>OY755039.1:99235446-99835446 GCA_963576565.1 Aspidapion aeneum
CCAAAACCAAAGAGAATTTTTAAGGGAAAAAACTGTCCAAAGGAAATTAGAGACCTTATATTGGAAAAAAGGAAACTAAGAAGAAAGTGGCAGCAAAGCCGTGATCCTCGGGACAAAACAAATCTCAACAACATGACGCAGCGCATTAGGCGAGAAATTCTAGTAATAAAAAATGAATCTATTAACCATTTTCTTAATGAACTTACAGATGATAACCGACTATTCTCTTTGGAAGGCAACCAAAGATTTTAAAAGACCAATTATCCAAATTCCACCCATATGAAAATCTAACAACCAGTGGGCAAGGAGTAACGAAGAAAAAGCAGATATTTTTGCAAGTCATTTAGAAAAAACATTTCCGCCCCACGAAACACCGGATGAAAATTTTCATTTAAATGAACCCCATCAAATCGAAGACCATATTAAGCTTACATCACTAAAAGAAATATTAACAGAAATCAAAAATATTAATTCGAAAAAAGCCCCAGTATATGATCTTATTAACGGGGTAGTCATAAAACAACTCCCCAGAAAAGCTATCGTAAAACTATGCAACCTAATTAATGCGTCCTTTAGGCTTAGGTATGTACTTAAACTGTGGACAGTTGCAGAAGTTATCATGATTCCAAAACCGGGAAAACCACTCCATGGCGTGTCATCTTACAGGCCAATATCTTTGCTGCCAATTATATCCAAGCTCTATGAAAAATTATTGCTTAAAAGAATAAAACCCATCATAGAAAGACAAGAAATTATTCAATCTCATCAATTTGGTTTTCGAGACAAGCATTTCACGATAGATCAAGTACAGGGAGTCCCAAATTGGGCACTTTTAGGGGGTTTAAGGTACTTCTAGGGGAGACAGAGAAAAACTGACCCCGCATTGCGAGGCTCAAATTAAAAGAGAAGATTTATAGTTAAAACCGCATTTTGAAATATCGTCTCTTCTTTAAGCTACGGGGGCTTTTTGAAAAGTCTGCATTTTGGAAGGGGGTCTATAACTTCGTTATTAGTGGACATTTTGATTTAGAGTAAATTGCAATTTTATAGACTTTGTCACGAGGAATTCACCCGCTAAATTAAATTTTAACTGTCACTTTTAGTTTTTGAGATATGACATAAAGTTGCATTTTTTCTTACGGAATGGCCTATATTTTAATTAATTTTCGAATTTGTCATTGAATTCTCTTCAAAATGATGTATTATATGTCATAGTTTGATTGAGCGATTCAGGAGATATTCAACTTTTTCACTTATTTCTAGTGCGCTATGATTTCCTGCTGAGGCAGGTCAAGGCACTCCAGTATTTTTATTATTTTACTCAGTCAAAAATATTGTAAGCCTGGTTTGGAAAAATTATAACTCAGCTGACGGCCCTCAAAGCGTAGTTATAAAAAGAAACAAAAATTACACAATCAATAGAAATTCGAAATGATTAAAAATTAGCAATAATCATTGCGTCATAGATCAACAGAAAAAATAACAACCAACCTACTAACTAATAATGCCTATCTCCTCTAACTGACTGTCCCTCCTAACGTCATATATTTTGGCCCGCTGTTTTGAAAAAGAGCCATACTGAACAAGTTTCCTTTTCAACTTTGGAAATATATCCATATACGGTTGTCTTCGTACGTGATACCTTTAAAGATATAAGTTTCCAGCGTCCTGTCGATTATCATTACTTTCCCAGTAACATTTTAACATGTCATACTTTTCATCGTTTTGACTTATTTCAAAATAAAATTAAAACGCTTTTGTGCAAAATAATTTCATATCAAAGCGTAATGTCAAATTGTTTAAACAATTGAAAACAATACAAAACGCAAGGCCAACTTGATTTGCATAGTATAAGACCACAAAACTATAGGAGCATTAAAGTAGGATTTACCGCAAGGCTTTCATGGCAATGGCGCATGACGTCATTCAATGCACACTAGACAAAAATAAAAACTTTTATTTTCTCCGAAACCGCTCAATCAAACTGTGACATATGATATATCATTTTGAAAAGAATTCAATGACGAATTCGAAAATTAATTAAAATATAGGCCATTCCATAAGAAAAAATGAAATTTTATGTGATATCTCAAAAACTAAAAGTGACAGTTAAAATTTAATTTAGCGGGTGAATTCCTCGTGACAAAGTCTATAAAATTGCAATTTACTCTAAATCAAAATTTCCACTAATAACGAAGTTATAGACCCCCTTTCAAAATGCAGACTTTTCAAAAAGCCCCCGTAGCTCAAAGACGAGACGATATTTCAAAATACGGTTTTCACTATAAGTCTTCTCTTAAAATTTGAGCCTCGCAATGCGTGGTCAGTTTTTCTCTGTCTCCCCAAGAAGTACCTTAAACCCCCTAAAAGTGCCCAATTTGGGACACCCTGTACACAGGATTACTAATATAATAGAAAAAGCACTAGAAGAGGAAAAAGTTTGTTCTGCAGTTTTTCTAGATGAGCACAAGCATTTGACAAAGTGTGGCATGAAGGCCTTAATTTTAAACTAAAACGGTTTCTGCCAAAACAATATTCGGATATATGGAATCATACATATCTGATAGACATTTTAGAGTAAAACAGGAAGACTCATACTCAAATTTAAGAGAAATTCAAGCAGGCGTGCCCCAGGGTAGCGTACTAGGCCCTTATCTATACTTATAATTCACTTGCGATATCCCAAAGCCAGAAAATTGTCGCTTAGCAACATTTGCCGATGATACTGGTTTATTGACGGTAGAAAAATCTATTGAAAAATGCATAGAAAAACTTCAGGATGCAGTCACCGAAGTTCACAGTTGGACCACAAAGTGGCGAATAAAATTAAATAAAACTAAATCAATTCATGTTGATTTTACAAACAAAAATATAAATCACATACAAATAACAACATTTCCAAGTACCATATTCAAATCAGGCAAAATATCTCGGTATAACACTTGATGTCAAATTGCGCTGGAAAGCACGTGTTAAGAAAAAAAAAGAAGAACTTGAGATAAGGTATAGAAAAATGAACTGGCTAATTGGAAGGAAGTCCAATTAACAATCCATAATAAGTTACTGCTTTATAGACAAATACTGAAACCAGTATGGACATATGGTATTCAACTATGGGGTTGTGCTAAAGAGAGTAACATTCTAGTTTTACAGAGATTTCAAAATAAAGTATTAAGAAACATTGTGAATGCACCTTGGTACGTTCGAAATAGAAGTACGCAAAAAGCCATGAAGATAGACTCCATCGTCATGTGAATGTGGAAGCAACTCAGTTTCTAGACAATACTATGCTAGTTCGAAGACTAAAAAGAGTGAAGCCGTTTGAGCTATATATATATATATATATATATATATATATAGATGGCCCAGTATAGTCAACATCTTTTTGGAATTATAGCTTGGTTATTAAAGTCAGGCTTAAGAAGTAATTGATTTAATTTCTTTTTAAATTTCCCTAAAGGGGTGTGGAATATTTCATATTCTATAATCCTTGGAAATAGATATGAAAAGAAATTCTTTAATATTTATTTCCATAGACAAATAATATTATGAGACATCCTTTGGATGCCTCTTACGTCTTAAAATCGACATCTTTAAGATGTCCTTGTGTTCTCTGGGTAGTTAGTACCAGGTTTTTTTTAATAAAATGACCTCTTATCCTAAAAATGACAAAAAACATGTTGCAAATTACAATATATTTAGTTGTTGTGGCAAGTAGTCCCCGCGGCGAATCAGACGGCGGTGAATTGTTCCCGCGGCGAATCAGCACGCGGCGTTGTTTAAAGCTATATGTAAGAAACCAGTGTGCACCATATCGTAACAATTAACATTCGCTAAACTGTCTCGTTGTAAATTTTTAATCATTCATGTTGCGTGAGAGTAACATGTAACAGGTGGTATTAACTGTTACATTGCCTCGTTGTAAATTGTGTTACGTTGCTAAAATTTTTTGTTGGAAACAACATGTAACACAAAATGTGTTACGTCTGTGTTGCAAACAAGCTTTCTGTTGTTGGACTAGATGGCCCAGAATAGTCAACATCTTTTTGGAATAATAGCTTGGTTATTTAAGTCAGGCTTAAGAAGTAATTGATTTAATTTCTTTTTAAATTTCCCTAATGGGGTGTGGAATATTTCATATTCTATAATCCTTGGAAATAGATATGCAAAGAAATTCTTTAATATTTATTTCCATAGACAAATAATATTATGAGACATCCTTTGCATGCCTCTTACGTCTTAAAATGGAGATCTTTAAGATGCCCTTGTGTTTTCTGGGTAGTTAATACCAGGTTTTTTTAATAAAATGACATCCTTTGGATGCCTCTTACGTCTTAAAATCGACATCTTTAAGATGTCCTTGTGTTCTCTGGGTAGTTAGTACCAGGTTTTTTTTAATAAAATGACCTCTTAACCTAAAAATGACAAAAAACATGTTGCAAATTACAATATATTTAGTTGTTGTGGCAAGTAGTCCCCGCGGCGAATCGGACGGCGGTGAATTGTTCCCGCGGCGAATCAGCCCGCGGCGTTGTTTAAAGCTATATGTAAGAAACCAGTGTGCACAATAACGTAACAATTAACATTTGCTAAACTGTCTCGTTGTAAATTTGGTTACGTTAATCATTTATGTTGCGTGAGAGTAACATGTAACAGGTGGTATTAACTGTTACATTGCCTCGTTGTAAATTGTGTTACGTTACTAAAATCTTTTGTTGGAAACAACATGTAACACAAAATGTGTTACGTCTGTGTTGTATACTTAACCCTCAGTTACTATCGTCTATTTTGGGTCACACAAATACTATCGTGGGGTGTTCTGACACCCCTATTCTTTAAATTCTGTGTTTTTTTTAAATTAAAATGTTAAATAAATCTGATAATGTATGTTCACTTTTTGGTTAATTAGCTAACCATTATTTCAAAAATTAACATAAACTTTATTAAAATGTACTCTGTAGTGAATAATATTCAATCTGGTAACAAAATTAAAAACTAGAAAACATGTGATCCGTAAAAAATTAATTTAAAAAACAACAGTTTCTTCCTCTAGATCCTTCTCTTCTCTAAGTTCTTCTTTCCTCAGACACGTGACTATCAACATGTAACAAATAAACGTTTATTACTTTTGTAACAAAAAAATAACAAGGATATTTGACGAACAATTTTTCTATGCTATAAAGCGTTGGCACCGTATGCCCTGAGTGTGAGTTCACTGAAAACCGATTATACAGATCACCCGGTATATAATTAATTGTAAAATACAAAAAAAAAACAACAGCAATTTTTAATTTTTTACAATATATATATACAGGGTGATTTATTTTACTGGTCTGCTTCTAAAGCTTTTGCAAAATGATCCTTACCTTTATTGGCATTTTTGGCAGAATGTTCCCTACAAACATGTCGATTGCAGCTTTTACACTTCATCTTGATTTTCCGAAGTAGTAGGCTTAAGCGGGTGCTGGACCTACGCTGACCACCGTGTAAATGTAACCCAATAATGTTTGAATTTTAACGTTTTTAGGTTGTTAACAGAAACTGTTTAAAATTAGGTTTTTATTTACTTTACCTGTTTTTTAGTGCGAATAAATATTTTGTAGTGTAATTATTGTTTTAGGTTTTGTAAGACAAGATGAGAAGAGCACTTACTCAGAAAGAACTCGAAAAAGGGGTCGAGAATCTCAGTTTTGGTTCAGATGTTGATATTAGCGATTTTGGTGACTCAGACGAGGATTCGAACTTTACACCGGAAAATAAAAATTTTAGAAGACAGCTTTATGAATCCCTGATGGCTCCATTTATAGTTAAATTTAAAGAAACCCCCAAACCGACCGTTCAGATAAAAAAACATAAGCCGAGCGTTAGCGATGACATACGCTTGAATAGTTCTAAACACCAACCAGAAAGGGGTACAGCAAGGAGATGCGCTCACTGCAGTACCAAAGAACATGTTTCACGATCTTTATGGAAGTGTACAGTCTGTCAGGTTGCTTTGTGTATTAAAAAAAAAAATATATATATATATATATATATATATATATATATATATAATATACCAAGTAGATAGTAAATATACAAGCACATTTGCACGGTGGTCACCAGAGCATCTTACTTAGGACGGCAGAGCTGACCACCAGTTATTTTTTAGTTTTTTTTAAGTCTTTTAAGAAAAAAAATGTTTATTAAAACTAATAATTAATAAATATTTAGTACTTTTAAGAATTTTGCAAGATTTTTGTTTTTCTGTGCCTGAAATGTTTTTATTATCTAAAAAGTCCATGCCTCAAAGAGTTAAGGCTAAACCTTTAATATAATGTTTTAATCACAATTTGTCTTTCTTATTATTATTTCTCATTTACTATATAAGTTAAAAAATAAGGAAGTACTTCGTTTTTTATATAAATTTCTTGTTTGGTTTAAAGAACACCAATCCAATATCTTACAAACTAATTGACAAAGAAATACCAACAAAATTTTTCTAGCTTATATAAGAAGAAAATAAATGATGGAATAAGTGGTGCAAAATGTTTTTCTAAAAATAAAACAATGACCAACAATTTTAGCTTATTTTCAATAAAATTTTATTATTCATAATTAAATTATAATTAGCGTACAAGAGATAATTTACATTTGACAAGGAAGAAAACAATTATTTTATACTTATTCCAACCCTTGGTTACATCATTTGGAATATGAATAAGTAAAGCATACACTTTTACATCATTTGGAAATTTAGATATTCTTGTGTTAAATTCCAGTTTAATATCCACTTTAGACGAAGTTATTGAATCTTGTTAATGTGAAGCATCGATAATAATTAATGGGTTTTTAATGAAACTATCTAAAACAAGCATTGGTTCGTAACATGTCTTACCGTAGTAACTGCTTTGAAAATTTTGATATGCATAGTAGGCAAGGCCGCATAATCTTTTTGAAAACTCGAGACTCCACTTCTCATAAGGAAAAACTGCCGAATTAATATATAATCTAATATCAGCCAAATCAGCAGACATAAATTCTGTGGCACCTTTGTCTCTGGCATTACAATTTTCAGTCTTTTGAAATCCAATAATAATGTACCGTGGTTTTTTCAAATTCGTACTACTTCTTACTGCCCATGTATCAGAAGCTGTGCTCCGAAGAAGAGGCAGTTCATACAAATCCCACATGCGATAGGCGGCTTTGATATTAACATTATTACCCGCATTAATAATTTTCGAAAGGATTTTAACTCTTTGACGATTCTCTGGAGTTATGTGCCGGATTTTCCATTCGATTTTATCTATGGAGATTTCCGCATCAACTTCACCAATATAACAATTATTGAATGTGTGTGCTATTAGACAATAGGCAATATACTTTATTGCTTTTAAAGTAATACAAAGTACACTTATAGCAATGAGTTTAGGCATTGCTTACAAAAATTAAAAAAAAAACAAAATAAATAGTTTTTCTATACCTAAAAAAAATTAAATATTGTAGATGTTTACAAGAAAAAGTTGTGAATTACCAAATATAAACTTCACACTAAAAAAAGAAATGTTTTTTGGCATTTATCGAGAAAAATAATAATAATAAATATAATAATAAGAAAACTTTACTATTTTTGAAAATATTTTTTTTTGAAAACCTACTGAAATTCCATCTGCTGGATAAAAAACAAACCAGCAAAAAGTTTTAAATAAATGCAGTATAGCAGTATTTCGTTTAAGAAAAAACAAAGAGATTTTTTATATAGGTATTCTGTAACAAATAATTTACTTCCAAAAATAACCGTTTCGATTATTTATTTATAATTAACACTTTGTGCTGACTTCGGAACGAATGTATGCATTAAGTATTAAATCTTACACTAGCAGAATATCAAAAGCTAAATAATCAAAATTATTCATTTAAAAAAAACCTCTTAAATAAAGTATGTTTCAAAAGTAATGCACTACGGGTTTTATGTTGCTTTGCCATACATTATCGAGAAAAACAATAAAATGTTTGGCACTAGAAACTATTTTATTATCAGTAGTTAAACCCTGACGAAGAGGGGCGCACTCAAAAAATACATGTTGAAATATTTGCGTAACACCTAAGTTGCAGATACTGCAGATTTCCTTCAAATCTATTGAGTAACTGGCTCCATTGAAGGTTACTTTAAAAAAACGGTTATTTAATACACGAAATTGACAAATAAATTTAATATATTTATAATGGATAGACCTTTCAGCCATTGTTTTAAAAAATGCAGATGATGTAAAAGAAACTCCCAAATACACATAATTATTGGTAACTTTAACTTTTTCGTTTTTAAATTTAGAATTATGCAAGTTACTTTGGTTGAAGCCACCACGTGAAAAAACCATAACTTTAGTTTTTTTTATTACGAGAATCAGTTCTTGTTTTTGATTAAAAATGCCTTTTCTATAGTCCTCTGCAAATCCCATCAGGACATTAAACTCAAAAAATAAATGTTGAAACTTTTGCGTAACACCTAAATTGCAGATACTGTAGATGTTCTTCAAATCTATTGAATAACTGGCTCCATTGAAGGTTACTTTAAAAAAACGGTTATGTAATACACGAAGTTGACAAATAAATTTAATATATTTTTATTGTATAGAACTGTTAAAAGTATTTTTTTGACTCAGTCCGATTTGAAAAGCAACTATAAAAAAGTGGAAACGAAGATGTTGCAGCAAAATAGAGATCTTCTTGGGTACAAAGTTGTTTAAATTTTGCTAACAATTCGTTTTTATGTTTTTTTAAGTAACAGCTAGATAAAGACCTGAAGGGTTGTGAACAGTTTATTTTAAGAAATAAAATTTTGGCTTTCCGAGACCAGCTGAAACAAGAATCAAAATTTTCGAGTTGCATTTGTCGCTTAAAGCAAATTAGAGGATATCTCGAGTGGTTCCAGGATAATAATTTTATTAACAAGTTAATTAATAGTTTAAAAATAGTGTATGAAATATGAACCATAACTTTACGAGAATCAGTTCTTGTTTTTGATTAAAAATGCCCTTTCTATAGTCCTCTGCAAATCCCATTAGGACATTAAACTGGAATTTAACACAAGAAAATATAAATTTCCAAATGATGTAAAAGTGTATGCTTTACTTATTCATCATTCATTGATTTCTTATAATATTTTAAATGGTACTGTCACCAAGGGTTAGAATAAGTATAAAATAATTGTTTTCTTCTTTGTCAAATGTAAATGATCTCTTGTACGCTAATTATAATTTAATTATGAATAATAAAATTGTATTGAAAATAAGCTAAAATTGTTGGTCTTATTTTTATTTTTAGAAAAACCTTTTTCCACGCTTAGTCCATCATTTATTTTCTTACTATATAAGCTTGTAAATTAATTTGTAAGATATTGGATTGGTGTTCTTTAAACCAAACAAGAAATTTATTTGAAAAACGAAGTACTTCCTTATTTTTTTAACTTATATAGTAAATGAGAAATAATAATAAGAAAGACAAAAATAATTTTATTTATTTACATGATTTTAAAATATGTTACATTAAAAAAATCTGATAGAAATCTGTAATTTTTTCTAAATTCTTAATTTAGTTTTGACATCAATTACACAGCGGCGCTGGTACACAGGACAGCTGTTTTTGACTTTTCCAGTAAAAACAAATATTTCTAACCCAAGAAAAATTAAACACTAAATAAAAATTGATTTAAACATTTAAACGAAAAGTACAGGCTGCTTTCTTTTTAACAAACGCAAATACTGGTACCTGTGAATAAAAAATTCTACGAACCACAATATAGCTGGCAAAACGCGGTTTTCAAATTTAGATTGAGAAAGTACATTCCCGAAGTAGTATCAAAGTTTGTCACAATTTTTGAGAAAATAACATAGTACATATACCTCAAAAGCGACAGCAGCTAGTTGTTTTCACAAATAAATTGAAAATTTCATTTTCAACAAAAATAAATGTACCTCAACACCCAGAATGACTAGGTCTTTTCCTATGGATAGCTGTACATGCCTCCTGGCAAAAATTTGTTTTTTAAATAAGACAATTTGTAGTATTACCAGAGACAATATAAGAAAGAAAATAAAAAAGTCAGGGTGCAAGCATAATAGAGATGTGGGGACATGCATTTTTGTAAACGATAAGGTAAAGTTTTGACCAATTGTATGTTTACTGCATTCAATAAGAATCTTCTTTTTTATGCTATTATTGGAGACAACATATAAGAAACAACATAAAAAAACTACAACTTAAAACATGTATAAAAAAAATCTACTTTACCCAGTGACTCCTATCTCTCGATAGCCAGCTCTTAGATCAATAAACAATGCCCCCATATATTAAACAAAGATACCAGGAAATGATGTAACTCTATATTCATAAAAATTCTACTATACCTATTAGGGACATTTTGAAACACTTTGACAATTGTTATCGTTATAGTTGTTGTCTAGGTATCACAACTTAGGTTGAATTACTTTATTTGCCTGACTATTTTTGCACTTAGCTTTAGTAGAATCTTCTTTAATTAAAGAATAATACTTTTAAACTAATTTTTCTTTAAAAAAATACCAAAATGCACAAACTTGACTGTGGTTAATAAGCACTTCATTATAATTATTGGGATTTTATTGTTACTTAGTAGTTATTTACTTTTTCATCACATTTATGTCTAACAACTGACCTCAAAGTGTGTAAAGTTTGGTAGTTTTTTTAATAAAAATAAGCTTAAAAGTATTATTTTTTAATTGAGGAGGATTCTGCCAATAGTAAGTGTAAAAATGGCCAGGAAAACAAAGCCAAATTAGTCAGGTTGTGAAACCTTAAAAATAACTATAACAATAACAGTTGTCAAAATTTTTAGAGTTTTAAAATGTCCTTATTATCTCTGTCTTTCCAACTAAAAATATAATGGGTAGATGTAAACTCCAGTTCAAAAAAATTGAGACAAAATTTACTGACAGTTTGATGAGTCCGACATTTAAATGTTAATTGTAATGTTACATTTGTCAATAAAAAGTGTCTCAATTCTTTTGCATTGGAGTTTTATGTACCTATGAGAACTTTCTTGGTGTGTTCATTGAACATTTTTTAAAACAACCTGTTCTACATTTATAGGTCGTTTTTGACAAAGCATGTTAAAAGTTATCAGGTAGGATATTTCAGTTCAAACCACATTTTAGGTTAATTTGGATCAGGGTGTTTATTCTTGATTGTCTGTACCGTGAGGTGAGCGCTCACCTTGTGGATTCATTTCCCCGTGTAATAAGGTGGTGAAATCATTTCAAGTTCACCCGTGAAAGTGAACTTTTCACTCACCTCACCTCACAGAAAGTAGAGAATAACCATCCCGATCTGATAAAACTCACCCTTCAATTTGTTTTTTTTTTAAACAAGGCAAAAACAGATTTTACTGTTTGCAGAGGAGTTTTGTGTTTCTCTCAGAACAGTATCAACAACCAATAAAAACATTTTTATTAAAAAAAGAAAACCCGAGAGAAAACCATATTCTTACCTCCTGCATATTAATGTTTTCTTGGAACATAGATTTGTTCAAAAATATTATCTTTTAACAAAAACACTTTCTAAAAGAAAAACAGGAAGCTAATATTTTTTTAAGAAAATGTCAAATTTTTTTTTAATTAAAAAAAGTTTTTAAACAATTTCTAATTGAAGAAAATATTTTGGGATAATTTCCTTCCCCTCCTTCAAACAAATTTTAGAAACTTTATAGTAGTACATAATTCGACATAGGTGCAGAGGTGCACTATAAATGAAGCTCAGAAAAATTACTTTTACATTTATTTATTGTTTAAAAATATTTATTATTCTATTGCTATAAATAACAAATATATTGCTGCCGATTTATTGTTTTTTTTTTAAATAAATTACAGCATAGTAATAAAAATAGAAAACTTCTTAACAGGAGCTTGAAAAAAAATTATTAGAAAATATCTGAAAATACACTCTACTACAGTTTTAAAAAACAACCAATTATTTTTTATTTAGCAAAACTATTTTCTAACATTTAAATTTACAGCCTACTCAGTTATTATTATTATAAATTTACATTCTATATTCTTATAAATAAACTCTAAAATAGTTCTATAATCAAATTCAAAATAATTGAGACACTTTTTATTGACTGTTTGACAGATGTGGCATTATTAATAATCTTTAAATGTCAGACTCGTCAAACTGTTAGTAAATGTTGTCATAATTTTTTTGAATTGGAGTATATAGAGCATACACACACAAACAGTTAGGTTAGGTTAAATTTTCTATATTATAAAAAACAAATGTTTTCTGAAAAAAAAAACCTATTCTTTATAGAAAACTAATTTTCAATAATATAAGTAACATTCAAAACAAATTTTCTTACAAAAGGTTCAAACATAATAATATAATATATGGTCGTTGGTTTACTGAAAACTGATTTGTGTTCAAAATAAAATTTTACAGAAAAGACAAAAAATGTCTATGATGCCATTTATAAGCTGTCTGGATCCTTTTTTTATCCTTGCTTCAATTAACGTTATTATTACATTTTTTTGCAAATAATTTTATATAGGATATCCATTATGACTAGGGCTAATTGATTATGCAAAAAACTTATTTTTGAAACAAATGTCACATATCAGGTTTCATCGAACCAACGACGATGTACTAGTAGCTCCTGTAATTTGTTGTGGAAATTTTAAACTGTTGATTTTGAGTACCTGATTTCTTATGGAGTGTAAACTTGTATTGCACTTAGTAAATCCTAAGAGTCAACCACCATCATTATTTCTGAAAAAAGAAATTTATCATGAATATAAAAAGCACATTATACACGAAATGATAAAACTGGCACTTTTTGCAAAGCAATTCATCAAATTGTAGAGAAAAAAATCCCCAAGATAATAATAATAATACAGATGTATTTCACTGCAATACAGATGAATTTCGCTACACAAAAATATTTTCACGTAGAATAGGGGTTTTTTATTTATAATCTATATTTCGATATATGTTTAGCAATTTCGGTTAGTACAGTAATTTGCTTAAAGCAATAAACAATACTCTGACAATATATGGGCCCCTAAGCTCACACTAGGTACTATAGTTATAGTGTACGTGTGAGCTAATATAACTAAAAACTGAAATATATTTTATTCAACTCCAGACTAAATTTCCTTTTCTTTGTTACCACACAAGCCATGTTTTGACTTAAACTCAAATTTTTGGAATCTACCCCCACCCTTAAGAAAAACAAAAAACTAAAATGTATTTTGTTAAACTCCGGACTCAATTACCTTTTGTTTGATATCACACACGCCATATTTTCACTTAAACTCAAATTTTTAAAATATACCCCCACACTTTTTTTTTAAATAAATTAAAATGTATTTTGTTTAACTGCAGACTCAATTGCCTTTTGTTTGATATCACACACGCCATATTTTCACATAAACTCTAATTTTTGAAATCTACCCCCACCCTTTTATTTGGTTTGTGTTCGGTGGATTTTGTTCATTTTTAAATGGGACCATCTCGACGCAAGAACCAGCCTAGGTACCGAATTTCATTAAAATCGGCCAAGCCGTTTTTGAGTTATGCGCGTTGGTCGTTACAGACAGACATACAGACATACAGACAGACAGACAGACAGACAGACATACAGACAGACAGACAGACGGCGCAACAAAAAAGTTTCAAAATCATCTGAAACGCAAAGATATATAAAAATTTTTGAAATCTGAGCAACTTTTTTTTTCTCGAAAAAATTAGACACTACTATAGTATAGTATACGTGTGAGCTAAAAATAATATTAAATGTATCTTTTAATATACAGGCCGTTTCAACAAAAACTTAACAGAGGCCTTTTGGGGCACTTCAAAAATCCACGAACATGTGGATTTTGTTTGCAAGGGGACCCGTTTTGGCTATCATGCATTCCCTCCGAGGGGTATGCTTTACTAATATATTTTGGATATATCGATTTTGATTTTATATTTTTTGGATTTAATATGAATAAATATGAAAATTTGAAGGCAAATATGTCAAAAACTAATCAATAGATTTTAAAATTTTTACATTGTTGTAAAGATATTTAAGAAACATTCAAAATAAGGTATCACTAGGAGCAAAGCATACCCCGTAAATGCATGCTACAAAAATTTCAAGATAGCTAAAAATTGCCCCCTTTGGAAACAATATCGACGGTTCCAAGGGTTTCTTCAAATTCTATCAAGAAATATCTGAAAAGGTCTTTTTGTTGAAACACCCTGTATATGGTTACATGGAGGGTTAACTAAAAGCAGATATTCCTTTCTAATGGGGAGGATTTTGACTTTGCAGAGCTAGGTGTAATAGTATGTCAACTCGATTTTTTGCAAGAAGAACTAAGTTTTTTAGGGTCTAATAATGTCAAAAATTTAATTTAGATAAAATTTATAAATGTTCTAAAAACTCACACAAGCATTGATGACAAAGCAAAATTATCATTCCAGCTTCCCTTATTTTTGTCTACTCTCTTTGTTCCTTCAGTATAAAGATGAAAATCCAATGTAACATAGCAGTGTTCATCCCCAACTGGATTTTTCCTAAAATAAGAAAACATAATAATTTTACTACATTTTTATGCAACTTACGATGGTTTCTAGTTTTTAGTTTGATAGCTATTGTTTTAATTTAAAGGTTTTTTTATTCTTAATAGCTTTAAATATATTTTTGTTTCTAAAACTTATTAAAAGGTCACATCAAAAGATATGTATGCTTTGGATTTATAAATAACAGGTCATTTCATACCAAATTAACCAGCCTCCAGTATTGATCAACTCCGATTTTAATGATTTTTGGTACAGTTATACTAACCATTAATAACCTGAAAAATCAAAAATTTCAGATTTTTTTGACAAGTAGTTCTTTTAAATATTTTTTTAAATTGCAAGTTTGACCTGACAAAAAAAAATATCTCAAATAAAAAATAGAAGTCAGGGTGCAAGCATAACAGAGAACAGAGATGTGGGGGACATGCATTTTTTAAAATATGTGATAAGGTAAAGTTTTGACCAATTGTACGTTTATTGCATATAACAAGAATCTTTCTTTTTTATGCTATTATTGGAGACAACATAAGAAATAAAAAAAAATAAAAAATCATAACTCAAAACCTTTATAAAAAAAATCTACTTTACCCAGTGACTCCTATCCCTCAGTCAGCTTTTAGATTAATAAACAATGCCACAATATAATAAACAAAGAAATAATTCTACTATACCTATTAGGGACATTTTGAAACTGTAACAGGGGCCTGTGTATGACAGTGGTACTGTCACCTCAAGTGGCCAAGGCTTAAATGTAAGCTACCAACTTAGGCTACAACTTATATAAATTATAAAAAGATTAAATGTTACTATATGTTTCCTAGCTTAATGTCTATATGAGAGCACATATTTTCTGAAACATTCCTCAATATTTCAGAATGTTTCTTCAATTTTAACGGATCACAACACCTGGTCGCAAATATTTTATATTTTGGCGTGTTCTTGCGACAATTTCTTGTAGGAATTTTCCTGTATCAAACAGGCACAGATGGTCTGGTCTGATTGGCTGGGAATCACTCACCAATGAAAAAGTAGAAATGACAGGAATAAACAAGTTTGCACACTGACTGACGGGGGGAGGGGGAGGGATAAAAAAAAGGGGGTATTTTTATTTTAGCTTTAATTTAACTACACCGAATTAATATTCAAAATATAACTTTTGCCTACAGCACATACACATATTATGTATGCATGATAATACAAATTTCAAACAATTTTGTTCAGATTTTTTGTTACTTTTATTTGGTTTTTATTTTTTTTAACCATGAAGCCATAATTTCTCCATTTTGAAATTTGGCACATATTTTCCTAAAGCCTTGATAAAAAAATACTTTTTTTGAAAAAAATCAAAAATAACTTTTTTGAAAAAAATAAAAAAATGTTTTTTTCAAAATTTCAAAAAAAAAACAGATGGAAATATACTAGGTCATGTGACAAATAGTTGGAAAGGTATTTAAATTGTCTTTACAAAGAGCTATATCTTATTAATCTGCGGTAAGTGGTCCTCAAGATATTTTAATTTTTGTGAAGCTGTGTTAGACCAAAATGGGTTAATTTTTTGATTTTTGAAAATTAATTTAAAAAAAACTACCAATCAGAAAAAAAAATATTTTGGAATTTTGATCCCACCCATATAGAGAATATGTGTACCAAATTTTATCAAAATCGGTGAAATGGTCTGCCAAACCTCTGGTTAATTTGATATGAAATTACCCTATTTTCTCACATATCTCAAAAAATACCCCAAAAAAAGAAACAAAATTTACACAAAAACAAAATTTTCATAAATAAAAAAGTTATAGACCCCCTCCCAAAATGCAGACTTATGGCTTACTATATTAAAATATAGTTTTCAGCTTCGCTTGAAATTTGAGCATTGTAAAGGTGGGACAGTTTTTTTCTATCCCCCCTAGAAATACCCTAAACCCTCCAAAAACATCGAATTTGGGACACCCTGTACAGGGTGTTTCATTATATTTCTACCGTCCAATTTTTCCAGAATTTTTGTCCTTAAGGAAAAAATTAAAAAGAGATCTGCAAATGTTTTCCTTTTTGTTTACGGTATGATTTTTATTTTGGCAGTTTCCATATACAAGTGGCAGGTAAAAGTACCTTTTTTTTAAAGGAAACACCCTATATATTTTTACATTCATATTATGAATAGGGCTTAAAATTTTCTTTCTAAAATAATAACATACTTTATAGCTGTCAACAATAGTTTATGAGATATAAGCACTTCTTTTTTAATAATAAAAAAAAGTACCACTCGGCACCCCTGGTATATACCACTCTTTTAAGTTATATGTGATAGGTTGTGAGAAAATCAAAACAATTTTGATGGTCAAATGTCATTTTTAGATGTTATAGACTTCATATATGCCCATTGAAATCAGTAAAAGGTGAAATTATACTAGGAGCGCTACCAATTTTTTTTAATAATTGTAAAAATTTTAAATGGTTATGTCTTGTATAAAGTATGTTATAGTTTTATATAGAAGATTTTAGGCCTTATTCATACCTGTCCTGTAAAAACTACTCTGGTGTTTCCTTTAAGAACATCACTTTTATCTCCCCCCGCATATGTTAATTTTAAAATAAATGTAAACATTTTAACTAACTTTTTAATTTGACTAGTAGATTTAGCACTTACTCGTTTTGTAACTTCCGACTTCTTCTGTTATAACGTTCCAAACTCCTAAACTTCTTTGTACCCCAATTTTGTGGACGCTCAGGGGTCATTTTGCTCCCAGGTTCAAGTTCACGGCGCACAAATCAAAACGGTGACTTATAAAGTTCACCAAAAACACTATTTCTCACAAATATTTATCGAAATTTTAAAAAATGTTCTATCTATCTATCTATTGTTGGGTTTTTGGCTTTACCGTCTTTAGGTAATTAGCCAGCTCTTGGTGGTTGAGATTGGGGTAGTCTGGCTCTCTAGGCCACCCAAACTCAGTTTCTTTTTTTTTTTGCTCTTTGACTCTTCTAATCAGCTTCAAATCCTCTCTTTTAGTTTTGTAGATGTTTCTCTTCCCATTTGATAACTTTGTAGTTATGTTGTGTTTCTTCTTAATGCTTTTCAGTGTTTCTTGCTTGTTTTGTATATGTGTATATCTATTTCACTGCAAATTTTTAAACTGGGATTGGTAGTGGGTTTCAAAAATGTTAAAAAACAATCAAAACTGTTTAAAAAGATCAAAATTTTTTACAAAATGACATAACCTGTCTAATCAAACAAGGCCAACAAAAAAATAATCACATGCTAAATAGTAACGGCGCCCGTATTATTTTTTTTCGTTGGCCACAGTATGAATCGAAATTTGGTCTCTAGATGGCGCCCATCGAACAAAAACGGACAAAATTGATGGGGGAATATTTGAGAGAGACAAATATTAAAGTCGGTAAAGGACAAAAACTATTATAGGCAACCAAGCCAGGGGAATCTCTTTATCCCTCCGTTAATTTTTTGGCTGTTCCAAAATTTCCGTAGATTGTGACGCTGGCCTTAAATCACTTAAAAAATCATAGTGTTTGATATCACAATACCCGCAAGGTAATGTATATGTTGTACCTGATATTATGTATCTTTTATCTTCTTGATAACGATAGAGCCACGTTATTGATGGTTTCATTATACAGGGTGTTAATAAAGTATGTAGCCAAACTTCTGGGGGCGATTCCTGGAGTCAATATAGGAAGAAAAGTTCAAATAAGCATAGGTCCGAAAATGCATATCCAGCAAGATACAGGGTGTTAAACTTTGAAAAAAAAAATTGTTTTTTGTAAATATCTTCAACATCTTTCGCTTGATTTCATTGAAAATTGGCAGACATATTTTTAGTATAAAGGGCCTACTTTGGCTCTAAAGAAGTTGCAATTAGCAAGTCCAGTGGCGTACCAGGGATGACCTTAGCAAATACTTTGTTAAAAAAAAGTGTACGCCAATGACTTTTTTTACATTTTTGTACTTTTTTTGTATTGTCCAATTCAAAGTACATCTTTTAGGTCTTAGGTTGTATTTTTTTCACTACTTGCTCTGTTTTCGAGATAAAAAAATAAAAAGCATTTTATTTGGAAAAAACATTTTACGGTTAAAAAAAATACTAAGTCTTTTCTGGATAATTTTTGTTTACAAAATTTAGGGGAAATTGGGAACTAGTATTTTTTTAAGGTGCAAAAGTCCAAATTAAAATAAATTTATTAAGTCCAGCGGCGTCTAGGTGCACACCTTAACCAATAATAATAAAAATTAATTGTACGGCAGTAATTTTTTGCCATTCTTATAAGTTTTCAGACAGCACAACTAAAAATACGACTTTTTAGAAAAAAAGGAATGTCGTGGAATGAAAGAAAAACAAAACTGTCAAAATTTGATGTCCCATGGTAACAATCAACAATATCGAAAATTTGACAAAGTCCCATTACAACGATAAACAATATCGTATAAGTACGTTTCATTTTTTTACGTGCTAATTAAATGTGTTAATTAAATGATTAATTAGCTCTAAAAGTTACGTATGCTAGAGAATGGTGCAATTTACAAACGCAGAAATGGCAGAAATGCATTTTGTTTATGGGATGGCCCAAGGTTATGCAAGAGAGGCCAGACGTATTTATGCAGAGAGACATCCCAACCGAATTCTACCACACAGACAAACATTTGTAAGAATACATGAACGGTTATGCGAGTCAGGTACGTTTGAGAGGAGGGATGCTGTAGGGAGGCCTGCAGTACTTAGAACGGTGGAGCAAGAAGAAGCGGTATTGCATGAAATTGAACAAAATCCTGGTACAAGTACGAGAAAAATTGCACATCAATTAGACATAAATCACGTAACTGTATGGCAAATTTTACGAGATTACCAGCTGTACCCTTACCATCTACAGCGTGTTCAAGCTCTGCTACCTACTGATTTCCCCCAGCGTTTAAACTATTGCACTTGGTTTCTCCAACAACAAGAGGCATCTCCCAGGTTTTTAAGTCAAATATTATTTACGGATGAAGCCTGTTTTTCAAGAAATGCGATTATGAACTTTCATAACAATCATGTCTGGTGTGACGAAAACCCTCATGCAGTAATTGAAGGTAATTTTCAACAACAGTTCTCAGTAAATGTGTGGGTTGGTATTGTAAATGACAACCTTATCGGGCCCCATTTTTTGCCAATGCGATTAAATGGTGACCACTACCGTTTTTTTTTTGGAACTTGAGCTACCAGAGCTTTTAGAAAATGTCCTTTTGGCAGTAAGAGCAGGAATGTGGTTCATGCATGATGGTGCCCCGCCCCATTTAAGCATTGTCGCACGTCAGTTTTTGAATGAACATTACGAAGGACATTGGATTGGTCGAGCGGGTCCACAGTCAAGATCACCAGACCTAAATCCCTTAGATTTTTTCCTCTGGGGACATTTAAAATCTTTGGTTTACCAAACTCCACTCAACAATGAGGAAGAATTAAGACAAAGGATAGTTAATTCTTGTGATCAAATAAGGCAAACACCGGGAATATTTCAGCGTGTTCGACAATCAATGGTAAGAAGACTTCATTCTTGTATTGAAGTTAATGGAGGACACTTTCAGCAACTTCTGTAGTATAACCTGTTTGATTATGAATTGTAAATGCTTCCTCAAATTCTAAATAAAAATTTTAGAGAAATCACTTTTAAAAAAGTGTTATACCACCGTAAAATTTGTTTAGTAATAAAATGCTTTTTATTTTTTATCTCGAAAACAGAGCAAGTAGTGAGAAAAATAAAAGATGTACTTTGAATTGGACAATAGAAAAAAAAATACAAAAATGTCAAAAAAGTCATTGGCGTACACTTTTTTTAAAGAAAGTATTTGCTAAGGTCATCCCTGGTACGCCACTGGACTTGCTAATTGCAACTTCTTTAGAGCCAAAGTAGGCCCTTTATACTAGAAATATCTCTGCCAATTTTCAATGAAATCAAGCGAACGATGTTGAAAATATTTACAAAAAACTTTTTTTTTTCAAAGTTTAACACCCTGTATCTTGCTGGATATGCATTTTCGGACCTATGCTTATTTAAACTTTTCTTCCTAAAATGACTCCAGGAATCGCCCCCTGAAGTTTGGCTACATACTTTATTAACACCCTGTATATTTTATGCATGTTTGTGTTAAAATTTTTCATTTTCCCAAACAGCATACAATCTTTAAATAATCTTTAACGGATAAATGTTTGTCTATTACATATTTCTTTATGCCCTTTGATTTTTTGAGTTCTTTAGAAGTGGAACTCACGTAATAAGCCTTGGCACCAGTTTCTACAAAAGTCTTAATTGGATCCCCCTTAAATTCATCTTTCATTCTACCTAAAATAGATAGAATTTTTTTCATATTGTATGGATTATTTAAGTGAAAGTTAGAAATGTCAAATTCGTTTGGGGTTTTCTGATATGAATTTACAAAAATCATCTTTAGTATTTTGGAATCTGTATCTAACTACACCATTGTAGCATTATCACCATATTCTTTTTTAATAAAATCATAAAAAAATGTCATACATGACTGTTTTTGAAATGTCTAAAATGCATAAATCTAAACATATTGGTTTATCATAGTGTATTTTTAATTTTTTTGCATTTGAATGGCGACAAGATCCTCTGTAAATATTATCCAGTTTTTGTGATTAGGTCAGTCAATTAATGATCATGCTCCCTCTTTTCTTAACTGATTTTCCCAACTAGTTACAAGCTTTATATCGTTTATTTCTCGACATTTTGCATTGTCTTCCCAAATACTGGACTTTTGAATAATTTGTATAAATCCTTGTAAAAACAGCTGCTGCTTTTATTGCGTAATTCTGTATTTGTGTCTATATATTTTTTGAGCCAAGGTGATTGCTGAAATTCTAATATTCTATGTGTTTGCTTAACTACTAAGACATTTTCTATAGCCTGCTCAAGGGTCCTATTATGTACAATGTAATTTTAGAGCCAGATTCACACAGAGGAGAACTACATCAGTTTTTATAAAGATCGGAGTAATCACCTAAAGTTTTACAATTAAACAACCCTCAAACCTTTTTTGTCCGATCATACTCGACTTCTTCAGTTGATCATAAAATTGATTTTTTTTGTTAGGAGATGGTTATTATCCAATTTACTTAGACTAGTGACATAGCTGTATCGAAATGTCCCTTTTTATCTCATTAAGTTAAATTATTGCATGCCATTAAAATGTTTTTGTGTCTCTTGAAACATATCTATTCCTTTTCTAAGATCATCTAAGAAAGCAGCCAAAAGTTTACAACTGTCTAAAAATATTAGTTGTAAATATGCTTTTATAGTTTTTCCAGTGGTATCTGTGAAATCGTGTATATAAATTGATTTAGTAAAAGATGTGTATCTTTCTTTATTTTTGGCTATATCATCAATTTTCACCATGTGATGCTAGTTCTCTTATAAACATGTGGCAATCATAACCGCTCAAATTATGGAAAATTATTGATATAAATCTTGGTATTTGATACTGTAAATTACATGTAGATACAGTGGCAAGAAACCCGTTATATGACAATGATCGGCTACTTTTTTATCTCATTGGCTTAATATTTTTTAAATAGTTAGTGTACATCTCCCTCAGATCACAGTCAATCCTCCTAATGAACTCTTTTGCTACATAGAGCTCAAACTTTGTAACCGAATCGTCAATGAACATTTAATTACATACGACAATTAGTATGTATAAATTGCTTTTCAAAATTTGTCTGGGTGAGACCAATAAAAACTAAAACCGGACTTGAAATATGTGTTCCAATGATGGAGGTTTTTAAACAAGCCGATTATTATCCCCACAACATACAATCTGATTAAGGAACAAAATTTTTTAATAAACTTTTCTAAGCACTATTTAGAAAAACTCAATCAACCACTACCATACTTCGAGTGTGCAGAAGGCTGCTATTGTGAAAAGGGTAATTAGAACTTTAAAAACAAATCTTTATAAAGAGTTTTCATACTTTGTAAGATAAGAAAAATACAACAACACATTTTACAGAACTAATAGGATGAGACCTATTGACGTTAAGCCGTATACTTCAATTACAGAATATGAAAATATAAAAACAGCACCTAAAAAATTCAGGTTTAAATTCGGTGACATTCTAAGAATGAGTAAATACAAGCATGGAATAAATAACATTATTTCTTCGATGATACAATTCACTATTTGAAAAAGGCTATACACCATCCTGGTCAGCGGAACAATTTTATATTATTAAAAAGAATATGACAAATCCACCGACCTACCAGGTAGAAAGTATTGATGGCGAGCCCATACGAGGTGCTTTTTATGAATGGGAACTTAAAAAATATTCTGCCAATCTATGGGCACCTAAGCTCACACTAGGTACTATAATTATAGTGTACGTGTGAGTTAATATATAACTAAAAACTGAAATATATTTTATTGAACTCCAGACTCAATTACCTTTCGTTTGATACCACACAAGCCATGTTTTGACTTAAACTTTAATTTTTCAAATCTACCCCCACCTTTTTTTAAACTAAAATGTATTTTGTTTAACTCCAGACTCAATTACCTTTCGTTTGATATCACACACGCCATATTTTCACATAAACACTAATTTTTTTAATTTACCCCCACCCTTTTTTTTAAGTAAAATGTATTTTATTTAACTCCAGACGCAATTACCTTTCGTTTGATATCACACACGCCATATTTTTACATAAACTCTAATTTTTGATATATACCCCCACCCTTTTATTTGGCTTGTGTTCGGTGGATTTTGTTAATTTTTAAATGGGACCATCTCGACCCAAAACCCAGCGTAGGTACCAAATTTCATTAAAATCGGGCAAGCGGTTTTTGTGTTATGCGCGTTGGTCGTTACAGACAGACATACATACAGACAGACAGACAGACAGACAGACAGACAGACAGACAGACAGACAGACAGACAGACAGACAGACAGACAGACAGACAGACAGACAGACAGACAGACAGACAGACGGCGCAACAAAAAAGTTTCAAAATCATCTGAAACGCAAAGATATATAAAAATTTTTGAAATCGGAGCAACTTTTTTTTTCTCGTAAAAATTAGGATCACTATAGCTCACACTACTATAGTGTAGTGTGAGCTAAAAACTAAAACACCTGGAATTTATTTGGTAGAATTTATATGGTAGAAAAAATTTTCGACAAAAAAAAAGTTGTTCCGATTTTAAAACTTTTTATACATATATCTTTGCGTTGATTTTAAAACTTTTCTGTCGCGCCGTCTGTCTGTCTGTCTGTCTGTTTGCTTGTGTGTCTGTATGTCTGCCTATAACGACCAACGCGCGTAACTCAAAAATCGCTAATTTGATTTTAATGAAATTTGGTTGGTACCTACGTTGGTTCTTTGATCATCGACATGGCCCATTTAAGAATAAACAAATTCCACCGAACACAAACCAAATAAAAGGGTGGGGGTAGATTTAAAAATCTACAGGTTATGTGAAAATATGGCGTGTGTGATACCAAACGAAAGGTAATTCTGAAGGAGTCTGGAGTTAAACAAAATAAATTTTAGTTAAAAAAAAAATGCTGGGGGTAGATTTTAAAAATTAAATTTAATCAAACGAAAGGTAATTAAGTCTGGATGTAAACAAAATACATTTTAGGCTTTAAAAAAAGGGTGGGGGTAGATTTTAAAAATTAGAATTTAAGACAAAACATGGCTTGTGTGGTATCAAACGAAAGGTAATTAAGTCTGGAGTTGAATAAAATATATTTAAGTTTTTCGATATATTAGCTCACATGGACTCTATAACTATAGTATCTAGTGTGAGCCTAGGTGCCCATATATTGGCAGAGTATTTCTTTATTGTAATTTAGTATCATAGTTAATCAACCTAATATAATTTATAAATATATATTGTATTTTTCTTCTAATTTGTATTATATACTATTAATTCTACATTTTTCATTATTATTTTACATTTAAAGATAAAAAATCTGTCTTTTCGGGTAAATGGCCTTAAACACTGCGGAAATGATAAATTAAAATACGGATTTTCTCTACATATTTTATAAACAGCTCCGAAAAATTTTTAAAAGAATTAACAACCTTTTTGGACAAAAATATTTAAGTAATTGTTTCGGGTTATGGCTAGGGACAAAATTGCAGCTGTAAACACCTGCGGTTTTAGCTCACACATATACTATACTATAGTAGTGTGAGCTATGGTGATCCTAATTTTTTCGAGAAAAAAAAAGTTGCTCCGATTTCAAAAGTTTTTATATATCTTTGCGTTTCAGATGATTTTGAAACTTTTTTGTTGCGCCGTCTGTCTGTCTGTCTGTCTGTCTGTCTGTCTGTCTGTATGTCTGTCTGTCTGTCTGTCTGTCTGTCTGTCTGTCTGTCTGTCTGTCTGTCTGTGTGTCTGTATGTCTGTCTGTAACGACCAACGCGCATAACTCAAAAACCGCTTGGCCGATTTTAATGAAATTTGGTACCTGGGCTGGGTCTTGCGTCGAGATGGTCCCATTTAAAAATGAACAAAATCCACCGAACACAAACCAAATAAAAGGGTGGGGATAGATTTCAAAACTTAACAAGAGTTTATGTGAAAATATGGCGTATGTGATATCAAACGAAAGGTAATTGAGTCTGGAGTTAAACAAAATACATTTTAATTTATTTAAAAAAAAGGGTGGGGGTATATTTCAAAAATTAGAGTTTAAGTGAAAATATGGCGTGTGTGATATCAAACAAAAGGTAATTAAGTCCGGAGTTCAACAAAATACATTTTAGTTTTTGTTTTTTTTAAGGGTGGGGGTGGATTTCAAAAATTTGAGTTTAAGTCAAAACATGGCTTGTGTGGTATCAAACAAAAGGTAATTTAGTGTGGAGTTGAATAAAATATATTTCAGTTTTTAGTTATATTAGCTCACATAACTATAGTACCTAGTGTGAGCTTAGGGGCCCATATATTGGCAGAGTATTTTTACTGTTCTCGGGTATTGGGTTATTTGGAAGGATTCTTTATTTGTAATTTTTTTACTTCTTAGGCAAGGCTATTATATTTTTGGGGGAATTTGCAGAATACTATTTGTTTAAGAATTTTGTTTTAGTTATTATTTGCGTGTTGTTAACGAGTTTTACAAAATGCTGTTGGATGAACTACAGCTCATTTTATAATAAACTCGCCAACCACCACTTTAACTTTATCCTTTGAGTGTCCTTGATGGAAAGAGTAATTAGAACTTTAAAAACAAATCTTTATAAAGAGGTCTCTGCATTACAAAGCTATAAGTTGATTTATGTTTTGCAAGATGTTGTTAAAAAATACAACAACACATTTCACAGAACTATTAGTATGAGACCTATTGACGTTAAGCCGTGTACTTCAATTCCATTATAAATAAAAATATAAAAATAGCATCTAGAAAATTCATGTTTAAATTAGGTGACATTGTAAGAATTAGTAAATACAAGTCACTATTTGAAAAAAGGCTATACACCATCTTGGTCATATAATTTATAAATATATATTTTGTTTTTGTCATAAGTTAAGTAAAACGAAATTGTTTGCAAAAAATTTGTGTTTATTATTTATATTATATACTATTATTTCTACAACATTGTTTATTATTATTTACATTCAAAGATAGAAAATGTTTAAGAGTATACCTCTAATTTTGTTAAATTCAAAAATATTGAATTAATACACTAACAAAACTTATCTATTTTATTGCAGGGAATAAATCATCGGTATACTGGCAATATACACTAAGTCAAAAAAGTTTTGAAAAAATCGCATTTTGAAAATTCTGATATTCGGAACACAATTTTGAAATTGATTGAAATTTGTTCAAATTTCATTTTGTCGGCCAGGTTTAATCATGGCTGGTTTTACTAACATAAAGATATGGTATTTTTCATTATGAATATGCAAATATCTTAAAAACGACAAAAATTGTCTTAGTGGATATTGCCAGTATACCGACGATATGTTCTAATACTAAACACTTCCACAATTAAATCCAATTGAAATAATTGAATAACTAAAATCTCAATATTGTTATGTATTTTTTTTATATGTTTAATAGCTAATGAATATTTTTTCCTCAAACTTTGAAACCCTTGTTAATTTTTCAACCAACCACCACCATAAACTTGGTCATGTTCAGATTCAAAAAGTAAGTCATAAAAAGCTTCTTTTAAGTAATCAACACCACCATTTAAATCATAAAATTTTAAATACTCTTTAAAATCCAACCACGCCATTGTATTTTTTTTGCAGTACAGCATAATGTTTCTAGTTTTTAAATTCACATAAAGTTTCACTATAGCGGCGAACTTATTTCTCATCCTCGTCTTCACCTTCTTCTTTATTGACATGGCATCTTATAAAACTTCTTTGATCAACATGAATGTTACAAATTTAAGTATTTAAATTTTATAGTTAGAATTTATTTAGGTTTAGTGTAGTATTAGGTTGACGTATTTTATGGTTGTATTCTTAATCTAGGTTTTAGTTGCGTTATCTGTGACAAACTGGTATGCGAACGGTCCGTCTAGAAAAGGCTGGAATGATTCCGAATCGAACAAGGATGGAAGGGTTCTCGAATAGTAGGCAGCCCCTCATATATAAGGCCGGACGTCGTGCATCGGGCAGTAAAAGATAACCAGCGGTAGTGATCGCTAGATGTTAACGCGAAGTTAACAGGCGGATTAAAGTAGTGAATTATTAGCAAGTTATTAGTAAGTTTAAGTGCGTGTTTTTGTACATAATTTGTCGAAATAAATTGATAAATCGTTTTTGACATTTGCGAGTTTTAGTTGTTGTGGAGAACCCGTAACAATTGGTGTCAGAAGTGGGATCTAAATAGCAACTAAATAGTGCAAAGACTATCCTTACATAGTACCACCGGCTAGGACAATTGGACAGAAGAACAGTAAGTGATTTTTCCAGAATATTCGAAGAAGTTCGATTTTGTTTTATTTAAAAATCAAAAGAGAAATTTGAGAACCGACTGCGACATTAACTTTACAGTCCAAAAATTGATAATTAGAGAGATTTTCTAGAATATCCCATCACTTTCTACGACGTTCTATTCGAGAACTAACAGAGAGATATCCAAAAAGCGATTTCGACATTAGATTAGTAATTTCAAAAGTAAGAATTAGAAAGAATTTCTAGAAGATTCCATAACATTCTACGATGTTCTATTCGAGAACCAGAAGAGATATACAAAAACCGACTTTGACATTAGCTTAGTTATTTCAAAAGTAAAAATTGGAAAAAAATTTCTAGAATATTCCATAACATTCTACGACGTTTTATTCGAGAACCAGAAGAGATATCCAAAAGGCGACTTCGACATTAGATTAGTCATTTCAAAATTAAGAATTAGAAATAATTTCTAGGATATTCCATAACATTTTACGACGATCTATTCGAGAACCAAAAGAGATAATCAAAAAGCGACTTCTACATTTGCCTACTAGCAGAAAGAGTGACATTTACCAGTATATTCCAGAATATTCCGTTAGGTTCTATTTAAGAATCGGAAGAGATATTGAGAAACGGACTGCGTCATTAACTTTATAGCCCAAGGATAGACGTTTAGAGAGATTTGTCAGAAAATTGATGCTTACTAGACAAGGATCGGCAAAAATGGAAGAACTAACTAAAATGATTCAGGCTCTATCATCTCAAATGGCTCAAAACCAGAACGATATGAGACAGACCATTGAACAAAATCAAGGCGACATGAAACACACCATGGACGACATGAACCAGACCATGGAACAAAACCAGAACGATATGAGACAGACCATTGCACAAAACCAAAACGATATGAGACGGACATTTGAAGAAAGATTAGATGGTATGCAAGAAAACTTCGACCAAATAAGAAGCAACTCCGAACAGTTGAGAGGAGAATTTAAGGTAGCAATAGAAGATCTTAAGGAAGAAATAACTCAAAGGATGCAGAATGTAGAAGAAAAGGTGCAAAACAAATTGCAGAATGTTGAAGAAAAAGTGGAGACCAAACTACAGAATGTTAGGGAAGAAGTTTTTCAAACCATGGAAGAAAAATTCCAGGACGTGTCAAAACAGCTTATACAGCTCCAAAAAGAACACAACAAAATGAAAGCTCAGGGATGTGTTGTGAATTCCAACCAAAACATTAAGCCTCCAAATTTCGATGGTACGTCTTCCTGGTCTACTTACAAACAACAGTTTGAAGCTGCCGCTGCTGCAAATGGTTGGGATGATGAGGAAAAAGCTAGAGCATTGTTAGTAGCTCTACGAGAACCTGCTCTGGGACTTTTACGGTCCATTCCAGTCGAACAAATACAGAATTATAACGCTTTAGTGGCAGCGTTAGAAAGAAGGTATGGAGACGAACACTTGCGAAATTTACATTGGTCAGAATTAAATATTCGTCAACAAAGACCAGGAGAATCATTGCAAGAGTATGAAGCAAATATTAGGAGGCTAATGTATTTAGCTTACCCAGAAATGCCAGAAAATTACAGAGATCCCTTCACGGTAGATCGCTTTATTAACGGATTACGAGACTCGGATTTAGCAAAGTTACTTCGTCGAGAACGCTTCCATAATAGCAGTGAAGTGTTGATTCGAGCCCTTGAAATCGAATCATCAAATAATATGTCCAGGCCAAAAGTAAGAGCTGTTTCAATTCAGGAGGGAGAAGAAATGAGCAATGGACATGAGGTCAACTTAAAAACGCTAAACCAAATGTTTCAATCACTGATAGAGAAGATTGACTCTTTGAAAGAAAGCAGACGATCCCCTCCAAATGTAAAGTGTTTCAGATGCGGACGTACAGGGCATATTCAGCGCGATTTTCGCGTCCAAATAAGGTCTCGCTCGCCATCTAGCGGGACAGAGTACCGAAGAAGAGATCAGGAAAACTAAAACTAGTCAACGCAGAGGGGCGGGTGTTGGCTAAAGGGAATGTAGCCCCCAAAATGTATTCAATTAAGAGCTTAAAACATACTGCTGACAGTCTTAACATCGACGGACTTATAAATGGAAGACAAGTTAACATAACAGTAGACACTGGTGCTGCCATCTCATTGCTTAAGTTCAAAATTGCAACGAGATATAAAATTCGACCCACAGAAAAGAAAATAACACTTAAGACTGTGACTGGAGAATCCGCCGACGTGTTGGGGCAGACAGGCATAGACCTACAGCTGGGGAGGTTGAAGATTCGCCACTCGGTATTAGTTGCAGACATAGAAGACGAATTTATTTTGGGAATGGACCTGATAAGTAAACATGGATTTGCGTTTGATAATAAACTTAATACCCTAAGATTTGGGAACGAAGAGTTCATTTTGTCAAATAGTCACATCAATAAAGAACCAATAAAGGTGGTGGCAGTATGCACAACAAGACTAGTCGGTAACAGTGAGACCATAATTTTTGGGAGGCTAGAAAGTAAAACATCAAGCTGCGTCGGACTCATAAGCCAACAAAACACACCCAACACCTACCTCGTTGCAAAATCACTAGTTAAAACCGATAAAGACATCCCGATTAGAGTCGCCAATATTTTCCCAAATAGTGTCAAAATTAATAAGGGGGAGGTGGTAGCATTATTTGAACCAGAACAGAAAGTAACAAGATGTGAAGAGCCAACTTCCGAGGATACAAGCAAGTTACCAATGGAGGTACTTCAGCAATTTGAGTCAACTTGGCAACTACTCACTCCAGAAGAATTTAGTAAAGCGAGAGGGTTTATAGAAGAACAAAGTAATATCTTCGAAACTAGGAGTAGTTCGGGACGCACAAACCTCATTCAACATGCTATTAACACTGGCGATGCCCAACCGATAAGACAGCCCCCAAGAAGACTACCAATAGCCAAGCAAGAAGAAGTTCACAATCTCATTAATAAAATGCTCAGCGACGGTGTTATTGAAGAGTCATCAAGTCCTTGGTCATCTCCTGTGGTGTTGGTCACTAAAAAGGATGGAGGTACTAGATTTTGTGTCGACAGGAAACTTAACGATGTGACCAAGGAAGATAGTTACCCACTGCCAAGAATAGACGACACATTAACAACGTTGGCAGGATCATATTGGTTTTCTACTCTTGACCTGAAAAGTGGGTATTGGCAAGTAGGAATCTTTGAAAGAGATAAAGAGAAGACTGCATTCTCTGCTGGAAGTGGACTTTATCAGTTAAATGTGATGCCATTTGGCCTGTGTAATGCCCCAGCTACATTTAAAAGACTAATGGAAGTCGTTCTACGAGGCCTTACTTGGAAAACCTGCTTAGTCTATTTGGATGATGTCATAGTAATGGGAAAATCATTTGAAGATCATCTAGACAATTTACGAGAAGTATTTTCAAGAATCAGGAACGCAAACCTTAAACTAAACTCAAAGAAGTGTTTTCTATTCCAAGAAAAAGTTGAGTTCTTGGGTCAAGTCGTTTCCCGAGGAGGCATCCATACCGACGAAAAAAAGTTACAAGCAATAAAAGAATGGCCTCAACCTCGTGACAAACATGAATTGAGAAGCTTTTTGGGTCTGTGTACATACTACAGACGATTTGTGGAATGATTCGCCAAAATAGCGTCTCCATTACATAGACTTACAGAAGATAAAGCTTCTTACAAATGGAATACCGAATGTGACCAAGCATTTAGAAGACTAAAAGCAGCATTATGTTCTAGTCCGATTCTTGCATATCCCATTCCCAAAGGTAAATTCATATTAGATACTGATGCGAGCAACGATGACATAGGAGCAGTACTCTCCCAAGTACAAGATGGAGAAGAACGGGTCACCGAATTTTTCAGCAAAAAGTTATCCAAACCAGAGAGAAATTATTGTGTTACCAGAAAGGAGCTCCTAGCCATCATTAAATCTGTAGATCACTTTCACAAATATCTCTATGGACAAGAGGTTCTGATTAGAACGGATCATGCTGCGTTACAGTGGCTCATGAAAATGAAACAACCTGAGGGGCAAGTCGCGAGATGGATAGAAAAGCTACAACAATACCATTATCAAATTAAGCACCGAGCGGGAAGGGTGCATAATAATGCGGATGCATTATCCAGAAGACCTTGCCCTGAGGATTGTAAACATTGCAGGAAAATTGACCAGAAAGAAGGAATTAACTACGTGCGCCAGATAAAGTTAGAACAAGATGAAGAATGGATGTCGGCTTCGATTAGAACCACACAACTTAACGACAAAGATGTAGGACCTATCTTGCGATTGAAAGAAGAGAACAAGCCACGACCATCATGGCAAGATATCGCAAACCAAGGGGTGATATTCAAATCACTGTGGGCACAATGGGATTCACTGATAGTAGAGGAAAACATCCTTAAACGTGCCTGGGAAAGTGCCGATGGCCTTACTGTGGTTAATCAAGTAGTGGTTCCTAGGAGCATGGTAGACAATATAATGGCCGAATGCCATGGTGGAAAATCAGGCGCGCACCTAGGCATAAATAAAACCATGGACAAAATTCGAAACCGATTTTATTGGGTCAATTACTTTCAAGATGTGAAAAACTGGTGCCGCCGATGTTCGACTTGTGCAGCCAGCCAAGGTCCCAAAACAAGGTCCAGAGGTCAAATGAAACAATATAACGTAGGTCTGCCATTCGAACGCATTGCTATTGATGTGGCCGGACCATTTCCAGAAACTAAAAAGGGCAACAAATACATCCTTGTTGTCATGGATTACTTTAGCAAATGGCCAGAAGTTTTTGCTTTGCCTAACCAAGAGGCCGCTACAGTTGCAGAAGTTCTGGTAAATGATGTTTTCAGCCGATTTGGCATTCCTTTGGAACTACATTCAGATCAAGGAAGAAACTTTGAATCAAAGCTCTTCCAGAATCTCTGTGACCTTTTTTTGGACCCGCTTAAGCCTACTACTTTCCGATCTTTGTGACTTGGACATAGATAACACCTTCCATAGTTTCTTATGGCTCCTGGAGTGGTATCTTGGTTGGGCGGAACTCCCAGTAAGGTTCTAGTAATTTCTTTTAGATTTTGAGATAGCTCGGGAGTTTTGAAGTTGTCTTCTTGCTTGGTTTTGTATTAGCCGTTTTTTTCCATAAATGTATCCGTTAGCATCAACTTCCTCCAAACTGTTATTGTCGCTCTCATCAGCTGACAAAACCTCGTTATCATCAATTGAGGAGACCTCGAACTCGGAATCAGTGTTGTGGTTACTCTGCTGACTTTAAGCATTACAAGTCACTAATCTGTTCATTTTCAATTTCTAAGTCATCATAAAAATTATCAGCAAGTTGATAAAGCTGTTTTTCGGTAAAAAATCTTTTCTTTTTTGTAAGTCCACCAAAAAACAAAACACCTTTAAGTACTATCGTGGGGTGTTTTGGCACCCCAAATTTCAATATTTCAAAAACCCGTAAAAAAAATTATCTTTTTTTGCACGATTCTGCACCCTTAGACAAGCTGTGAGAATACCAAAAACAAGAAAAAATGGCTATAAAAACATAGAAGCTGTAGCATAAAATATAGGTACTGGGGTGTCGAAACACCCCACGATAGTAACTAAGGGTTAAATTAAAACAAGCTTTCTGTTGTTGCCACTAGATGGCCCAGTATAGTCAATATCTTTTTGGTATTATAGCTTGGTTATTATAGTCAGGCTTAAGAAGTAATTGATTTAATTTCTTTTTAAATTTCCCTAAAAGGGTGTGGAATATTTCATATTCTTTAATCCTTGGAAATAGAATCCTTGGAATAAATTCTTTAATATTTCTTTCCATATATAAATATGAATATGAGACATACTCTGGATGCCTCTTACGTCCTAAAAATGGACATATTTAAGATGTCCTTATGTTAATCTGGTTAACAAAGTATAAAAGGCAACTTCAAAGGGGTAAAGTCAACCACGGACACCGGTGTTTCCTCAGCGTGGCTTGTCTGACTACAGTAATCAAACTGACAACAAGATACAAGTTAAATCAAAAAGAATGGTGAAGCCTATTTTTCATTCAACGAGTGAAACGATAGCGAACCAACGAAACTAAGTCCATGCGGGACAAAAACGTCCAACGGTCTATAAGGAAGAAAGACATTTCATCACAGTTCAAACAGACCATGCTATCACCGTCTCCACGGCGTGCGTTCGGAACCCAAAACAATAAGTTAACAAACTATAAAAGGCAACTTCAAAGGGGTAAAGTCAACCACGTCAAACTGACTACAAGATACAAGGTAACTCAAAAATAATGAAAAAATAGGTGAAGCGAGTGAAACGACAGCAAACCAAGAGAACTCCATGGCGTGGCGGAACGAAAACGTCCACCGGTCTATAAGGAAGAAAGGCATTTCATCACAGTTGAACCCACAGTATACTAATTATTTATAGTAAGGAAAGCACCCCGGTCTTGTCATAATACTGTTATACATACCCCCTGTATACATTAGTTCGGAATACAAAGTTCGAGAGGCGCTTATTACAGACCGTCACCCCTGGTATAAAAATGTTATGTACAGACTCCTGTGCTGTCGCCAGTGTGTGATGGACACGTTGAACCTGGACGGAGTTTTAAATGTTTCGTTTTGAATTTTAATATTTGGAAAAACATAGATTATTTCACTATACTTTTATACAGGGTCCGGCAGAATGATCTCCCACAATAAAAACGCCATTGTAAATGCTATTTATATTTCATTTTTTTTAACTGGAATCGTATTATACCATTTGTTTTTATTAAGTTTTGAAAATTACAGAGTCCATGTGGCGGCCATTTTTTTCGGTAGTAACTCTAAAGCGATATTCCTGTAATTTCTTGGTGTACTGCTGCCTTTCAATTCGTCAATGGTTCGGGAATAGTGTTCAGATATTTCCAAAATATCTGGAACTAAAGCATGTCTACCAAGTGCGAAGTGAGTACGAAAAGTTATTTGTGTCGTAATCACAGATTCGTTACCTACTTTTGATTAATGTCTCGATAACGAAGGCACGATGGCAAGGAAATGGCAAGCCGCGAGCTACCAACCGACTACGCTAACCTTCCCCTCTCTTCAGTGATTCAGGCACAGTGGCAGTGCAAAATGTGGGAGATCATTATGCCGGACCCTGTTTAATTAAATGAATAACCGGCAATATTCACTTTACTTTAAAATGCTTACGTTACATTTTTAAACACCCATTAATACCTAGTTAATATAGGTTAAGAGTGTAAATTTATATAATGTTTAATTTAAATACATTTTTACATCACCTAGCTAATACTAACAATATTTTCTAAATCCATTAGTTCTTATTTTTCATGAAAAAACAATTAAAAAGTTTCCGTTTATAGAAACATAACCTATATTTGCAACATTATTATGTATAAAGCATTGTAAAAGTATACATTATTAATTTAAGTTATTGTAGAATGTGTAAATATTTTCTATGCACTAGTAAAAAGGAATTTACCGTAGAATATTCGTCAAAAAGCCTTTTTTTAACTAGAAAATTAGCCTCTCAAGGAAATTTATGTACCTAAATGAATGGGAAACAAACTTTTAAACCTTATAGATTGAATAAAAATTTAACTTTCCTTTTTTTATTGCTAGTAGTCATTAATTTAAACATTCTTTGAATAAGCTTCCTTATTGAATGGTGTTTATAGAGTCTTTTTAAGCAAATTGAGCTTTGACACAAAATAACTCATTCTTATCAGCGCACATCGTTTAAATTTAAAACTATGTAATTGACGAGTAGAATGAGTTTTTTAGTGTTAAAATTTAATTTGATACAAACTGTTCAAAACACTATATTATAAGATCTAGCTTGATTGGAGAGCGATTTCATTTATGACTATGAGCATCCGGTATACAATAATTTGAAAAACCATCCTGTAGCTTAGAGACAAACTGCGCAAGCGTTATATTGTTTCAAATCCCCCTGTAAATGTTTAGTACGGAGCACAAAGTTGGAGAGGCGCTGATTTGTGCACGACACCCCGGTATACTGCGCCAATTTAGTAATACAACTCCCACCGTGTAAGTGTCTGGTCTATCTCTGTCATTCGTCTTTGGTTGAACCAGACCATGTTATCACCGTTTCCACGACGTCGGTTCGGAAACGAAAACAATGAGTTAACAAAGTATAAAAGGCAACTTGAAAGGGGCAAAGTCAACCACGTGGTTAATACTAGGTTTTTTTTTAAATAAAATGACCTATTTTCTTAAAACTGACATAAAAACATGTTGCAAATTGCAATATATTTAGTTGTTAAATATAGGTAGTTATATCGGTTATACTTGGGTGTTTAGTTTCCCCTCCATATTACTGTTTGTCACTCATTTTTTTAGTTGTGCCACTATTGCTGTAGAGGCACCTTTGTCATCTAGCGGTTAAAATATAAATTAAGAGTTGTGCCAGTATTGCTGCTTGGAAAAACGTAGATTTTTTAGTTTGTATGTTGCATTTACTCCAAAAGTTGTAAGTTTTGAGTTGTGACACTATTGCAGCCCATGCGATATTATAAATCTTTTTCTCCAAATCGACTTGAGAATTACCTCTTTCAAATTTAGCATTTTATATTTTTAACTGAATATATTTTTCTGGGACAAAACAGCAAATTTTTCGCATCTTTATATGCAGATTTACAGTAACAGTTAGCTAAAAAGTTTTTATATCGAACTCGTCAGTCGAGAGTAGAATAATAACTAATTTTCCTATAGAAATCGATTTGTCTGTATAGAATCGTGTGGGACGAGAAAATAATGTTTTTTTTTGCATTTAATGCCTAGCCAACTAGCGTTTGTTTATGAGGTTTCTTTTTGTGATTTTCTTTTCAAAGACTAACCTCAAAATTTTTTTATTTCTAAAAAAAGTTTTTTACGGAGTTTAGTTGTATTAGTGGTAGGAAGAAGTGGGTATGATTTAATCAAAAATAAATGTGAGGTTATTTGACGTTTTAGAGGATTTAGATCGTCCAATTCCATAACTCGTCGACTTATTTTAAAAATCCTCTTTTTTTATAGCCTCGACTCCACATTTTGTCAGGAAGTAAATCGCTGTTTCATCTTCCTCTTTCTTATTCTACGCCCTTGAAGCATGTCCTGTCACATATAAGTAGTGTAGTTGTGCGGGTTCTGGAGCAATTGGTAACATGCCATCCACTTCTCCGAAGTGGATGACCTGCTGCTGAAGAAGTGAACTTGGTATGACCTTGGGACTAAAAGAAGTGTGTAAGAAGTTGTGAGCAATGACGTAACAACCAGAGGCTGTTGAAAGGCTCTATTGGTCAATGAGTTAGGTGCCAATGCGCGAGTAGGTAAAACGGGGTGTTTTTTTAGTTTGAGCTTCACTAGGTTAGCCTGGTCTAGGTAAGTCTTAATGTGAAAAAGGCCTTAGGTAATTGTTGGTTAAAAAATAAAATAATTTCTAAAAATATTTGTTAAAATTAATCGGGATTGTCTGTGTATCTCTTATCATTGTTTATGCAGTTATAGTATAACCTTATGACCCACACACGTTCCTGTTTTATCTAATACAGCTGGTTACTTATGCTGTACAGGATGTCTCAAAGTAAATAATGCTAAAATAAAAAACTCAAAGTATGTTTTAATTATATATTTTTATTCATATATATCATATAAACCACACTCATCTCGACCATCAAATTTAAAAATAATTGATTGAAGATGTTTTTTCGCGTTATAGTTTGGATATATTTTCGTATATTCCAGCGCTGCCTCTGTTAATTTACGTTTCCATATTGTAGGTAATAATGGGTTAATGTTGGTAGTTTTTCCTCAATGATGTATCTGCACGACTCAAACCCAAAATATATCCATTCTGCTAACCATTTATAAATATTTTCATAACTTTTCTCTTCTAAAAGTTCTTCTAGTTCAAAGTCAATTTTAGTTGACCAATAATTATATTGAAAGTCCATCTTACTGTGTTCTAAATTTTAATTTACACGTCTCGTTGTTGTATTTCGGAAAATATTTCCTTGGTTTTTTCCTGGACTTGTATTTCTACAAATATCACACAAATATGAAGCAATTTTGTTGCCTGTGCTTATTTTAACTATGTCTACTCTTCCACATCTATTACAGCGAAAATTATGATAAATTGATGGTGGTTGGGAACATTTTCTCATTTCACACGCACAACCTATCGCTACGACAGACACAGAAAAACTGATTTATCTAAAACTGTAGATGTAGATAAAGGATTATTTCATCTATGCTAAAACGATTGAACTTACTGCGTTGGTTATTTTATAGTCAACCGTTGAACAGTGTAGATCAGCAAAACTTGGTGTTTTTTTGAAGTCAACCAAATACAATGTTACCAACCTATGAGTGGATTAAACCAAGAATAAAAAAACCCCGTTGCATCTATTGTACCAAAGGAAATCCACATCGACCTGCTGATTGGATTGTAACAAAACACAGTTCTTGTGAACAGAAGAAAAACGAAGAAGTTAAGAAATATATTCAGCAAGGCTATCGTGGTTAAAAAGAAGTATCAAAGGTCAAAGGTTACTTTTACTTCAACCTATAAATAGGGGGATTTATAAGTTGAAACTCTTACTTTCAGAAATAACGCTTTTAAAGATGGTTGAAAATAATAGTATTAATAAAGTGTGGGATGAGATCTCTGCGTCACCAGTTATTACAGAGGACTTTATTGGATGGTTTTGTGACCATGTGAACTGGGAAGTAATTTGTCGCAAACAAAGATTATCTGATATGTTTATGGCGACCTATATTAATAAGATGCATTGGCCCAATGTGTCTAGATATCAAAATTTAAGCGAAGCTTTTATGCATATGTTTAAAAGCGAACTCTATTGGCCTTTTCTTTGTCGTTATCAACGGATGTCTGAAAATTTTATAAGAGAAAATGAATGGCGCATCGACTGGGAATACTTATTAAAGTATCAAACACATCTCTCTCCAGAGTTTTTTGAAGAGATGCGTCAAAAACATATTAAACCCGAAGAGGGGAGAATTTACGAAGAGGAGCAAATGGAAGAGTCAACTAATATTCGAAATGGGAAGAAACAGTTAAATGGTACTTCAAAGCTGTATAACAACCCATCAAATTTTAGAATATCATCAATGGGTGGCTCATTTTAGTTATTTAGTAACTGCTATAATTAGAGGATGGTTGTTCCCATTAAATATTTATTCTAAATGTAATTATATTTTAAGAAAATTAGTAAATAAAATACACCAATAAGTTTTATATGTTTTTCTTTATTTAGTACTAAGCAACATTACTTTTATCTATCCAGCTATTATGTTTATTATCAAATCCTAACCACTTTACAAACACCTTATTTTTGGCACGTTTCAAAACTTTTTCTACTAAATATATATCAGAATATTTTACTTTTTGCAGCTGAAGTTCATAGAATCCTCCCTTAATTTCATTTTTACTAGCATCCTCCAAGGTATGTTACTGGGTTGGTGAGCTGAATTTTCTTAACAGTAAAAATTTCAGTAGACCAATTTGGCATGTATTTCTTATCAAACACACCTCGTAGTTTTGAAATGCGAACATGGTCACCAACCTTGTGTTTTGGTTTAAATGTCATCTTTATATGATTATAGACCGTTTTGAGCAATAGTTTTTCATGTTTTTGTCGCACCTCTGAGGGTTTCATCCCTATAGTTCGATGTTTCCGATTGTTATAAATTTGAACAATCTTTGGTAGGATATCATACCATTTGTAAGATCCTTGATAGTTAAATTCTTTCCACATTAGGTTTTTAAGGGTTCGGTTTACCCTCTCAACAATTTGAGCCTTTTTTTCACTAAATGAACTATAGTGTTTGACCTTGTATCTTTTCAACAGTTTTTCTATAGTCGAATTGTAAAACTCTTTCCCATGATCGGTTTGAAGATGAAGTGGTACCTGTTCTTTAAACACTTTTTCTATAGCTTTCGACACTTCTTCCCCAGTTTTTGTTTTTAATGGATAGGCCCAAACATATTTCGAGAAACAGTTAATAACCACTAAAATGTATTTAAAACCTTTGTTTTCGTTTGCGTACGGTATCATCTCTACAAGATCTGCTTGAAATAGATCATTTAGTGATTTCACAATCACTCTACGTCGTAAAAAATTAATTCTAGCCGGTTTGTGTATTTCATTAACTACTTGTTGCTTAACATCTGTAATAAAATTATTAACCATCTCTGTTCTAAATAATATTGGCTTCTTGCAGCTCCTCAACTATAGAGTAGATTTCGTTTGTGTGACCTGTGTTGCCAGCTGTCTGAGATGCTAATAATAAACGTAACCGTTGTACAAGTTCATTAGGATCATCCCAGTACACGTACTCTATAGGACTATTGGAGTACTCCATTTCCTCCTTTAGATCTCCACCTTTATATGTGTCACTAAACAGTTTCTTAAATTTTGTTGAGTAGCTATCGGTTATCACATCTCCAGAGGCCTTATGATGTTTTCTGTTTGCATAGGTGTGTTCAATAATGTCTCGAAAGGCGTCTGCGTCATCTTGGGTGTACTTTGTAGGCATATTTTTTCGAAAGAGTAATTTGTACAAACCATGTGTACCTTTATAGCGTTTACCTTTTATAATTAAATCAGCTCCATCAAATTCAATTTTCGAATCACCAATATAAAAATTGTCAATATCATCTCGCCGTACACGAAACTTGGAAAAATAATTTTGTGGGTCAGAAGGCACGGTGGATGGATCATCTAAAAATTCTTTAATATAGCTTGCAAGTGAAGGATGAAACTGACTGTAGTAATCATTCTCGGATTTATTCATCAAGTCTCTAAGTCGTCCGTTTTCAAACTCCTCTTGCTTTCTGGCCTCATTCTGTGTAAAGTTCTCTGCTGCATCTTTTAACACTGCTTTTCTCAAAAAGTAACCACTTGTGGTGGGATTATTTGGTTTTTTAGCACTTAAAGAAAAATTTAATTTTCGTTTTGCTCTCTTTTCGGTTGTCGGTGTTGTAGGATTTGGGTTTCGAGGAGTTGACTGGAATAAGTCTTGTATGTAAACGCTTGGTTCAGGCATCTGTTTTTCATCTTCTTCTGCTCTGTTATTATCAAAATTCTTATGAAAAACCGATGAAGTTTGCAGATCTTCAAGTTCTTCCTGTTTTTCTTGTTGTTGTTTTTCGTTTTCTTGCTTGATTTTTTGAGGAGTTGTCAATCTGGGTGATAATGAAGGTATATTGACCAGTTTCGGAGGCTTTTTATCGGTTAAACTAGATTCAATATTTTCCAAGTGTTTTGTAATGGGTTGAAATAGGTTAGCCTGTGAAATCTGACCCTGTTTTAACAAATTTAATTTCTCACGTATTACTTTTCTTTTAGAAATTAATTGTTTCTTTAAGTTTTTTTCACCACCACTAACAATTTTTATGTTTTCTTCTGACATTTTTATCTATGTTATCTCTACAAGTGTGTTAAAACTATTAACACTAAGCAGTATTTGAATCTAAAGATATATAAAGTTATCAAAACGATACCTATATCTTCCCTTATCAATATCACAATCTTTAAAAACTGTCAAAAAATCATACGGTTTTTTCCAGCAAAATGCACACATCTTTTGAAATTCATCAAATGTCATATCAGTGCCAATATGGTTGGTGTATATATGTTTTACATTTAGTAAATCTTGTTTGAATAAAATTAAAACGTTGGCATTGTCTCTTATTAAATGTTTAGGTATTTTTGCATATGTTTGAGAGAGATAGAAACTGTCAATATTATTATGTCGACCCATACTAAAGTAGTCACGCATCACATCTTGTTTATCGCAGGCTACGTCATCAAATATGAAAATGGAAAACGGATTTGCTTCTGATGGAGGAATTATATTTTCGCCACTGTTGTAAGCATAGTACCCTATTTCTTTAATGGGTTTTAATAGATTCTCTAAATATAAATACTTTGGCTGGTATAGACTTTTTGAATACACATACACATTTTTAAACTTTAAACCGTTTGAATGTTCCAAAAGGCTCAATATAAGGTTGGTTTTTCCACAGTTTGATGGGCCCACGATAAGACATCTAATAGATGATGGAAACAGGAAACCATGTCTTGATGTAGTACTTGCATTAATATCATGGTTTTTAACTTCTAAACGCACTTTTTGTTTAACAATCTTTTTTATTTTCTATAGAAATATTATGTCAACTTAACACTGTTGAACTGGTAATGTATAAAAAAAGTAAAGACCCTGGTTTTTATTTAGTCTTAAGTGAAACGCTATGAAGTACTATGTTAGTTCAAACGTTAAAGGGCAAGGGTTGTTAAACAGTGCTATAAATAATCTGCCCTTCGAAATGCATATCCCAGGGTTTTCTTATTGTGGACCTGGGACTAAGCTAGAGAAACGTTTAGCTAGAGGGGATAAAGGTATTAACCAGCTTGATAGAGCATGCAAAGATCATGACATTTCCTTTTCAACTAATATGGAGTTGACCGACCGTCATGAGGCAGATAAAGTTTTAATGAGAAAAGCTTTAGAACGGATGCGAGCAACGGATTCAGGCTTGTATGAAAAACTGGCTGCTTCTGGTGTGGCTGCTGCTATGGGTACCAAGCTAAAACTAGGGATGGGTATGGTAAATAATGTATCAAAAACTGATCAAGTGCCACGTTTAAAGGCAGTGCGTCAGTGCCTAAATATGATTCAACGTGGGATAAAGATGACAAAAAATTATTTAGGCTCTCTTGAAACTCTAGAGGGTCAAATTAAAAATCCATCACAAACAACGAGAAAATCATCATCATCTAAACCAAGAAAACCACGGTTAAAAAAAGTAAAAAAAGATGAACCTGAAACAGAAGCTATGGAAACTAATTCACCCCCTTTACATAAAGAACCAACATTGTTAAGAGTCAAAAGAAAGAGAAAGTTAAGCGACTCGGTGGATATTCCTTTTAAATTACCAAAATTTTTAAAAGTCAAACGAAAGAGAAAGTTAAGCGATTCGGTTGATGTTTCCTTTAAATTACCAAAAACCGACACAGCTGCTGTTTTGAGTGAAGGACCATTGGAGCAGAAGTCACTAAAGCGGAGACTAAGCATTGATGGTGAAGAAAATGACAATATGCATAGCAACATTAAAAAACCAAAAGTTATATAAATCTTAAACACCTTCAAACACACATATCAGTTGCTTTCATTCTTGTGTAAACTTTCAAGGTAGTAACATCATTCTTAAAAAATGAGTAAAACGAGAAAATCAAGAAAACCCATAAAAAGTAGAAAAACATCAACTTTTAAAAGAAAGAGGGCACGAATTGTAAAGAAAAAAATCAAAACATTGAGTTTCAGTCAAGCAACAAAAAAGATAAAAGATAGATTAAAACAACGAAAACCACAAGACATTGAAACTGCAGTCAAAGTTGCTCTCAAGACAGCGGAAAAAAACAAAGGAAAAGTACGACCTGCACGAATAATAAAACTACCAAAAAAGGGTGGTTTTTTGCCTCTAATACCAATCATGGCGACCCTCTCTGCCCTTGGTGCTTTAGGGAGTGGCACAGCAGGAATAGTGAAAGCCATTAATGCTGCTAAATCTGCAAATCAACAATTGCAAGAGGCTCAACGACATAACCAAAGTATGGAGTCCATTGCTATGGGTAAAGGATTATTTCTCAAACCATATAAACTAGGAATGGGTCTTTTTTTACACAAAGGTGGATGTCAAAAAACAAAAACCTAAAGTTTTTCAAGAAAACTTTACCGATTTCACTACCACAGCGAGCTCTTACAAATATTGACCTGAAAAAGTATACAAAGCTGTTAAAAATTAAACATTTTAGAGGTGTGTTTATGAGAGATGAACTACCCTCAAAGATACATAAATTTGAGTCGGGGATAATTAATTTAGATAGTAGCAGAGGATCAGGAAGTCATTGGACTTGTTATAAGAAAATTAAAAATAATGTACACTATTTTGATAGTTTTGGTAATTTACGACCTCCTATAGAATCTGTAAGATACTTTAGTTCTAATGGTGACTCAAAAGTACTGTATAATTATAACCCCTACCAGACTTATGATTCTGTAAATTGTGGACACTTGTGTTTAAGTTTTTTGTATTACTTTAAGGGTTAATAAAAAACGTCTACTAAACTACATGGTTTTTCATTTATCAGTGAACCGCTATATAGTAAACATGTCCTACACCTTTACCTTATCAGGAAAATCATCACTCCTTTCAGCAAACATCTATCCACCTATAGTGCTAAACGAGCTTGAGCAATATGATTTGGGGCTCATTAATTTCGAAAGTTACAACTCAATACCGAATGTGGATAGTTCAAATAATTTATTTTGTTTTAATGATGATAAAATTATAAAAATACCTGAGGGGTCATACGAAATTAAGGACTTGAATAATTTCCTAAATAAATACTCAAATCAAACTTTAAAGGAGGAAAAATTTGAAATAAGTATAACAGCTAACCATAATACCTTACAGTGTGAGGTTATATGCAATAAAAAGATTAATTTTGAAAAGGAAAATTCCATTGGAAGTTTACTAGGATTTGCAGGAAAAACTCTAGAGGCAGATAAAAAACATATATCTGAAAATCCGGTTGATATATTAAAAGTGAATGCTATATGTGTTGAGTGCAACTTGGTTATAAACTCTTATAATAACGGAAAAGCAGTGCACATGTTACACATGTTTTACCCCTCTTCTCCTCCAGGTTATAAAATTATAGAAAGACCCTCAAATGTGATATATCTACCAATCAGCACTCATTATATTGATGATATTTTACTTAAAATAACTGACCAAGATGGAAAACCCATCAATTTTCGTGGAGAAGTGGTCACGATTAGACTGCATCTAAAAAAATCCGTTTAAAAATGGTGTTTTTGTATAATCATAATACTTTTGGTATTCCTTATGAAGAAATTACCGCCTTAGAGGAAAGTAATAAAATTTATAAGAAGAAGATTGATAGTGTACAACCATTTAGTAATAAACAGCTAGTCAAAGAGCTAACACCTGAAAATAGAGCTTTTTTAGTATCTTTAGGATTTAAACTAAAAGGACAATAACTACCATCATAGGCAAAAGACTTAAGAAATTTTGGTATAATTTAAAAGTACGTGTCAGTTGTGGTATAAGAAGAATATTTTTTTCAGTGCGGTGTAGTTTAAAGTGTTTTGAAAAAAATGAGTCGTAACATTCTACGAGTGGGTGAAAACGTGCTCTATGATAATTCGATTGTGAGTTACCAACTACACACTCATCAACCATATGCTTCAACCACCTTAAACAACAATGATGAAATCCGAATTCCGATACAAACTCAAGACATCTATACCCTGCCTAGTGAAAGTGTTCTTTACCTTGAAGGAAAAGTACTGAAAGATGACAATACTGCCAGTACTAATGTGCACTTTGTAAACAATGGTTTAGCACATTTATTTGATGAAATTCGTTATGAGTTAGGAGGGGTGATTGTGGACCGTGTTAGAAATCCTGGGATTACATCAACAATAAAAGGTTACTGCTCATTCAAGGAAAGTGATGGTAACACCCTTCAAAATGCTGGTTGGACACTTAAAGAAAATCCACCTATATTAGATGGTTCCGGTAATTTCAATATATGTTTACCCCTAAAAACCCTTATGGGGGTATTTGAGGACCATCACAAGATTATTTTAAATGTACGACAAGAACTCGTGTTGATTCGCAGCAATTCCGATTTAAACGCTTTAATTGAAACTGAGGATAAAAAAGAAAAATATAAGGTGGTGTTAAATAAAGTTCATTGGAAAATTCCACATGTTAGAGTGTCAGATGATCAAAAATTACGCCTTTACAAGTATTTAGAGGGTAACAGAGATCTCAATATTAGTTTTCGAAGTTGGGAATTGCATGAGTATCCACAACTTCAAACTACCACTAATCACACATGGGCAGTGAAAACTTCAAATCAACTGGAGACACCACGTTTTATTATTATTGGATTTCAGACAGATAGAAAAAACTTGTTTAGTAAAAATATGAGCCGTTTTGACCACTTATCATTAACCAATTTAAAAGTCTATTTAAACTCCGAAGTTTTTCCATATGATAATTTAAATTTAGATTTTGATAACAATCAGTATGCTATTCTATATGAAATGTATGCCCAGTTTCAAAAATCCTATTATTACCACGATCAAAGCGAACCTTGTTTTCACCCGATAAGCTTTAAAAATGATGCTCCACTGGTAGTTATCGACTGCTCTCGACAGAGTGAAGACGTGCTCAAAGGTGGTGCAGTTGACATTAGAATTGAGTTTGAAACGAAAAAAGCTGTACCTGATAAAACTATAGCCTACTGTTTAATATTGCACGATCGACTTGTGAAATACAACCCTCTAACCAGTACCGTAAGGGTAGTTTAAAGAAAAAAAATGTTTATTTTGGATGTGCAAGGTTTCCAGTACAAAGACACTGAATTTATATGTAAGGAAATAGCTATATTAAACACCCATACTAATGAAGTTCGGCACCATATCGTTAATTTACCTATGAAGTCCATCTGGTTACATCAAGACTTTAAACATCAAGCTGAATGGAATACAAACAAACTTCATGGTATAAATTGGGACACTTTTGATTTTAGTTATTTACCATTTGAAAACCTCGCTTTATTTATTAAGGATTTAATTCAAAATGAAACTGTGTTTGTAAAAGGAAATGAAAAAAAAGTTTGGTTATGTAATTTAGTTAATAATAATGTTGTAGATTTATATGACTTGGGATGTCCCAATATTAAAAAATTAAAAAATTATTGTAATGATAAGTTTCACTGTGAAATGCATAATAATAATTATTTAAATTGTGCTAGAGAAAATGTAATTTTGTTAAATAGATGGTATTTAAATAAAAAGCATATTCAGTTTTAACCCTTTATTTATTTATTTATTTATATTATACATCCTTTAACTAATACTCTAACTAAAATTACCACTTTTGTGACTCCTCAAAGTGAACATCATCATCCACCAATGAAATCGCCTGTGATAATATATCCATCTCATTGATGGATGATGATGATGATGATGTGGTCGCCATCGCTCTTTTTCTTCTAGGTGAAGTCATCTTCTTCCCAACAGCTGCTGCAACAGGCGGCGGAGGAGGAGGAAGCATGGTTTCAGGCCCATCCGCGGTTTGATGTAAATTTATCCCATATTTTTTGCTTGCCTTTTCTAATAATAAATACTCCTCCTCATCATCTGCCTGTATCCTATAGAATTTCACAGGCAATCTAGCAAACTTTTGAATTAATGTCTCCTGTTTTGAGGTGTATGACAACTTGACGAATACTTTTTCTCCCTTCATTTCGATTCGTTCCACTCCATAGCTGAAAGCAAGAACAATAAAAAAAATTAATAACCTAATATAATAAGTAAAATAAAAGCACATCAAAAGCATAATATAAAATAATAGGTCCTGTTAACTTTAAAATATTTAAAAAAATTTGTTATAAAACTACCTATATCAAAATGTATCAAAAATAAATCTCTTCTGAAGTTTATTAAAAAACAACAAATCTCTTAACAAAAAAAAACCGTATATATATATATATATATATATATATATATATATATATATATATATATATATATATATATATATATATATATATATATATATATATATATAAATATATATAAAATATATTAAAAAATAAAAAATATATTAAAAAATAATATATATTTTTTGTTTTTTTTTTGTTTTTTTTTATAAGTTAAAGTTTTAACAAATAATAACAAAACTTACCTGAACAAATTCTTTACACACACATAGACCATTTTCGGTGGACAGTTAATGCGATCTAATGAATACACAATCAAAGTCGATGGTTTGTTTGCCATTTTTATTTTATTATTTTTTTTTATTATATGTTAATAAACTGTTTCAGATGATTTCTAGTTCAAAATTTTTGGTATATATAACCAATTTTTAGCTGACATAGCACTATTTTGGCCACTTATCTAAACCATGTTTTCACTTATCCATAGGCGTATCATTAGTTAAAATTTTGGTGTGGGGAGATAGTTTTTCTTATAACCAAGATGACAGCGATACTTCTATAGACTAGCTGCATCCTTTACATTTTAGTACAACTTTTTGCAACTTTTTTTGTTGGCCTATGCTATTTGTTATGGGAAGCCGCTGATAACTGTCAAAAGTTGTTTCAAAAATGATGAATCGGTCTGTAATAGGGACTTATTACAATAAATGGATTTAATACTGCTTAGCCGTATTGTGACAGTATTATATAGAAAACTAACAACTGATCTCTCAAAATTGACATACTAAAGTCGAATTGAAAAATATAGTCATTTGTTTTTTTTTTAAATAAAGACAGACACTAATAAATCTAAGCTTTATTACAATAAGTCCCTAATATATTGAATTTTAGGTTACAAACTGTCATATTTTACTATTTTGACATATCACGTGACTTTTAAAGCAGTCAAATTATTTTTGTTGGTTTAAATTAATTAAATATATATACAATATTAAAGTAGCGTCGCCTATGACTACACCTAAAAAGTGCTGACCAATATATTTTAGTTTAAATATAAAAAACACATTTTTGCTAAATAATACATTTTTATAAAATTTACTAAACATTATGTTTTGATTTGAATAAAAAAAATGTTCATTTTTACAGACTAGTGGCGTTGGTTACATTGTATTAAATCATACGTCAGTCATGTGTTTGTTATGGAATTTTCCAGGCTTTAACTATACAAGTGAAAATGAAAAGTTTTGCAAACTAAATTCCGAGCGTTTAAAATTAAACTCAAATGTCTTTTTGACACTTTTGACAGCAATTCTATGCACATCCATCAATCCAACTGTTAAAAAAGTTAGGTTATTGTGAATCTGGCAACATGTGCTATGCTTTCTTACATTTGTTACTTAAAAAATTTCCCTCGTATTCAAGAAGAACTTTCTTATCAAACCAATATTTAATTATATTTTGACAACGTATGAATTCATTCTGACAAAGACCGTTGTTCATAACATATCTTGCACAGTTGAATATTATAGAAAAAATGAGTTCCCAAAGTTTTGATGTGTTGGTGTCTGAGTCTGTAAAAAAGGTTGAACAGGTGAGTAGACTGGTGAAAACAAGAGAGGAATTTAATTATTGGATAGTTTTTCTTCTAAATTTAATTTCAACCGTAAAAAGTTCTGTAAAAAATAAACTTGATTGTGTACAAAACTTTTCTAAATTAGAATCGAATTTGGCACTTTTAAAACATTATTTAATATTACTAAAAAATAAAAAAAGAATTCATTTTGGCAAAACTAATAGGGTGAGGTCGGTCAAAAAAAATTTGGTTTGGGAAGATGTTGAAACGTGCTTTGGTGGTAGAATTAGAACAGGTATTATCACTAATTTTACCATTAAAGACCCCAAGATTTTCTTTAAAAAGGCATTCAAGAGTTTTTCAAGTCAAATTAAAAAGTCACTTAAACATTCAATTTTAAAAGTTAATGTCATTTTTTCGGGGAATTTTATTAAATTACATGAAGGTAATACTCAAACTGATGTGAAGGCTTTTTCTACGAGAAACAGTATAATAGACCAAACAACAAATTTAAAAAACTGGTATGAGGAAAACGTTTCTCAAAAAATATTAACCAAGATGGAGGATTTTCAAGAGCGAGATTCTGGTTGGGCTCTGTATGAAATTCTTCATCTCAAGGTTAATATTAATAAACACACCCCCATCAACTGTGGTGATTCAACTTATGTTGAGTCACCGCAGTGGATTAAAAACACCAAGGGGGTGATCAATATTCAAAATAAAGATAATTATTGTTTTCTTTGGTCTATTGTGGCTGCTTTACACCCTGCTGCTCATAGTGGGCAGAGAACTTCCTCGTACCCTCATTTTAGTCAGGTGGGGTTGAATTATGAAGGTTTGGAATTTCCTATGCGACTAAAAGACATTTCAAAATTTGAGAAACTTAATAATTTATCAATAAATGTTTTTGGAGTTGAAAAGAATGAAATCCTGCCTATCTGTTTAAGCAAATCAGATTTTTCCAAACGAATTAATTTATTAATTTTATCGTGTGTTGATGATGATGTAGTTGATAGTGAAAATGAGATAGATGTAGATTCTGAAGATTTTAAAATTCTCCAACCCAATAAAAGGATCTATCACTTTGCCCTAATAAAAAATCTTTCACGTCTTATATCAAGTCAGGTGGGTAGACAAAATAGTAAAAAATGGGTATGTGATAGATGTTTAAATTGGTTTGTTTCTGAGGCAGTGCTGCAAAAGCATTATTTAGATTGTAAAAATTTAAATTTTACCAAACTAACTCTACCAAAGACAAATGACAACATTTTGAAATTTACAGAATTTAAAAATAAAGAGCAGGTACCTTTTACAATTTTTGCTGATTTAGAAAGTTTGTTGGAAAAAATTGACAACGATGATAAAAGTGCATCATCACCATCGAATACACAAAGAATTCAACACCATATTCCTTTTGCGATTGGGTATTATATGAAATGTTCATATGATAACTCGCTCTCCTATTATCATCAAATTGTAGGAAATGATTGCATTTCACGTTTTACTCATGAGCTGAAAAGAATAGCAGAAAAGTTGAGTAACATTTTTTCAAATATTGTTCCTTTAAAACCGTTAAACACACTGGAAAAGTTTGATTTTAATAATGCAACCCATTGTCATATCTGCGAGAAGGCTTTTCAAGAGGGGGACAGAAAACATTTAGATCATTGTCACTTGACGGGAAAATATAGGGGAGCGGCTCATCCGGGTTGTAATTTAAATTTTAATGATTCACACAGTGTTCCTGTAGTATTCCACAACCTATCTGGTTATGATAGCCATTTCCTTATAAAATCTTTAGCAAAGGATGTAGAGGGTAGAATTCAACTTCTCCCTGTAAACAAGGAAAAATATATTCCGTTTACTAAATACATTGAAGGCACCAAAGTAAATTTTCGTTTCATTGATTCTTTTCGGTTTATGCCTTCCGCGTTAGACAAACTAGCTTCATATTTAGACGATTCCAAAAAGACAATTTTAAAAAGTTTTTATAAGGAAGAGGAAAAATTTAAATTAGTTACTCGTAAGGGTGTCCTGCCCTATGAGTATCTCGATTCTTGGGAAAAGCTACATGAAACTGTTCTTCCTCCTAAAGACGCATTTTATAGTACTTTGGAAGGAAAAGGTGTTTCAAATGATGAATACAAAAGGGCACAAACAATTTGGAATACCTTTAATATTAATTCGCTTTTGGAATATGCGCTTTTTTACATGAAAATTGATGTAATTTTGTTATCTGAAATAATGAGTTCGTTCCGTGACATCTGTCTCTCCACCTATAAACTTGATCCGCTTCATTATTTTACCAGTCCAGGATTGGCCTTTTCAGCCATGCTTAAACAGTGTAAAATAGAGCTACAACTTTTGACTGATGTTGATATAATCATGTTTATAGAAAGAGGGATAAGAGGTGGAGTTTCACAGTGTTCAAACAGATATGCCAAAGCTAACAATAGGTACATGGGAGAGTCATACAACCCCAATAAGGAAACATCATATTTAATGTACTATGACGTCAACTCACTTTATGACACAGCTATGACTTTACCATTGCCCTATGGTGGTTTTGAATGGGTTCATAACAATTCATTCACTGAGGAGGATATATGTAATATTTCAGATGATAGTCCCATAGGGTACCTTTTTGAAGCAGACATTTCATACCCTGCTAACCTATTTGAAATACATAAAGACCTTCCTGTCTGCCCTGAACATCGAGTGCCACCCAACTCAAAAAGTAAGCTACCCAAACTGATGACTACACTTTACAATAAAGAGCGATATATCATCCATTATCGTAACTTGAAACAGGTCCTTGGTTTGGGTTTAAAAATTAGAAAAATTCATAGAGTCCTTAAATTTAAACAGTCTCAATGGTTGAAACCCTATATTGAATTAAACATCCATATGCGTCAGCAAAGTAAAAATGAATTTGAGAAAAACTTTTACAAATTGATGATTAATTCAGTATTTGGCAAGACTATGGAGAATGTTCGAAAATATAAGGACGTTAAGTTGGTAACTCGATGGTCGGGTCGTTTTGGTGCACAATTCTATATTTCAAAACCTACTTTTCATAGTTTAACTATATTTGATAAAGATATGGTTATTATTGAAATGTCTAGAAACAACATTATTTTCAATAAGCCCATATATGTAGGATTTACAATTTTGGACTTGTCAAAAACTTTTCTTTATGAATTTCACTATAACTATATTAAAACGAACTTTGGAGATAAAGCCCTTTTGCTATATACGGACACAGACAGTTTAATTTATAACCTACATGTTGATGATATATACAAACATATGAAAACTGACATTGACAAATTTGACACATCTGACTACCCACCAGACAATATTTTTAACATGCCATTAAAAAATAAAAAAGTTTTGGGACTCATGAAAGATGAAAATAATGGTGCTATAATGACAGAGTTTGTAGGATTACGGTCTAAAATGTATAGTGTGAAGATTTTGGAAAATAAGAGCGATTTGCAAAATCTTCAAACTAAACTTGAGCAGATAGGCCTTTCATTAACAGAGGTTCAGGAACAATGTTTAAATTTAAATATTAGTAAAAGAGCAAAGGGTGTAAAAAAGGCTTCACTTAGAAAAATTACATTTAATGACTATCTTGAGTGCCTTTTTAAAAATAAAATCACAGAGATCTCTCAAACCATGATCCGATCTCACAAACATGAAGTGTACACAATCAAACAAAAAAAGATTGCTTTAAGTCCTTTTGACGATAAACGTCAACTATTACCCCACTCCACCAACACAGCACCATGGGGCTATCCAATAACTTAAATAAATCTTAAATTTAAACTAGTCTACAGAATCCTCTCAACTTGTTCAGATATCGGACACTGTGTGTCTAGGAACTAATTAAACTAGGTAAGTAAACAACCTAAAAAATTAACACCTAGAAGAAAAAAAATGATAAATAAAAAAAAAATCTGTAAAAAATTATACTTACCTCTTAATTGTTATATTTCAGTCTAACCGAGATACCACCACAACAATGAACAAGAAATCATCACATCAAAAAACAGAAAAAGACAACCTAGAAATTTATCAAGCTACAAAGAAAACATCACCACAAGGATGGCAGAAGAAAAATAACATAAAAAAGACTGCAGAATGTGTGACAACCAAGCAACTTGGGTTTCTGGACCAGATGAATAGTAGTAGTAGTAGTAAAAATGTATGTGTTTACTGTAAAAGAAACGTTTGTTTCTGTCAAAACTATTCACATTGCAATATTGGCACTTGGCTTTGTTCTAGTTGTAAGCAAATGTTTTGTTTTTGCAAGAAATCAATTGAACATCATAAGAACATAGAAAAATATTATGCAGTAAGAGGTGAACAAGACCTATTTTGCTATGAGCAAATATCTCCTTCTCCTCGTTAATATATGTTTAAAATTAAATAAATTAAAAATAAAATATTTGAAGTATATTTTCTTATTTTTTCAGATCCAAAAGACATGTATCCTGTGTCGTGCACAAGTACCAAACAACTTTCGGATATGCAAATTTTGTTTATTGGACTCTGCAATCAAATACCCAGAAACAAGAAAATTGGCATGCAGAATTTTTCAACAGAAATATAATTATAACATCAAGTTTGATTAAGTTTTATATTTTTCTTTTACTATTTTATTTCAATAAAAAGACTTACCAAATATTATTTAATAAATCACTTATTGCTTTTCTTTGATACCCTATCCTCTTTTTTGACTCATTTTATATAAAATTTATTTTGAAAAAATGTATCATATCAATCAAAAATGCTTACTATAAACTATAAACATCTCCCAGTATACAAAATTATTATAAAAGTTGCATCATATTTTTGCTAATGAGATAAAATAAGAACATGTGTGGGGTCACTAAGGTTATCCAACAAGATACACGTGCAATCATTTTTTAGAAATTATTTTATTTTTTAACACACAGAGAAAATAACAGGCTATCCCGATTAATTTTAACAAATATTTTTAGAAATTATTTTATTTTTTAACCAACAATTACCTAAGGCCTTTTTCACATTAAGACTTACCTAGACCAGGCTAACCTAGTGAAGCTCAAACTAAAAAAACACCCCGTTTTACCTACTCGCGCATTGGCACCTAACTCATTGACCAATAGAGCCTTTCAACAGCCTCTGGTTGTTACGTCATTGCTCACAACTTCTTACACACTTCTTTTAGTCCCAAGGTCATACCAAGTTCACTTCTTCAGCAGCAGGTCATCCACTTCGGAGAAGTGGATGGCATGTTACCAATTGCTCCAGAACCCGCACAACTACACTACTCATATAGATATTGTTTAGTTAGTTTAATGTCCGTTGAATGGATAGTGTCGTGTAAGCCCACCAACCAGGAGCTTGAATTTTCTGATTTTCCTACACAACATAAAACTACTTTTGGTTAAGCCAAATCTGCCCAAAGTCTACTTTGCCTGTTTTGGCCAACTTATCAGCATTTTCGTACTGTCGACCTCCAATTGGCGTGGAACCAACATAAGAATAGATTATGTTAAAGTGCTGGTTTTCCCCTTTCCGAAGCACACAACCTTATAAACAAATTATTTGTTCACAATCCAAGCCTTGAACCTACAAGAAATTTTGTTCCAAACTGAATTTATTGAGGATTATAAAAAAGTACCTCCCCTTTTATAGTTTAAAAAACTTTGCATATCGTTAACTTAGGCTTTCAGTTACAGGATATAGCTAAGGTCCCTGGATCACGAAGAATTTCGGGACCTAGTGACCTTAGTTACAGCTCCATTGAAGTATGGCGGCGAATGGCGCGTCATTGGTTAGCCAACAAAGAAACATTGGGGGTCCGTTAGGCGCTTCCAAGCTTTTTCAAGAGGGCTCTATATGAATCCACCGCAAAACCCCCAATTATTCTTGAGGAGACTTCTTTAGTCATGCTCACACTTCAGATGACTATATCTAACCAACCAAACTATGACGCGGCCATGTTCAGTTGTGCCACTTAAAGTCAGACGCTGCGGTAGCTATATTTCCATATCCTTATGGGCTATTATGCAGCCCATTAGAACATGGCAATACGCACTAATGACAGCGAGGTTGAGCAACGTTATCATCCCCGCAGGAGATTAACGTCTTCTCTAAACTAGCGGGGAGGGACCACTGTTTTTTCAAGGGTAGCAAGGGGAAATCTTGCAGGGGACACCCAGCCTACTTTTCTGAAAGAGTCATTTCTCCTCAACCAGGAGATCTATCTATAGTGTCGGCTGCCTGGTGGTAAGCCATAGTCACTGCACTGCAGAATGTACTGGCTAATTGTGCACCCTCTTGGTTCCTAAGCTTACCACTCTCTACAGGTCCTTAACGGAGCAGTCCCCAGTCACTGTTGGGACTGCAGAGTTATTCAGAATGGTAACCAAAATTTACACTATCCCTCAGCTTGAAAAACTCTACAAATCGTTAATTTAGGCTTCCAGTGTGACATGTGTATGTCACAAGGCGCATTATTATTTAGTACCATTGGGCTGTGTGAGTAGATGTGTATGATCGTTTTCTCTCGTTTTCTTATCTTTTCTTCTTAAGCACAGCTTTTATGGCGAATGTCGGCGTTCTCCAAGTATATTCCTGCACCTGTTGTATTTTCTTCCGTTAGCCTAGAGCCACCTGTAAAGTAGACGAGGGCTTCATCGAAGAACATCACTCAAACGTCCTTCCAGTTCTCACCGCTTAGTAAAGTGACTGTATTTCCTTGCAGGTCTTAGGATTCTGGTTAAATGTTTAGCCCTTAAAGCTTAGAGTAGCCTCACTCTGTTTTTAACAGGGTTTTAATTTAAATAAAAATTTGTCTGATAAAGCAAACGAAGAAACTACAAGTTAGTCCACTTTTTTTTATTTGGCTCTACCGTAAATTACTTAGATTTTATGCAGCCTATGATTGCTGCCAAAAGTGCTAAATAAAATAAATCCTAAAATCGGATCGGCTTATGCGATTTAGACTTCGATATTTTTAAGTTTATTTGCCTCTTTATACTTTACGATAAACTGATTGTCATCAATTAATTATTTAATTTGTCTTTTATTGTTTATTGACAATCAAAACTTTCAGTTCAATAAGCCAAAAAGAAATATTTAATTATAATTGGTGTCTGGCTAAACAATAATGTAGCCAAGACGGGCATTTGCGTTTTATTTTATAATGACTTTATCCGATTGATCTTATGAACGCATAATTACTCGCTAAAGAGTTAACTTCGAAGATCGGCTAACGGTTAAATTGACAGTTCAGTAGCTTCTAAAAACTCAAGAACTTTTAAAAACTGCTGTTTTTAATTTAGTAAAATTATCTACTATACCTAAAAGTAAGTATTTATTTGCAACAAAACAGTCTGAACGAACAGAACGCGCTGCTCAATTTGCGCCGAATGCAACAAACATTCGTGAGCAAAAGTTCGTTATTTTTGTAGTCTTTGCTCTGTTCACTGTGTTCCTACATTGCAAATTAGCTAAGAAACGGCAAATACCCGTGTTTAATGCGCGAACAGTACCGACTAAATATCTTTGTGCATTTCTCCTTTACCGACAAGCTTTGGAAAATATTTTGCGCGTTTGGTTCGGCGTAGCGCAACGTAGTGACTATACAAAATAGTTCCAGGCGAGTGCGATCAATATACAAACACGTTTGTCCGTCAACTCCGGTATACGTTTTGTTAAAAATCGTTTATTTTTATTTTCCGACGATTACAAATTTATAGGGAAGGAAGTCTCTCTCTAAACAATGCTAGAGTAGAGGCACGATATTTCACTTCTTTGATTTTAATTAATTTGACTTTGATAAGTTTGTCGCATCCCTATTTCGTTAAAATATGTCATACATGCAGGGTCTCCTGATATATCCACACAAAGTTTAAAAACAAATAAAACGAGTTTAATATTTTGGTTTAATGCATTAAATTCCTATGTTATTGTTATGGTTTAAGAGGCTGATTTGAGCAAAGATAAAAGATTTTTTCTACGAGCGTGCGGAGAGTGACACTTTTTCGCACGCATTTTAGCTGTAAAAGTTCCACTTTTCCGCACTGTGTGCGCAAAAGTACTTTTTGGTGTCCTTAACTGTCCAAACCATCAAATAGTTTTCAAAAACCGGCCATGTCAAGGTTTTAATGATTTAAATCCGCATGGCAACGAACATACAATACCAACTAAAAAGTTATGAAATGGACTCGATGGACTCTGACTAAAATCTTCCAGAATATATTCTAAATACAGCAAGAGACCTTAATCTTATTCCTGCAAAATCTTAAGCAAGTTACGAAAAAGAATATCTTCTTTTCACAAACTGGTGCAAGGAACAGCACTTTAAAAACTTTAGGAAGGAAGTCTTCCTAGAATATTTTGTAAATCTTCGCAAAACCTGCAGACCTGATGTTAAAGACTGTACTTAAAATACGCTCGAAGAAAAAATTGTGTTCTTAACTCTTGCGGAAAATTTATTTTCCGCACTTGATTGCTGGCCGAACTCGCTACGCATCGTTCGGCAAACTGCAATTGCGTGCGAAAAAGTGACACATTCGGCACTTGCTAGGAGATAAACTATTGCTGGATGTTTGGAGAGTTACTGCAAAGAAAGCCGTAAAGTTCTCGTGATTACAACCCAATGGCTCCTGTAACACAACGGCCAAGGCAAAGTGAAAATATTTATTAGCTCTTAACATACAAAGATACCCGATACCTCCACTTACACATACGTACAACGGAAAGAATCATGAAGTTTTTCTGATATACCGAGAGAATATTCATTGCTTCATGACCATGACAAATAAGCTAAAATGTTCTTTCTCTATTTCTATTTAGAGTTCTTCGATTCATCATTGGACATAGGCCTCTCCCAATATCTTCCACTGTTCTCTGTATGTCCCCGTGTTTATCCATCTAGTTTCCTCATGTTTCCTCAAATCATCCACCCATCTCATTTGGGGTCTTCCCCTACTTCTTTTATTTTGCGATCGATCGTCTTTCTGTCTAATATTATATGCAAATTTCCATTTTAATTTAGAGTGAAAGATATTAGGGGTGGCCTATGTCCAAAGATGGATCGAAGAAGGCTAAATAGATAGATAGAAAAATATTGAAATCCTCCATTTTTTCGCAGATTGAGCAAGACCAACTTTGACAGGGACGATTTGAAAAGCGGCGACATTGAACTAACCTCGTGGTAAAACATCATATGGAGCACTGATCACAATTAAATATATTTGACAGGGGTGGTGGTTGTATTACGCTTGTAAAGTCAATGAGTTCTCAAGCCAGGCGATGCAGTTTTCGTGATCCAGTGACTCTATTAGCTTGTTTACCGTAACGACCGCTTGAGGCAATCACTTGTACTTAAATCACATTAAGACCCATAGGGTCGTTAACGACCCACGAATTTTCTTTGCCAGATAGTACTTCCTTTTGTATAAGCTAAGTATCAAAACTTATTACCCTATTGACAGTGTTTACCACTTGCAGGGCGATCATTGACAAACGATTGTTATGATTTGCCGGCTGAAAAGAAATAATTTTAAATAAGTAATTTTTTGTAAGTGTACAATGACAACATAATGTGAGTTGTAAGTACTCATTTTTATATAGAATTTCTAACATTATTATATCAGTACAATTATAAAGCAGATTTAAATTTTAGTTTATAATATTTTGGGCTGCATAGTTATCAAATTGCAGGCTTTCAAAGATGTGTCATTAGGGACAGCTTGGGCTCCAGCAGTTCTTAATGTTATGTATACAGTGAAACCTTCTATAAGCGGACACTCACGGTTCCGTCGATTTTGTCCGCTTAAGAGAGGTAACTGCGAAATTTTGATATATATTTATTAACAATCTCCGCTGCCTGACGACATTAAAATTTTCGGCGATCTTTCGTGTTTGTAGATGTTCCTTCCATGAAACGTTAACAATTTCCATTTTTCCACATAAAATAAGAAGTTTTCAACTGAACTGAACAATAAACACAGCAGTCCCGCTGAATCAAATAATGTAAATACGACAGATGTATTTCGTCTCCGCATTAAAACGGAAAGAGGTAATTCCCCGGCTGCAGAGTGCCTTGTTGCCAACATACTACATAATATTTATGCCCATGTCGTGCAGCGCTCCGTCCCGTTTTCAGAGGTTCGCGTCCGGTTAAGGGAGGTTTCAGAATTTTTTAACCCAAAAAAATTGTCCGCGTCCGGTTTTTAGAGTGTCCGGTTTTAGGAGGGAATTTTACATGTAAAGACATAGGCAAAAGCTTGGTTCCAACAAATTTGTCCGCCTAAAGGGAGTGTCCGCTTAATAGAGGTGTCCGCAAGGAGAGGTTTCACTGTATACAGTAGACTCGCGCTGGTGTTAACACACGCTTGTGTGAACCTCCCAGTAGTGTGAACAGTGAAGATCAATGTATTATAGTAGTATAAAGAGTAACAAGTCTCGATCGTATAAAAACGGAAAAGAGGTGTTGGTAATGGTAAAATTTAGGGGAACTACCGAGAATTACTTAGTTTTAATTCGTTTTTTGTGGTAAATACTAGTACCATTTCATGTTTTGCTTTGTAAAATGGTAAAAACCAAAAAGTTTTTAATTCTTGCTCCCAGAGGTGAGTTTGGAAGGCGAATCTGAAAACGAAATGAAGACACCAAAAAAAGTTGCGGTGAAGTATGTTTTGGACTCACTTAAAGTGGTTAATTATAGTCAGAAACAAAGAACATAGATGGTAGAGCCTAAGAAATATTGACACCGAGCAGTTGGTCAGCTAGATAAGTTCGGACTAAAATAACATCGTATTTTACCTAATGATATGTAAATTTTGAAGTTTCATAAAAATTTATAATTGTAGTATTTGTCGATACTTTACATTGTCATTTTTAGCAGAAACTTATAGATTTGCTCTTAATTATAAGAATAGTTACATTTAAAATTGATAGGTATGGATTTATTATATCTTACCAATAATATTTCGGTTTTAGAATAGACCTTCCGTATTGTGAACGGTCCCCATGGTATGAACGTGCAGATTTTTTTCGTGTTCACACTAGCGCGAGTCTACTGTAAAATTTTTGAGGAAATGTCCACTTACAGCTGCTGAACTTATTGAGCAGATAGATAATTTGGATTCCCGATGGAATTGTTATATTATTGCGTGATGACGCTGATGGAAGTACGGAAGATTCAGGAGACGAAAAATGTAATGATCGGGACCGTCTTTGTTCCGTACAACTAAATGCGGCAGCCAAGTTCCTAATTGATAATAATTCCACGAGTTCAGAAGAAATCTAAGAAGCAACTGACGAACAAACCTTACTTGAGAATAAAAATATCGAATGTTCGGATTTTTTACAAACATTACCAAAAATTAAATATTTCAATTGGCTAGCAGCGTGATATTTTCAAAAAGAAGAAAAACAAGTTTGATTTTAAATTTTATAAGCAGCTAACCCTCGCCAACGCGATCCTACCCCGTAGGAGAATGCACTGGGAGACCAGCGAAGATGTGCATAATCCTTTGGTGGCCAAGTTCTTTTAAAAATATCTTCCTAATTGCATGCCCCTGACAATCATAACTTGCCTTAAAACGATAAAATTCTAGATCCCACGGGGCCGTTAACGACCCTTGTCAAAAATATTTTTTAAAAAATTGTAATTTTTTCCTATATAGTTACCATAACTGAATTAGTTGTTGAAATTTTGATTTTGAATTAAAAAAAAGTTCCTTAATGGGTTAAAATATGTGAAAAAATAGCAGCCAAAGTTCCGTCTCTCCTATTTTTGGAAGTTGCACAGTAGTCGAAGCCATATCTAATTTTCTGGCGTCGGTGAATAAGTAGATAAGTCTGACATTTTGCCAAAATGAGTCAATTTATTGGTCCTAGTGGGATATGTTTAAGCGCGAATAAGCAAATAAGTGCACAAAACACATTGTGTTCCTGATCCTAAGCCTGTGAATATACAAACTTGTTAAGAATTTACAAGAATTTTGACATAAGTAGCTATTTTTTGAAATCTCTAAAATTTTACTTAAAGTAACATATCTGCTTGTTAACGGACGCCAGATAATTATTATTTTATATCTATGTTTAAAACAAAACACAAATTCTTGCAAGCCCAGAAAAGGGAATTAAGAAGCCTAAAAGATGATAACTGATAAATGAAAAGCTTATTGAAACCGAAACTAAGGAATTACTGTTAATTGAACGAACGAACTGACACACTTGATATCATAATAGTAATTAGTTATATTTTATGCCTTGTGTTTGAAAATGAAATTGCTAGTTATTGCAATATTAAAATTCACTCACGTGCGTAAAACTTTGTCAACCTTATGGCCACAGCCGATATATTTTTTAAAAGCAGCAATAAATTAAGTCTGTCCTGCAGCGGTTGTTTTTTCCTCGTAGAAATAAATTCCGAAAAAAAATAAATAAAGATATGTTTACGGTAATGTTTCGGACACAGAACGGTTTATGCAAGCATATTATTGTGACAAAATAAATATTAGGTATTAATAACAATATTTTGCTTTGCGTGGATAAATAGAGAAATTATTATAAACAGTTTTTGTTTATTTTATCGATTTAAAAGATATGCGGTAGGCGTTTTTTTTTAAATATAAGAACGCAGGACGCAAGACATCTTGGAGGTATCTTGTTTATGTCTTCGTTTTTATGCCTGAAGATCTAACGATCTATACAAGATATTTTAAGTTGCCTTTTATAGGTACTTTGTTAACTCATTGTTTTCGGTTCCGAACAGACGCCGTGGAGACGGTGATAGCATGGACTGGTTGAACTGTGACGAAATGTCTCCTTTCTTATAGATCGGTGGACGTTTTCGTCCAGCCATGGACTTAGTTTCCTTGGTTCGCTGTCGTTTCACTTGCAATTTTTGCAAACCAAAAAACCTACAGCAAAATTGGAAAAACATTGCTGCAGACAAAGATTTTAGAAAAATTAAGTACTTTCAGAAAAAAAAAACTAGCCGCGGAAATTTTGTTGTAGAACATAAGAAAAATTTAAGAAAAATTAAGTTTTTTTTATAGAAAAAATGGCGTTAAATTACATTTTTGGTAAAATGAAAAATGGCAAGTATGGTACAGAATGCAAAAATAGAACAATAAGAGAATGGCACAGCAGACAAAAGTTTTAGAAAATCTTAGTACATTTCGGAGAAATGGTACCATAGAAGAAAATTTTTCAAATCAAAAAACCTACAGGAAAATTGGAAAAACATTGCGCTGCAGACAAAAATTTTAGAAAAATGAAGTGCTTTTCAGAAAAAAAAAACTAGCTGCCGAAATTTTGTTCCAGAATATAACAAAAATTTAGGAAAAATTAAGTTTTTTTTAGAAAAAATGGCGCCAGAGGGGAACATTTTTGGTAAAAAAACATAAAATGAAAAATGGGAAGAATGGTACAAAATGCAAAAGTTTTGGTTAGTTTCAAAAGTATAACGCCGCAATTGGTCAGTTCGTCCCTGATAAATTATGCTCATTGTTTTGAGGGTATAATCTTAAATATTCATTTTAGCGTGCCTGGCACTCTGCACCCTAGGCAGGTGTGAATCAATCAGTTATTCAATGGTCAAGAAAGTCAGTCTAGTCGTTAATTATAATATTTTATCATTACAAAACATTTCATGTAAAAAAAAGCCAAGTACGCGAAAATGGTAGTCCGTGAAAAGAATTGAGATAAAAGTAAAGCCAAGTTCTCCAATACAAATTTCAAAATGAAAGGTTGTTACTAGTTTAAAAACGTTTTTTTAAACTTTATTATTACGGCCAAACTTCTTTATGTTCAATTTAGCACTGTGCCTAAGAGTCATTTGTAGCCGTAATAGCCAAGTTTAGAAAAACATTTCCAATCTAGTAAGAACCTTTTATTTTGAAATTTCAATTCCTTTTACAGAATACCATTTGCGTACTTGGCTTTTTTTACATAAAATGGTTTTGTTATGATTTCACTTCTTTTTTAAGGGAATTGGATAATATTTAATTTTTAAAGTAGTAAAATATGCGGAACATTATTCAAAACTTTTGCAATGCCTTCTTTAAAATATTGAGGTTTTTTAATTTTTCCCCATGATTTTATCATAGTTCCTATCACCCTTCCAAAGCTCAGCACTCTAGCGTTTCTGGAAGTGGACATTAGGGACTTATTGGAATAAAACCTGACCTTATTTTAAAAAGATTTACATAAAAAAACCAGTTGCTTTTTTTCAAAATTCGGTCTTTGTGTATTTAAGAACCGGATTTATTAGTGTAAATTCGACTTTGGTATGTCAATTTTTGAGAGGTCAGCTGTTAGTTTTCTTTGTAAATCTGTCAGAATAAAACCGACTCTAAAATAAAATCAGATATAATTTTAATAAGTCTCTAATGATACTTTTACATATCTTTACATGTATAGGGTAGGGAAGTAAATTAAAATTTTGGTATTTTTAATTTTTTTCCCATAGTTTTAACATAGTTTCTATCGGCCTTCCAAAGCTCAGCTCTCTAGCGTTTCTGGAAGTGGGCAATGTTACTTTTACATTACTTTACTTTTATAGGGGAGGAAAGTAAATTATAATTTTGCGGTTTTCATATTTTTTCTTATAGTTTTGTCATAGTTCCTATCAGTCTGCTAAAGCTCAGCTCTCTGGCGTTTCTGGAAGTGGGCAATGTTACTTTTACGTTACTTTACTATTATAGGGGAGGAAAGTAAATTATAATTTTGCGGTTTTCATATTTTTTCTTATAGTTTTGTCATAGTTCCTATCAGTCTGCTAAAGCTCAGCTCTCTAGCGTTTCTGGAAGTAGGCAATGTTACTTTTACATAACTTTACATGTATAGGGGTGGGGATTAAATTAGAATTTTGGGGTTTTTTGATTTTTTTGAAATTTCGTAACTACTTTACTACTTTATGGAAGTCCATAAACCTGGAGGGGTTGTTAACTCTATGAAGATCTACGACTATGCAAAGTTTGAGATTCTTAGCTCATTCCGAAGTAGAGTTTTAGATAGGTCAAATATGGTCTAAAATGTTTCAAGAAAAGATGGTACAGCAGTTGCGCGAACTTGGCGACGCACTGCCGTGTCTTCAGATTCTCGATTTGAAACTTGATTAGCCGTGCTAAAAAATAAAAATTTTCTGAAAGAGCTGAAAATAAAAAGTGAAATTTTCTCTCCCTAGAAAAAGCCGTTTTTTGCATTAATCACACTGCATCAAACTGCAATAACCGTAGATGTAAGTCATTGATTATTTTAAAATTTGTGAAAGTTTATTTTGCATGTAGGCATAAATCTGCCGTAACTATGTTATTATTTAGAACAATGAAATATTTTAATTGACGATTATGTAGAAAAATGTTAAGAAAGACATACCTACTATATTCCAATAGAAAACAAAGATGGTATGGAGGCTCAAAAGGAACTTTGTGCAAAAAATTTAAAAAAAAATGAAGGCATGAGACCAGTAGCATAGCTACCGGGGTGACAAAGACACCCGGTGCAAAGTCAAAATAGGCGACGTAGACGATCGCCGCATATGAATTCTGAATTCATTAACTGTGTAGTGCCATATTGTCAAGTGGGGTAAAATATTAAATCAGATTTTTCTTAAGGCGCCCACGAGCGGCCATTCGAGAAACACCTGCGGGGCATACGTGTGGGACGAGGTAAAAAAAAAGTGTCGAGGAGGCGGCGTTTTCCGCCCCCTCAACCTACCTGCAAGTGCCACCAACACCTTATGTTCTCAGGTCCGGGTTGCGATAAACTTACACCCGGGCTAGCGCGGAGGACATCGTTTAACCCTCCCGTACGTCTCCCCCGCATTGTCTAGCGTGCAGCCACGTCTCGCGCCGCTTTCTTTGACGATGCTTACCTACATTTACCCAATATTATATTTTCGGGCATCAGAGAAGCGGTCCACTGCGATCTGTTTAGTTTGATACCAGTAGTTAGTACAATGAATAGAGGAGTTTTACCCTACAAAAGGTCCGGTAGTTCTGAATTTTGGATATGTTATTAAGGTCGAAAGGGTAGTTAAAAATCTGAGTTTTCGTCAGCCCCACCCCTGTGCTCCCTCCGCCATCTTAAAAAAACCATCTTAAATTGGCACTTTTTGTAGTTTTTTGCCTGTAACTTCGTTCCAGTACACTAAATCGCAAAAAGAGTTATATGAATTTTTTTAGAGGATATAATTATCTACAATTGTGTGGTACCATGGTTGTTCTGCGAGCAGTAGTAACGGAGCTAGATACTTTCTAAAAATGACTAAAATCACGTGCTTGGGCAAATTTTCAGATATTTTCTACTTTAGACGGCATAAGCTCCGAAATACTTTGTTCTAGGGTAAAAGTTCTAAGAAGATATCTTTTAGAGAATTTTATCAGCTACAAAAGCCATGCTTTAAATGTATTTTTAAATATTGTAATGGAGTGGGAGTAACTTTTAACTTAAAGTTAGTAAGTTAAATTTAGTGCTTTAAACTGCACGTTTTTGTTACAAGTTTTATCTAATTTTTTTCAAAAACTAAGCGTAATTTAGAAAAATGCTATGATGCACGTTATTGATAGTAAAATTCTCTTTTCAACGGTGTATAACTCGATGGGGTTTGACTTACAACGAACCCGCCAGCGACGTCCGTAAATGGGGGCCATTTAATAAATTTTTTTAAAAATTATGTTTTGCACAGGTTTTATTTTATTTTCTGAAAATCATGCCCTTTATCAAAAAAATTGTTTTTTACTTCGTTGTAGATAATAAAATTTCCTTTTAAACGTTGTGTAACATGGTAAAAAATATTTCATATTTACCGCTCCAGTGGTGTGCTTAATTTAAAACAATTACACTAGAGCGGTAAATATGAAATATTTTAGCTCACACATATACTATACTATAGTAGTGTGAGCTATGGTGATCCTAATTTTTTCGAGAAAAAAAAAGTTGCTCCGATTTCAAAATTTTTTATATATCTTTGCGTTTCAGATGATTTTGGGAAAAGGGTGGGGGTAGATTTCAAAAATTAGAGTTTAAGTGAAAATATGGCGTGTGTGATATCAAACAAAAGGTAATTGAGTCCGGAGTTTAACAAAATACATTTTAGTTTTTGTTTTCTTTAAGGGTGGGGGTAGATTTCAAAAATTTGAGTTTAAGTCAAAATATGGCTTGTGTGGTATCAAACAAAAGGTAATTTAGTCTGGAGTTGAATAAAATATATTTTAGTTTTTAGTTATATTAGCTCACACATACACTATAACTATAGTACCTAGTGTGAGCTTAGGGGCCCATATATTGGCAGAGTATTTTACCATGTACTCAGATTTTTAACTACCCTCCTGAGCTTAACAACATGTCCTAAATTCAGAACTACCGGACCTTTTGTAGGGTAACCCCCCTATTTTGGCCTCTATTCATTGAACTAAGTGTACTTATTCGTTTATTGAGTGCATTTGGGTAGTAACTTTGATTATATAACAGTTGTGTAAACATTGGTAGTAAGTATGGATGAACGAAGAAAAGGCAAAAAATGGAGACTTCGACTTAATGCGAAGAGGAAAAAAAAGGCCCAAAAAAAGTGGTAAGTGCAAACATAAATTATGCTTAGGCAGCAGGCGATAATTAGATATTTTGAACGATAGTTTTTTGCCACTTTTAGCTCACACATATACTATACTATAGTAGTGTGAGCTATGGTGATCCTAATTTTTTCGAGAAAAAAAAAGTTGCTCCGATTTCAAAAATTTTTATATATCTTTGCGTTTCAGATGATTTTGAAACTTTTTTGTCGCGCCGTCTGTCTGTCTGTCTGTCTGTCTGTCTGTCTGTATGTCTGTCTGTCTGTCTGTATGTCTGTCTGTAACATTGAGTTGTATAACGCCCTAAAAGGGCGTTAGAGACGGAAAGACAAGGAATTTTTTATTGACCCTATCCAATTTGGTTCCTATGGTCGGGTATTTCTTTTACAATAAAAACAGAGATAGACATTATTGAACATGTGAAACGGACAAAGATAGGGTGATTTTGCATGCTAATAATACCCTAGATAATATAAGGGTACTTTTATCTCTTTCACACTGACGGCATAAGTGCGACAGAAAAGCAGCTGGCTACCTTTAATCCACCTGCCGTATTTTGAGTGATTCTACCTGTTAGTCCGTGTATACAGGGAAAACTGATAGACAATGTTGTCTAAGTACGGAAATGATTTTTTTTGAATTTTGTGCGGGAATATTACAAAAAGAAATCTTAAAACGTTTAAAAACAAGTTTAGAAGTAACTATTTGAGTTTAAACATGGTCCAAAATTGTTTTTTGTGCAAAAGAAGAAAAAAAATCCATAAGAAAACAACATTTCATGGGTAAGTCGTCTTGACAGATAGTTTTTCCTAAAACACGAGAAAGTTCAGTAGCGTCACGATAGATAGTTTTTTCTGCGACCGTGCGATTTTACCCTCACACATTTTGATTCAGAAAGTGTCACTTCCCCGCACTTTTTTTTGCATTGCATGAAAATTAACAAAAAATATTTGATTTTCTTAAAAATGATTTCTTTTTAAATTCTTACATACCGATTTTTATCCAGTTGTTTTTGTTTTTTCGAACCAAACTTTTGACATGTCACGGTCGAGTTTCATACATCTTGATGAATTGTTACACACACTGATCTATGTTTTTATAAATTTCGATAAATTTAATGTTTTTTGCGGACTTTACAGTAATTTTAAGTTAAATTTTGGTCTTTCATCGCGAAAGTATATATTTATTATTATATGACCACCGCGACCGGTCTACAGGCCGATATCATATGTTTATGTCCTTCTAATGTCATTTGACTATCATGCTGTCTTACTTAATAAGGTCACTTAGTTTAATTAATAATTTTGTCCTACATAATATAAAAGAAGAATAGAAACCAACAAAAAATTTGTGACACTTCGATTACCCATTTTCTTTGATTGCGATGGATTAGGGTGACCAGATTACGGTTTATTAGGGTGCCCAGAGTGCGCAAAAAAAGATTTTGAAAAATTTCCCTAAAAAAATTGAAGACCAAACACTCACTCGCCACTCAATGTTTATGGTCGCATACACTAATCCTAACTCGATTTCCGACGATTATGGACAATGGTTACCCCCTGGACATAAACCTAACAACTTTTACTATATTTATTAAGAATAGGTAGGTTAGGTTTGGTTAGGTTGGGTTAGGTTGGGTTAGGTTGGGCTGGGTTGGGTTAGGTTGGGTTAGGTTGGGTTAGGTTAGGTTGGGTTAGGTTGGGTTGGGTTAGGTTGGGTTAGGTTGGGTTAGGTTGGCCCAACTAACATTTATAGTAGCGGCTACATGTTCTAAAGGCTTTGCTACTTTCTTATAGTAGAAATGTGGTGATCCCAACCAAAATTTGTTACTTTTTAGTTCTAACTACTATTTAGTATCAGGAAATAGTAGATGTTTCGTAAAAACGACCCTCTAAACTACTTCATAGGATTGTTTCTTGATAGTCGATTCTGATAGTCTTCTCTACCACAATAGGACGTTGCTAAAGTTTTACTTTGTTTTTAGTCGTTATTTCGTAGTCGCCCTGACTTTTATATCCTACTTAATTAACACTAGAAAGTTAAGCTTCATTGGAGTCCCAAACAAGTGTATCCGACGACTACATTATAACTTTAATTTTTACTACAAAAGTTTGTGTCATCATAGTAACATCTGATGTAACAATGTAGACAAAATAACTTTTTGGATCAACTTTAAAGCCGCAACTACTTTCAAGTAACCTTTTCGACTATCAGGGAATATAGTTTGGGACGCCATGTTTTTATGTAAGAAAGAAAATTTAATATTTTTGTTGTCGATTTATGAGCTCATATTAAAGAGCCATACTATTTTATAAACAAATTAGTTGAAGCTTACCAAAAATGCTCTTCTTAAGCACCATTTGTTGGAGTTAACTGTCGATTATGGAAACATAACCTCTAAAATCACAACACAAAAATTCCATCAGCTACCAGAAAACGGCTTAATTTTACGGGCGCACCGGTTTTTTGCAATATATATAATGCATGTTATACAAAAAACTTTGCGTCGCACTCGAATTTTGATCCTCTGCTCGTAAATTCTCACACTTTTGGATAACATAGTTCATATTATAACCATAACCAAACAAAAAAACTAAGCGAGTCTGTTTACTGTTGTGTCCACCATATTGTGTAACAATTCTACCATAAAGAAACGATTATATTATTTGCAACTACATCGCAACTTTTATGCCATTACGGAAAAAAAACAGCCTCTACGACGTAGTAGATACCTGGCTACGACGTAGTAGTGTAGTTGTTACTACAGTGACTTTAAACACTTGGCCAAGTAGTTATAACCAGAAATTGGTTCCCCACTTAGGGAATTATAACGTCGCTGTATGGTATACTGAGACGTTGCGGGAGTACGTTGCGGTTACTTTTAAGAAATTCTTTCTAGTTGGGGTTTCGTCGTTACAACTTTAATTGTTTGTTGGGGGGTTAGGTTGGGTTAGGTTGGGTTAGGTTGGGTTAGGTTGGGTTAGGTTGGGTTAGGTTGGGTTAGGTTGGGTTAGGTTGGGTTAGGTTGGGTTAGGTTGGGTTAGGTTAGGTTGGGTTAGGTTGGGTTAGGTTGGGTTAGGTTGGGTTAGGTTGGGTTAGGTTGGGTTAGGTTGGGTTAGGTTGGGTTAGGTTGGGTTAGGTTGGGTTAGGTTGGGTTAGGTTGGGTTAGGTTGGGTTAGGTTGGGTTAGGGTGGGTTAGGTTGGGTTAGGTTGGGTTAGGTTGGGTTAGGTTGGGTTAGGTTGGGTTAGGTTGGTTCAGTTTGAGTATGTTCGGTTAGGTTCCGCTAGGATTGTTTAGGTTAGGTTTAGCTATATTCGGTTAGGTTCGGTTCAGTTTAAGCAAATCGAACCGAACCAAACCGAACCGTTAGATTCGGTTTGATTTGGTTCATTTCGATACGGATGGGTTCAGTTTGCTTTTGTTCAGTTAGACCTTCGATAAATTTTAAAAAAGTAAATAATTATTAATTTTTAGTGTTTTAAGGAATAAAAATTGATATAATGTTCAATTAAACTAATTTTTATTTGTAAAAATGTAGGAATCATAATTTTCTTGATTTTGTTTTGAATTTCATGCTTTTTTAAAAATTGTGCATTTTCATAAAAGGACCAAAAAAACTGACCCGATTTGGATCAGTGACCTTAGTTATTTCAAGTTTTTGTTGACAGCTGATAGACGTCAGGGACCGTTTTGTTTCAGTTTGAAATGAGAAAATGCTTCTTTTGTAGCAATTTGTATGGGTTTTAATGGGGTTTTAAGAATGTTTCAATTTCAATTTTTTTAACAAAATCAACGATAGTCCGCAATTTTTTTTTTAGAAATCACTATAAAATGGTCTAAAATTATCATTTTTCAAAAAACTTCGTAGTTTTAAGAAAGGTGGTAAAACGTACCAGACCCCTGAAATGTGTTGCAGTCTAGGACAACTGGGCGCCGCCAACTCGGCGCCACCAACTGGGCGGCAGGCCAACTGGGCGCCGGGCCAACTTGACGCCGAGCCAACTGGGCGCCGGACTAAAATATTTTTTCTTGATAAAATGTGCAGATGAAAAACAACCTTAAAAAAATTAAAGTGGCGGATCCAAAATGGCGGACTTTCTTATTTATGCATCGATATGTATCGAATATGGAACTTGGCGGTGTTTCAAGTCGCAGAACACTACACCTACCAAATTTCAACACTCGACTTAATAGATGTTGAAAGTTTTATATAAATAACATATTTATTTTGTTTTTATCTGCACATTTTATCGAAAAAAAAAATAGTCCGGCGCTGAGTTGGCCCGGCGCCCATTAGGCCCGGCGTGGCGCCCTGTTGGCGGCGCCGAGTTGGCCCGGCGCCCGGTTGTCCCATTTCGAATTGAAATTTTTAGTTCCGAAATTTCATCTGACTCGAGCATAACTTGTAGTCCACCCAAGAAAAGAAGAGTTGAAGAAGACCCTTGTTCAAAGAAAGAAAATATTTTACCTGGAAGGTACAACATTTGTAAAGTTCTAAGATGAAAACAATAATTTTAATACATCCACTGCACTTAGCATGCTTAGAAATTCTTTTTACTCTTTTTTTTTACTGAAGAGAATTTTGTAAACACACACAAGTAAGTATTCATGAATTATTTATTATTCAAACAGAAAATTGTTGATAAAAAAATTCTAGTGGAATTCAAAATTTTTATTTTGCGCCGCCACTGCCCTTTTTTATCCAAGACAAGCAAATAGAATATTTTTGCGATGTTGCATGTTTCCGGACTCACCAAACCGAAATTCTATTTTCATCCCTCTTTTGCTCATTAAATTCTTACTTGTATTTGGTCAATTGCGATAAAAGCTTGATATAATGGCAATTTTGGCCCATGCCGGGTCTACCCGTAGGGTATAGAAGTCAATGGTCTGTAACGACCAACGCGCATAACTCAAAAACCGCTAGGCCGATTTTAATGAAATTTGGTACCTAGGCTGGGTCTTGGGTCGAGATGGTCCCATTTAAAAATGAAGAAAATCCACCGAGCACAAGCCAAATAAATGGGTGGAGGAAAATTTCAAAAATTAGAGTTTATGTGAAAATATGGCGTGTGTGATATCAAACGAAAGGTAATTGTATATGGAGTTAAACAAAATACATTTTAGTTTTTTTTTCTTCAAAAAGGGTGGGGGTAGATTTCAAAAATTAGAGTTTACGTGAAAATATGGCGTGTGTGATATCAAACGAAAGGTAATTAAGTCTGCAGTTAAACAAAATACATTTTAGTTTTTGTTTTTTTAAGGGTGGGGGTAGATTTCAAAAATTTGAGTTTAAGTCAAAACATGGCTTGTGTGGTATCAAACAAAAGGTAATTTAGTCTGGAGTTGAATAAAATATATTTCAGGTTTTAGTTTTATTAGCTCGCACGTACACTATAACTATAGTACATAGTGTGAGCTTAGGGGCCCATATATTGGCAGAGTATTTTTTTTTAAACTATGTTTAATATGTATAATATGGAAGCGTACTCCTTTTATTTTAGGGTCCTGGTACGATGCCAACTCTAACTGTACCGAAGGGTCCCAAGGTTTCTTCAACTTGTGTTAACCAGAAACACAGTGAGGCCAGAGGTATTTATAAGGTTAGTCATATATAGGTAGTCTAATATATATTTCAACTTTTTTATAAAATAGGGATAATTCATGGTGGGGACATTAAAGAAACTAATTTTAGCTTTTAAGGAGGGTGAGTTCGGTTTGGTTCAGGGGAGAGGCGTAGAAGACTCAGATTTTTTTTAGATTTAATAATAATTAAAGGTAATATATTTAAAATCTTCTAATTTTTGTTTTGATACCTGTAGATCTGTAAATTTTTACCCTCCGAAAACCTGCATCGGGCGAGAAAAGGGAAAGTAAGTCGACAGAAAAAATTCCGAGATAACACTCAACATGAGGGGAAGAGGGGGTGTTTTTTGACAGAATATATAACTACTTATGTCTGTAAAACTTAATGAACCGAACCGCACCTCAGCGAATACAAACGTATTTTTGACCCTCATTTTAGGACTAGAAACGCATTTTTGTCTCTTATTTCAGAGAATAAAAATTTTAGTCCACGAAAGTCAAGAAATTAGTACATGTTTATATCAAGGGATAAACGTGCCACTTTTTTCCCGGAGGCGAAATGTTTGTAGTTTGACAAGCTAGAGGGGACAATTCGCCGCGTGATTAAAAATAAAAAGAACAATTTTAGGGTTTATGAGATTTTTCGCACTTTTTGACTTTTTTCCGCGTTTTCTCTATTTTTTAGGAGGTTCATCGGTTTTCACGTTTTTATTAGAAATTTAATTTTTTTATTTCTTTATATGTCACTTTTAATCCCTATTATTACTTTTCATGCCTAAAGTGCGAGAAATAAAATTTAGGCCACTATAGTTAAGTCTGTTTTTTTTGCAAACAATTTTAATAAAACGGGGCCATATAAGCGCAAAAAATAGTATAGTATATATCTCTTTTTATCCTTTGGCAAATTGTAGCTCTCACTAAGCTCCTACTACGCATTTTTTGCCTTGAGATAGAAAGTGTCACTTTAGTACCTAGGTATATAATGTTCTATATCGCAATTTAGGCTTAAAAAATAGCGTAATAAACCGCGGGATAAAAGTGTTTTTTGTATCTAGTTGAATTTAGGTACTTGCTACGCTCGCTTTTTATCCCTTGGTAGGTAAGTGCTATAAACAAGTGATAAAATAAAAAGAGCACTTTTTAACCCCAACGTAAAAATTTTTTTTTAAATAATTTTATTCTTTACCTCTATAAACTTAGCATTACCACTTAAGAATTGGATATTCGCAATATATGCATTAATTGTCGTGAATTTGTCGTAAATTTGTCGTGAAAGAAAAAAATTTGTCGCGCCACCCGTTTTCCTGAAAAGGGTATGTAATGCTAAGTTGAGTCTCAACTTAGCATTACCACCCCAGAAAAAATTAAAATTTTTAAAAACTAATAAATGCATTAATTGTCGTGGATTTGTCGTAAATTTGTCGTAAAAGAAAAACAATTGACGCGTCATCCGTTTTCCCGAAAACGGACAGTGGGCAATTTTGATTGATTTCCCAGCTAAATCTTAGTGATCTTTAAGCTTTTTTACAATACGAAGATTGTCTGTTGTCTTAAATTATTTTTTCGATGCTTTGGTGCAGGGCCTTCAATGTTGCCAAGTCGACATACCACGTTTACACACGTGTCCGAAAAGTTTTTCCCAACCATTGCCTATGCTGTGCTTGATCTTTATTTTATTAGGGGTCGCCTATTAATTATGTAACAGGATTTGGAGGGCTTCCTAAAAGTTTGGCAAAGTGTAACAAGGGGTAGGGAGGGCTTTTCGACTTTGTTAGGTAAGAACTTTCGCCTACAATAAAATAAATAAAGCTATACAACTAGTAGGTACCTAGTGTTACTAGAAGATGGTGTTTTGTTAGTACGAAACATATTTATATCCATTCTTTGTAGCAAAATGCCTATGATTGTTAAAAGGACAACATAATATTTCTTGAGAAGTTCGCTTTTTTTCGTTAATTCTAAAACAACGCAAAATCCTGGCGTTAGCTTGATCATTGAAAACAGCGAGCAATGAATATTTATATTAACACCACAAAGGGTAAGGGTAAAAGTAAAAACAGCACGTAATATAACGATTGTTTCACCAAAAATTTACAATCGTGCGACAAGGTTAAATATACTACATCTTCGTATTGTGAAAAAGCTTAAAGATCACTGAGATTTAGATTTAGATCTCAAAGTTGCTCACTGCCCGTTTCCGGGAAAATGGATGACGCGACAATTGTTTTTCTTTTACGACAAATTTACGACAAATTCACGACAATTAATGCATTTATTAGTTTTGGAAAATTTTAATTTTTTCTGGGGTGGTAGTGCTAAGTTGAGACTCAACTTAGCATTACATACCCTTTTCAGGAAAACGGGTGGCGCGACAAATTTTTTTCTTTCACGACAAATTTACGACAAATTTACGACAATTATTCCATAGATTAGTTTTTAAAAATTTTAATTTTTTCTGGGGTGGTAATGCTAAGTTGAGACTCAACTTAGCATTACATACCCTTTTCAGGAAAACGGGTGGCGCGACAAATTTTTTTCTTTCACGACAAATTTACGACAAATTCACGACAATTAATGCATATATTGCGAATATCCAATTCTTAAGTGGTAATGCTAAGTTTATAGAGGTTGATTCTTTACTAATTTTCGCAGACCACAATAAAAGTTACTCAAATACGGAAAGCGTTATACAAAATGAAACAGAAGAAAGCCAAGGTTAGAAATGCTTTGACATCTGGTAGAAAAACATTTAGTAGAATACATTTGGTAGAAAATATATTTGGTAAAAAAATGTTTGATAGAAAATGCATTTGGTAGAATAACACTTGACAGAAAATAAGTTTGGTAGAAATAACATTTGTTAGAAAAACATTTGGTAAAAAAATATTTAATGGAAAATAGATTTGGTAGAAAAACATTTGATAGAAAGAGACTTGGTAAAAAAACATTTAAAAAGTACATATTAGGTCAGGATAGGTTTGGTTAGATTATGAAATATATTCATACCCAATGTCCTTTCTAACATTTGCTGTTCTGCCAATTGTACATTCTATCAAATGTTATTCTAGAAAATATGTTTTCTGTGATAGGTTTTTTTGCCAATTGTACTTTCTACCAAATGTACTTTACCAAAAATATTTTTTACCATTTAAATGTGTTTTCTATGAAATGTTTGTATACCAAATGTTTTTCTAGCAAATTTTTTTTCTTTAAAATATTTTTCTACCAAATGTATTTAAAATAGAAAATCATTATACAGGACTCCATAGGACTTCCACAGGATTGCCACAGGACTATACAGGATCCCGAGGGTACTGGCGCCTAAGGGGTGCCCTAAGCATGATTAAGTAGGGAGGCCGGCAAAGGCAAATCAACTCTCCAAGAAAAACGAGAGTTAAGACGTTTTTTTTGTTGGTCGCGAATTTTTTTATGGGCGCCTGTCAGTCAGGACTATACAGAACACTACAAGCCCAAAAATTTATTAAAGCCCCGTAGGAAGGTGTACAAATTTGGTTCAGCTGATCACCCCTCGGTTTTTATAAAAAAACAAATTATATTAATAACACGCCGTAGATAGATTGACAATTCACATACAACATATTTGAACTTATATTTACACAATAACAAAAATATTAAAAGATGGCTAAATAAAGTGAAAATACGACAGTGTCAAAAAGTGCCATTTTCCGTACCAAACTCATCCAAAAAAATTGCCGAAAGTCAGTATTTCCGCACGCGAGTGTAAAAAACAATTTGTAATTTTGAATTTAGTAAAACCCCGATCAAAGGAAGAGAGGATACGAACATTTTATAAATTGTAAGCGTTTTAAACGTACCAGATGCCATTTTATTTTAACAATTTTTTTTATTATTTAGAAGAATATCACCAGTAAGACGGAAATTCTTCCCCGTTCAAAACAAAGATCTATTTCCTATAAAAAAAATTATTATAAAATTGTCGCTTTATGACTATATTTAAGCATAATTTTATCTAATTTTTGACATTTTGTTTAAACTTAAAAATAATTCTTGTCCTAGACAAAAGATTACTTTCAATAATTAAAGAAAGTTTTTGTAAAAATCTGTAGCCGTCTTGGAGAAAACCGTGTATTTCGAAACAACCACAAATTACATTTACACTAGAATATCGGCGCAACTCTGACCCTTAAAAATCTGTGCCATTATATTGATCTAAACAAATGTCAAAAGGGTGGATGGAATTATGAATATTCAATTAATGCTAAATAAGCAGTGATTTTTAGACAGGTAATTAAAGTATTTTTATAGGTATTTTGTGGCACCCCTGTACATATTCAGGAAATACCGTCCAGTAAACAATGTTGGTCTCACTGTTTAAAATTACACATAGAAACCTCAAACACAGGTTAAGCCTTATAGAAACAGCCCTTTTTCGAACATTTTGTTCGATTTCTGGCTCATTCTCTAGGAGTTAACAATGTTAAGGTGAAAATGTCTAATTAACGTCCTCCTGTATAAAATATATAAATTTAAAAAAAAACACCGGTACTTATACACGTGCAAATGTTTATATTTTCTACCAATCACTTACACACAATTTGTTTGTTTATAGTCCGCCCTATTTTTTAGTGTGTAAAGTGAAGACGAAAACGTGCCACTTTCCATACCAAACAACTCAATTCAAAAACAGTGCGAAAAGTATATGAGAATGTCAAATATAATTTACCATTTTGATTTGGTTAAACCTCTATCAAGGGGTGAAAGGGACTAAAAATTTTAAATGCTGCCTCGGGCGCCAAAAATGCTAGCTGCGGCTCTGATGGTCCAGTTTCGTAAAAAACAGAAAAGACAAGGATATTGCTATTGTTTTAAAAATAATTCTTAGCGACCAGCAGAGGGCCCCACTTTATTGATGACAAAAGCGGCAATTGTTGGTCTTGTAAGGGTTTAACAATACACGTTTTCCTACCAGATGACCTGCAATTTTTTGTATTTTTATTTTTTATTTATTTAGAGGAATGTCCCTTGTAGGCCCGAAATTCTTCTCCGATTGAATCAGATAACAATTTCCGATTAAAAAAATGATATGAAAATGATCGATTTTTGACAATAAATAAGCATAATTTCATGCCATTTTGGAGAAATTTTTTTAACTAAAAAATAGTTTTAGGCCTGTACCAAAGATCACTTTAAACGATAAAAAAAAAAGTTTTTGTTAAAACCTTTAGCCGTCTTCAAGAAAAGCGTGTATTTCCAAACCCTTACATTAGCACGAAAATATCGGCGCGAGTCGGCTTCTTAAAATAAATTGTTTCAAAATTATTTAAAATTCAGTTTTACCAAAATGCTGATGACCCAGTGGTCATTGAACGAACTTTGCTTTGGGTTTTGTTGTTTTTATTGATATTTTCTACTTTTGAACGATATATAGTTAGAAGGGATGGGAATACGATAAGGATTGACATACTAATTTTAATACAACTTGGTGGATTTACAAGGGAAAGGGTGTAAAAAGATGTATTTAGTCTATGTAAAAAGTAAAGTTTTTCTACTAAAAACGCAAAATTTTTGCTTGCGGCGCACGTAAGTATCTTTTTTCTTATCGAAATTAAACTTAGTAATATTCAAAATGATGTAGTTTGTCTGAATTTATAGATTAACGCGTCAAAAATACTTCTAAATGTAATTATTTTTTTGTCTGCGTGAAATAAGTTACCTCCTCTCAATGTCAGGATCCCCAATACCCCATAACCTATAAGATTTTCCTCTAGATTAGAGGGCACCAAAAAACCTTTAGCCACCCGGCACCATCAGATCTAGCTACACCATGGCGCGCCATTGCATGAGAGGTGCATTGCATTTTTTTTGAAATCATTTTTTGTTTCTCTCGTATCTCGGTAGATGGCGTTTCTTGCTATAGTTTTTTCACTAATTACATTTAATTAGAGACAAAACCCATTAACTTCGCAAGATTTGTCACATTGACCAGCAGTGCTCTGAGGAGTCCCATAAGGGCGAAACGGTTAACTGTCAACACTTATTAGGTGTCCATTATATCTTGGACCCCCGTGAGGTTAAGCTTTCGGGCTACCCACGGAAAAATATGAGAGAAACAAAAAACTCCTTTTTGCCCGATTAGCCATGAAACTTGTTTGATTTTTAAATTCACGGGTACGAAATTTCACGTTTGTTAGTATTCTTTGGCTTAAAAATTCCGTTGATTGACGCTCACTGTCTCGATGACGGGTAAAAATGCAAAATTGCGTTGATCCGGCCTGAAAAGACAAAGAGCTGTCGTAGGTCACGGACTATAGTTGTTTTCTTTTATTTGCATTCGATCTTTTCATTGATCGATTTTGTATAACAGTGTTTCGCCTGCTTTTGGTTTTTTGTTTCTCTCGTATCTCGGTAGATGTCGTTTCTTGCTATAGTTTTCTCACTAATTACATTTAATTAGAGACAAAACCGTCTGATTAACTTCGCAAGATTTGTCACATTGACCAGCAGTGTTCTGAGGAGTCCCATAAGGACGAAACGGTTAACTGTCAACACTTATTAGGTGTCCATTACATCTTGGACCCCCGTGACGTTAAGCTTTCGGGCTACCCACGGAAAAATATGAGAGAAACAAAAAACTCCTTTTTGCCCGATTAGCCGTGAAACTTGTTTGATTCATAAATGCAAACTTCTTTACTTTATAAATATTTTATAGACATCCTCCTTGAACGAAGTACTCCAGCGTCTCAAGAAGTGAGTAAAGAACTCCAAGAAAATAGCTTTCTTCACCAGAAGCTAGAAAATCTTGGAAACAAAAAAAACGTCATGCAAAAAATATATTGGTGTATCTCGTGTGATTTCCAATCTAGAGAAAAACAAAACAGCGTATACCATAATATTCAATAACCATTTTGGAAATATCAGGAGTCTGTGCTAAAATTGAAAATTAATTTTCAAATTTTGGGAAATATTTAATTATTTTACACACGACTTAGCATTCCTAATGTTTTTACGGAAAAGTATCGAACGCACCCAATCTGGTGATACCTTCGTGTAAAGTTTAACAGAGGCTATCGACAGGTACCACCTCCAGCTTTTATGAATCGGTTTCACAGAGTGACCTTTTTTATTTGGCAAATTTCATGTGGCAGCTATACACAAACACAACTCACGTGCATTGTGTTCTTGTTTGCGGCGTTTAATATGATATTAAGTACTTCGCTCGGCATGGTCCGGTTATCCGAAAGTCCATATGTCGACGACAATTTATTAACATACTTGCGGGCGCCAAAATCCAGGGCGCAAAATTACTTTTACGCAGTGGCGGCTGCTACAGGGAGGGCAACGGGGCGGTGCCCTCCCAAAACTAGACAACAAACAGTATTTTTAATTGATTTATTTAAAAAAAGTTAATTCTTTCCTTACGACATGTGTTTCCTTAGTCTGATTAATAACAAAAGGCGATTAATTGGGTAAACTTTTTAGCGTAAATAATTACAAGCCGACCGCACCGCGCGGGACAAAATTTCAATTTCACTCGTTTTTCCAGGTGCATGGGCGGGTGTTCAAGCGCGGGGACGAAAGGAATGTTTGTTTTAGCTGACTTCGGCCATGTTCATCGTGCGAAAACGTTCGTTCCTACGCGTTGCCGGTTCCTTAGTGAAGACGTATGAGTTTTGTTTCGATTTGGGGTAGGTCAGTAGTTAAATGCTTTGCAGGTCGCGTGTCCATTGTTTGTTTTCGTTTGCTTTCAAAATGGAAATAAATACCGTCGATTATATAACTACCTGTGCAAATTTAAATACGTTGGCACATGAACTTTGATTGCAAATAAAATCTTTAGGGCCACATAGAACGGACCCAAACATTAACCAAAATTTTAGTAGCAAATATAATGCAGAGGGGTGTTCCAAAAAACTTATAATAGAAAATTTCATAAAAAATAATATGGAGCTGAAAACTGGTTGTACAACAAACATTTAAAATGTGTGAAAGTAGATTGAACGCCTTAGCTATGTGTTCAATTGAAAGAAAATTGTTGAATACGGACAATTTTAATGAACTTGTCATTGATTACTTTGCGCATGTAAAAGAAAGGCGAATGGATTTTATCTATAAACAAATAACTATTAACTACACCAAGCAGCTGCTCGTTTGTAAAATGCTAAAATAAAATTGTTTAGGTAAGTTTTTTATCTCCTTTTTCATGCAATATAAATGTATGCCCCCCCCCCCTAATTTATAAGGTCACCAGCCGCCACTGCTTTTACGCCCTCCAGGAAATTATAAAATATAAGAAAATGACTGTTCGTATAAAACCAAAAATATTATGAATCCATTAAAATGACGCTATTCATTAAAATAAAAATATCTATCTAACTCTTTAAGAAAAAAAATGAGGAAATAAAACATTGGTACTCCTCAAGGCCATGGGTGTTCCACAAGTGTGCTAATCACACCTTAAAATTATTGTTATTATTATCATTAGAAACATTAATTTAATTTTAACTAGAACCTCTCTGAATTTAGTAAAATGGAAATTAAAGGCACAGAAGACTATAAGTTATTCAGTTAGTTAAGCCGAACAACAAAAGTTTAAATAAAAAAATATGTTAAAGATTTCTTGCAAAATAAAGAGAACTATACCATACAAACCGCAGCCAATGATAAAAACCGGCCATGGCGCGTTATAAACAAGTCAACAATATCTTCGATTCTCAGGTGACCTTTTCAAGAGACCTAATTGTTCAATAAGAAATGACAATTGAACACATTTTTCACTCTCACTATCGAAAATGTCACTAATGATATCTATTACTTGATCAATCTTATCTTTTGCCACTTCTTTCACGTTTGCAACTTTTATTTCAATAAACTGCATTAGCTTTCAAGTGTATCGGGGCTGTCCAAAAATAAAACTCCTACTTTTTGTACATTCTTAACATTTACAAAAAATGACAGATCTCCCTCAACAACTAGAGATGCTAACAATGATGGATTGTTGTTCAAAAATGTCATCAGGCACAGGTAGACTGTGTCACGTTCTTATGTTAAAATCCAATTTTTGTTTTTTTTTAGTATTAGATAGAACAATAAATCTTTGAAATGTCCTCAATATTTGTTAAAACTTTTGATTTTTTTATGAGCTTGAAGTGTTTCAAGACTTTCTTGTATTGCAGTTTCCATTTGTTGCCTCTCGACATCAGCTAATCGAACAGTAGATACAGGTTGTCTACTTAGGTATTTCGGAACATTTTCAAAAATCCATTTAGAACACACTTATCAAACCAAATAACCTGCTCGTTAGGAAAATGTTTGATGCAAATTTGTGGACGTTTTAAGATACTTAAATCATTAGGAATTTTTCGCAACCAAATTTCATGCATTTGTTTATCCACTGGCAAATTAAAAATTTGACACATATTCGGTTTCAGTTTTATAGTTGGACCGACAATCAACAATACTACACGTTCGCGGCATTGTTTATCTTATAGGTATTTTCTTTTTAATTTACTCATTAGCCATTAATTATTTTAACGCAGATCACGACAGTCTTTTTCGTGGGCTGCGTTATTTTAATAACTATGATAAAATTCACATAAAATTCGTGCCCGAATTTAAAAAAAATCAACGTAAACAAACATACCAAAACTGAAAACACACATGTTTTATAATGACAGCTGGCCGGGAGGCGTTCTTTTGTGACCCTCCTACGGTCACGTGATACTCCGCGCCCGGGCCGGTCTTTCTCGTGGGCTGCGATACAAGCCCACTGATACGACAAGCTTCTGAGTGCGATCCTCGGATTAGACACAGATATAAACGGCGACGCCTACTACTACCTGTGTAGGTCAGTTCTTCACCACTGTTACAATTTTAGTCGTCCCATAACCTTTTCCTGTTACTCCCCAAAAACAATAGCAGTTTCCTTTTTGGATGTAACCATTAGTTTTACTGCGAGATGAGACGAGACGAGAGAAGGCGTTCTCTCGTCTCGACTCGTTATGCGAGATAAAATGGGTCTCTCGTCTCGACGATGGGACTCTTCTGTCGCTCGAGAGACCCTTTCTCTCGTCTCCCCTCGTGTCTCGTGATTTATATGAGCTATAAAAAGTTTTTAAGAAACCCTGTGTAAAAGTGGTTTTTCAAGGTAAATCTTATTATTTATGGTATTTACTTTTTTCCAAAATAAAGTGTTAAATTTAGTCTGGGATATACTCGTATAGATATACATACAATAAATAAAGAAGTAAATAAAATACATGTACTAAAATACCTCGTTGATGTAACTGTACCTAAAATCCCAAGTGTTCGTTGATTATTATTTGTTTTGCCAACAATATAAATCCTTAAAAATAAACAATAAATCATTGTATTTAGGTAAATTCTTAGGTAAACCCATTAAAGAGCAGCGGCGCCGGCAGCGCGGCGACGCACAGTGGAACGTTTGACTAATCTAGGTGGACATGGTCAATTACTATAAATTAACATTTCAGCTATCTACAATTAAAGAGCATATTCCATACATCCTAGATCCAAAATATTATTTTTTTATCCCCTCTGGTTGTCAAGACATTTGCATTGAAAGTTGCATCTTAAAAATTTTCTGCTTAGACATTTTAATCTTATGTATGGGCAATGCTTTAAAACAATATTCTTTATTCCCGCGTAGTCGGCGCTGGAGTACTTGTTTTACCAGGCATTTTTAGAGTGACATGTCCTTAAGACAAGGGAAGCATTTTGACTGTCATTGTTGCTGTGTTTTACTTGCTATGATTTTATGAATTCACTGGTGTTTTGGTAAGGAAAATTTTATTTTTATATAGTTTTTGTTGGACTGAAACTTTAGTTTGTTAGAATTTGTTGATGTTAGTTTTATTATTTTCTAATTAACCGAAATCTCTACTTTCTGACGCAGTATTGAAATTTTGTCCTTTTTTTGCGGTAAACTTGTACTTAATTATTTTGTAAGCCTGCAACTCTAAAAATAGTAGTATTATTTGTGTTTAATAACATTTTCTTTTTGATACCTTAATAAATGTGCCCTTTGGGAATTTTCTAACCTAAATTAGTCAATCTTCGTGCATTTTTCTATATCACGATGAGTCAAGGTGTCTGTTTGTCTACAGGGTGTCCAGATAAAAGTAAGTACATAGGGCTTTGTGGGATTTTCAGAAACGGTAACACTTAAGATATTCGTTCAAAAGGAAAAAAGTGGCGCTATTGCGAGCTTAATCGGATGCAGTGTCGAAGTTAAAAATATATATATATATATATATATATATATATATATACAGGGGGTTTCAAAATAATGCTTAAAAACTTAAATTGTGTTATTCGAAAAATTAAAATATTGTCGCCTTCTTTTAGGACTTTATTTTTTCCAAAAAAATTTTTAGTTTTTGCCTTCCTAGCCCGCATAGCAATGGTATTATTAATAGGTATTATTTTCGACGAAAAAAATTTTTTTTAGATATCGCCGAAAATGTGTTATTAGGGTGTATTTTGACCTATCCTAGCAATATCCTCGTGATGTCTGTCTGTGTGTGTGTGTGTATATTATTTCTGTCCGTAACACGATAGCTCCTAAACTGCTGAACCGATTTTCATAAAATTTTCAGGTAAAATAGTGCTCGACACTCTTACGAGCTGATTTTGGTCAAATCTATTAATGCTATTGACAGTTTTTTGACAATTAAATTATTTTAAAAATTCTATCTTTTTAACGGAGCAGTAGACTATATTTTGCTCAATAATTCGTGTTATAACTAAAACCTTCGTAAGAGCTTCAGTTTCTCAGATGTATACAAAAACTGATATATTATCTTGGCTTCACTTGAAGTGTACCAATAGGCTAGCTAGAAAGGTATCAGATCCCTCATGGATCCATTTATTTCTCAATGTTTTGAAAACGCATATAAATGTTTTCTTTGATACAGCTCAGAATAGCGCCACTTTTTTACCAAAATTGGTATGTCCTACCGTCTCCTAAATCCTCGTAGTTACTTTTATAGAGAGACATCCTATCCCATGTACCTATGTGTATGGGCCGGTTCCTAAAGTACGTAACGCTCAAGGGGGGAAGGGGGGTTATTAACCTTGCGTTACACTGTCATGATTCTTGAATATATTTTTTCTTAAAAATGCATTACGGAGGGGGGAGGAGGGGTTACGTAATTTAAGAATATGCCTTATGTATGTCTGTACGATGGGTTTTTGAAACTCTCCACTTTCACGAATTTTTGTAAACAGTAACTTTTCACTCTGTCACAAGCTTAATCAAGCTTAATAGAAATGCATCTGCACCAAAGTCCAGGGGAAGTTTTTTGAAGTTAAAAAAATCCAAAAAATTAAGTTTTAAACGGAGCTAGTTATTATTATGCGGTTTTAGAAATATGATAATATATTTTTTTCTCTTTTTTGTGTCAGATTAAGACATTAATTAACACAGTTTAGTTTGCAAGATAATAATAAAATGGAGTTGTGTTAGTTAATTATTCTATTATTTGTTATGTTATGTAATAATATTTTTCAAATAAAAATGGAATTTTCCAATTTAATAAATATTTTTTTAAACTTTTTAGTTATATAAAATTAAAATCCAAATATCTCTTAAATTTTCTCACATTAAACCTTTAAAGATAATGCCATCCGATGAACATTTCCCATTATAATTTTAGGGGTTGGTTTCACCCCGGGCAAGGGGTGAGAGGTTTAAAATTTTTAATGCATTTATTTTTCATGTAGTGACAGATGAGACCGGAATTTTTTTCTTAATCCTCCCTTACCGCCTAAAAAGGCTTTATTTAAATTTTTCTGAAACACCTTGTATATTGCAAAACTGTTTTATTTAAATTCCTTCTTGCAAAAACTAAAAAAAATATATACCGTTACTTTATTGTTATAAAAATTTGTTGAAACAATTTTAGTTAAAAATATACAGTATGACTACAAATCTTAAAATCGTTAAAATCTGAATCAGCCTATATAAGAGGTAGGTAATATTGCAAATACTAAATACTTTTAGATATTTTATGTTATTTTAAAGCTAAAAAAATCAAGCATTAAAGGGTGTTAATGTTGCTCAGGGGTTGTCCACCTGGATCTTCAAAATGTTCCACTGTGCGACGACGAGGTAGCAAAGCAATTGAGATACTAAATTGTAAATAAAAATGTAGGAATATTTTTATCACAGGTTACCAGGCTTGGATGGGACAGGCGAGCAACCGGGCAAATGCCCGGTGGGCCGGTACAATATAGGGCCGGTTGGGCCGCAGGCCCGATGTACCTATTACAAATTATTAATATTTATTTTTGTATATTTGACAAACAAACTAATTAAAACATTAAACATTTAAATTTAAAAAATCTGTATGTAGTAACCCAGGCCTGCGTTACTTGTTTGATTGTTACAGTTACTTTTATATTAAAATAAGTATAATTTATCAAGGAGATAATGATAATGGCACCAACTTATTAATATCTTTTACAATACCAATATCCAGAAGAAAAAATCCGGAGATTAAAAAAATGTAATAAAAATATTGTCCAATTTTTTCTCATTTGTGTTGCTGTTGTGAAATCTCTTTTAGCACACTTTGTTGACTATTATGGTGGGAGTTGATCCCTCTAATCTCCCCCTTCGGTACGGCCTTGCCAATATCTCATATCTTAGTTGCGAAAGATCATTTTTCGTTCTAAAATACATAAAAAATCTAAGAAATCGATTAACCGATTGAAAAAAAAGATAAAATTGCAGCATCAGGTTCATTATTAAAAAAGTCGTTACCATATGAAAAATTAGCATACCTGCTCTGCCCCCAGTAGTTAAAAGGGCGCAAGTGACGAAAGTGTGGTTCGGAAAAAAACGACTTCAAAGTTTTAATTGTTCATAAGGCAGTACTACAGTTACTGCTATTTGTTTTTTTTAAATTTTATTACATAGGACATGATGGAAAATCCGTCAAGACCAAAAACCTAAATTCGAAAAAAAATTACTTGCAGCCTTTTAACTAACGGGGGCAGTGCTGTTGTATGTTGAAATTTTGTACGTTTTTATTATTATTTTTAAGTTTTCATTTTGTGAAAAAATTAGATATTAGTTATGGTAATAGGTACTTAGTGTTTATTATAGGCATACAGAATATAAAACTACAAAAATATCTAGAGCAGTATCACAGATTTTATTAAAAAAGGAGATTTTCTGAAAGTCATTAAACACCAAACAAGTTTCGTGGCTAATCGGGCAAAAAAGAGTTTTTTGTTTCCCTTATATTTTTCCGTGGGTTGCCTGAAAGCTTAACCTCACGGGGGTCCAAGATCTAATGGGCACCTAATAAGCTGGTCAATGTGACAAATCTTGCGAAGTTAATCAGACGGTTTTGTCTCTAATTAAATGTAATTAGTGAGAGAACTATAGCAAGAAGCGCCATCTACCGAGATACGAGAGAAACAAAAAACCAAAAGCAAAAACTTGTTTGATTTTTAAATTCACGGGTACGAAATTCCACGTTTGTCTTTAAACACCTTGTATCTCACAAGTTAGGATGTTTAGGACATGCATATGTTTATATGAAGTTTTTAGCTCACACATATACTATACTATAGTAGTGTGAGCTATGGTGATCCTAATTTTTTCGAGAAAAAAAAAGTTGCTCCTATTTCAAAATTTTTTATATATCTTTGCGTTTCAGATGATTTTGAAACTTTTTTGTTGCGCCGTCTGTCTGTCTGTCTGTCTGTATGTCTGTCTGTCTGTCTGTCTGTATGTCTGTCTGTAACGACCAACGCGCATAACTCAAAAACCGCTTGGCCGATTTTAATGAAATTTGGTACCTAGGCTGCGTTTTGGGTCGAGATGGTCCCATATAAAAATGAACAAAATCCACCGAACACAAACCAAATAAAAAGGTGGGGGTAGCTTTCAAAAATTAGAGTTTATGTGAAAATATGGCGTGTGTGATACCAAACGAAAGGTAATTGAGTCTGGAATTAAACAAAATACATTTTAATTTATTTTAAAAAAAGGGTCGGGGTATATTTCAAAAATTAGAGTTAAATTGAAAATATGGCGTGTGTGATATCAAACGAACGGTAATTGAGTCCGGAGTTTAACAAAATACATTTTAGTTTTTTTTAAGGGTGGGGGTAGATTTCGAAAATTTGAGATTAAGTCAAAACATGGCGTGTGTGGTATCAAACAAAAGGTAATTTAGTCTGGAGTTGAATAAAATATATTTCAGTTTTTAGTTATATTAGCTCACACGTACTATAACTATAGTACCTAGTGTGAGCTTAGGGGCCCATATATTGGCAGAGTGTTTCTCTCAAAATGCAAATTACGTCCTTTCAATTTAGCATGTTATTTAATAACAAAACCTCCATAATATCAAAAACATAAATAACACCATATGGCTTCGTTTTCTTTGCCGTAAAATTTTTGTGTCGAAGTGAGGGCCGAATAAAAAAAAATTGCCAGGGCCGATTTGTTTGAGCCCATCCAACCCTGCAGGTTACCTTGGGTGATCCGTGCCATGACTCTGACAACCAAGGATTGGGGTTTTCTTTGAAAAATAAAGACAACCACAAATCTATTATTTAAAATAATTGGGTCTTGAAGATCTGTATGGAATTTCTAGATTCTGGTGTAACTTTCTTTTAGTCTTAATTTTTCAGGGAAATGTATGTTTTTGCACGAAATTTCTATGTTTTTATGAAATAAACGCACAATTTTACGTATTTTTTAAAATAAAAATAAACCGATTTCCGCAAGAAAATTATTTGATTTTTAGAATTTTATCTCTCTAAAACAACGTCCAAAAACATTTTTTTTTAATAAATAGATTTTTTAACAAAAAAATTCACGGAAAAAGCTAGAAAAGAAAAATTTGTCAAATTTAGCGCTTATGAATAATATCCGACAAAAAATATTCAGTACGTTAATAGGCATCAACAGTAACAGTACAATTTAATTACACTTGGATTTTTTCCATCTGATTTCAAGTAAACAAAAGACAGTACATGTTGTCAAGGAAGGAATATATGAGAATTTTTCATACCTTTTATTTTAAAAAAACAGTAAATAAATATCAGTTGAACTCTATAATAGGTCAATACGAACAGATGGTAAATCATAAAGACTTATAAAAACAACCTTTTTTGCTTGGGAGGGTCTTTCTCTGGTCTCGTCTCAAGCTTTCATTTGAGAGCAAATATCTCTTTCGTCTCGTCGAGAGAGGGCGAGACGAGAAAAGAGGCGAGAATCTCGCGTCTCGGCGGCAACACTAGTAACCATGTCATAAATGGACATGACCACTCGAAGGTTGCGAGTAAAGGTCAGATTGGCAGGCGGATCAGATGAGGACTTTCCAATCTTTTGAAAATATATCCTTATCCACGTGGGTACTTTCTCGCGTTGTTGTTACCTTTGCAGAGCACATTCGTTTAATTAATATTATTATTTTAAAGAGAATCCAGAGCCTACTAAGGAGTAGAGGTGATGATTTTGCACACTGTGTTGAGCTGTCAATCTGTGAAACTATAAAAAAGAAAAGGCGTGGCACACAAACAAAAGAATTAAATTTTGTTCACGTTAAAATCAAGTGCATGATCTAGGCCTGGTCCCTCCCCGGCTAGGTCGCGCCGTACGTTTTTGGATTTTTAATTTTGATTTTTTGAATTTTAATTTATTATTATTTTTTGATACCTCATGCGAGGCGTGATAGAGGACACGCGGATGTTTGATGGAGAGAAAGCACTGACAATTTGTTTTTTACCATAAATTTTTTATGGTGTGACTTTTTAGGGTTAGGAAAAACGTATCAAGTTAGTCATATACAAATTTATTGCGAAAATTTAGATCGTATCGTTTTTTCGCACAATGTTTTTTTGTGTTGCAAAATATTTAAAATGGGTCTGTCAACAATTTTTTAAATGTAGGTACGAATAAGTATTTTCATAACTAGACCGAAAAAGTGGACTTTACATTTCAACGAACAGCAGCGGCGTAGCGTGGGGGGGGGGGGGCGGGGGGTTCGTCGCCCCCCCCCCCCCCCGCCCCGAGGGTAGTGGCGCCCCATAGGTGGCCGAAGCGCCCTCAGCTTTATTAAGTCGGGCCGGTAATGGCCAATGGAGTGGGTGCCAAAGGAAACTAACGACATGAAGACCTGTTTTTTTTTTTTTGGTCGCCAGATTCGTGAGAGGCGCCCTTGTGACTTATCGGCCGCCCCCTCACACATGATGACCTTTTTTTTTTTTTTTTGGACATTTTTTGCCACAAGATTTTTCATCAGTTTTCAGAGGCGCCCTTTTTAGCTGTCGCCCCCCCCCGCCCTTTCGGGCACGCTACGCCGCTGACGAACAGTACCTTTAAAGTAACGTTTTCGACCGATTATTTCCTTTTGTCGGATTATTTTTCAGACCTTTTTAAAACTTTGCGTACAAATTTTTTTATAGGAAATGCTTGTTTTTTGTTCAGTAAAAAATTATGAGTTTAATCTCCTGAAAACAGCCCAGTGAAAGTTTTCAACGGGTTCGATTTAGAGGTACAACTCAAAAAAGTTTCAAAACACTAAACCATTACAGAAAGAAGCTAACGGTGTTGTAATTTTGGTATTTTTATCTGTCGCCACAAAGTAAGTCTGTCACTAATTCAATTAGTATTTGAGGCGCCCCAAAGCAAAACTCGCCTTATCCACTTTTTAAGTTTTGGCGTTAAATTAACCCATTAACTGCCAAAAATTTTTTTCTTGCTAGTTCCGATTTTTGAAACACTTACTTACGTATGACTTATTAAGAAAATGAACTTAATTGACATACATTTCCAAAAACTGTAATTTTTTGAAATTTTTTATTGTGAATCCCCATTTGGAGACCGTGCCATATATCATGCTTAAAAATAACACAAATATAAAGAAAATATAAGTTGTATTTTTTATTTAAAATATCGAGTAAAAAAACTAGGGACCATCCTTAAATTACGTAACGCTCAAGGATAGAGGAGGGGTTTGGCCTTGCACATAGCACAAAAATCACATCAACGTTAAATTAACGTGAACAAAAATAACAAAGTTTTTTTTTACTTGAAAACAACCTCATACCATGTAATATTTATTTTGTTAAATCCACATGCTTAAAGATAACTTAGAAACAAGTAGAAATCAAGCTATAAAATGTACTTTTTATTGAAGTTTCTGGTGCTGTGTATATAACGTGTTTTTTACCCTCGTTATCTTCATGTACCAAATTCACACTTGAAAAGTCCTTCACAACATGTTCTAAAACGGCACTAGATTAAGACTTCTCAAACCTACTAACTTTCTGCGTCTTTTTTGGTCACGTTTTTTTAATAACATTTTTTTAACTTAAAAGAGGCGCGAAAGGAAGTTATAAAAGTTCATTAGTTTAAGACTACACTTCAAGACAATTTTAAAGATGGTGCTCAAGGCAAGACAAAATATCTATATCTCTATCTATATAACAGATGTGTCGTCATCGTGAAGGATCAGGGATCTGATCCTTAACAGGTTTTTGGAGTTTAGAAGCCAAAGCACTGCCTGATAGATTTCCTCAAAGTGAAAAATCCCGATAATAGATGGCGCTTCTGCTGGTAAAATCTCAAAAATATTCGGTAGAAAAGCCATGCAAGTCGCGTTTTAAAACTCTTGTAGAAAAGGCGTGAATCTAATGTGATTTTAACGTTGATAAAAATCACTTGAAAATAACGTAAAAACATTGCTGTTTTAATTTGATAATGGCGTTATAACAACGCAGTTTTTAGCAACGTTATTTTTTATAACGTTAATGAATGACCTATTAAGCTTCTTTTCATATATGAAATAAACGTTTCTTTCTAGCAGCTTTTAAAACCAACGTTTTTTTTTTCTCACGCCTTTTTTACGTGTTAAATACGTGATTGTGATATAATGTGAAATAAATGACAGGCCACATGGAAGTTAGATGTGTCAAGGAGTGTAACTTAAATATATATTTCTATTTATACAAAAAGTTTTGCATTATTACCTTCCTAGCCCACACAGCAATGGCTAAAGAAATTATTAGTTTCGAGGAAAAATTTTAACGCCAAAAATGTGTTATTTGGGTGTATTTTGATCTATCTTTGCAATATCGTCGTAATGTCTGTCTGTGTGTGTGTAGGTGTGTGTATGTCTGTCCGTAACACGATAGCTCCTAAACCGCTGAACCGATTTTCATAGAATTTTCAGGTAAGATAGTGTTCGACAATCTAATGAGCTGGTTAGATTTTGGTCAAAATCCATTAATGGTAATGACAGTTTTTTAACACTTAATTTTTTTTTTTGCTAACTTTTGAACGAAGCATTGTATCATTATGCGGTTTTCGGAATATATTAGACTACATTTTGCCCAAGCTGTGCTTTAAGCAAAAAGTTCTTAGGAGCTTTAGTTTCTGAGATATTTACAAAAAACTGTTTTTAAGGCTAATATATCATGGCTTCACTGGAAGTGTGCTAATAGGCTAGCTAGGTAGGTATCAGATCCGTTATGGACCCATTTATTTAGTTAACAATTTAGTAGGAACAAATTTTGCATTGGTACCAATGGCGTGACTTTTTTGATGAAACTGGCACGTTTTTAACGAAAATAAACTTCATTTTAAATTCAAGGTTTATGTCCTAGTCTTAAATTGCTTTTTCCTCTTTTACAATGGTGTTTTTTGTAATGGTGCGGTTAATTTAGATAATGGCCTGCTTCAGTTGAATTTTTTACAAGTATCCCCAGTAATATCATAATACTAATGCAAAATTTTGTAAAACAAACCCCTTTATTTCGTGAATTCTTTGATCTCCTTTGTATAATATTTTATCACTTTTTAAAAATATCTACCCAGGTATATTATACACCTTGTCACAGACAGCAAATTACTATATTTCATTTTGAGAGACGGCGCTGTTATCACCCGGGAAAAAAATATCACTGGAACTTCCATTCTTGGGTTATCCTAGTGAAATACTGACTTAACCTTACTTCTGAAAATTTTGATTTTCAAAAAAATAAGTACGTTTCAAATAGGTTTAAGTACCTAGTTTTCATTCAAAAGAGAATATTTTTCTAAAATTTTGCCATCATTCATTCAATAAATAGATTAAAAGATAAAAAAATAAGTACCTATTATAGTAATATCTAGAAATATACATATGTATAAAATATTAGTTATTATTTTTGTCTTAGGTCAAAAACAAATGCTCATAGGTTAGGTCAGGGGTTTTTGCATTTATTAGATAGCCTAAGTAATTTGTGCCACTATGTGAAATTGCACGTTAACAACCTTTTTAGCGATCTACGTTTTGCTTAAAATTTAAAAGTCTAAGTTAATGTTAATTTATACATCACCATAATTTACCTATCGATAGCAGAGAATATGAAATTAGCACAGTGTTTTTTTGAGTTTTCTTTTATTTTAAGGCTCTGAAAATCGGACATTTTGTGAAACACCTGCGGGGCATACGTGTTGTTCACCGCTGCCTTTATACCTCTCTAGGGATGGGCGGAACAGCGTATTTTTAAGGGGCCTACAGACACGCGAGCATTTCTTGAGATTAGTACGCGCGAACTAATCTCTGCGTTTGGTGGAATTGCCTACACACACGAAGACAAAATTAAACGTTCTATACATAAACACGATATTATCAATGCGTTTTGCCTAGACACCGAGAGATTTGCTCGCGTACATCGTGCGCGAGAACAAATCTTCGAGAGATATGTTAGGCGGATATTTTCTACACACGAAGAGATTAGCATGCGCAAACTTGTACGCGAGTACTAATCTCTAGAAATGTTCGCGTGTCTGTAGGCCCCTTTAGGAACAAGTACAAACTGTTCCGGTTCCAGAAAAAACCTGTCCGAAAATTCTGCTCCTGTTCCGAACAGTTGTGGATCCAGGATTTCCAAGGGGGAGGAGCCAAACAATAAAATTTTATTAGCGGTTTTTGATAGATCTGAGGTGGGAAATTTAGTATCTGAAGGAGATTTATGACGACGCAAGAGAAATTTTTTTAAAAATTAAGTAGAATTTGCAACAAATTTTAAACAAGTGACGCTGCTAAACTAAAAAATAAGTTATTTGTCTGGTAGGGGGGGCGGCCCTCTGGCCCCCTTGGATCCGCCACTGGTTCCGAACTTGATTGGTAAAAATTAAAAATATGTATAAGGGCACGGCAGTGCCTCGCCTAGTTCGCGCGCCGTATCATCTTTTCTTGAAACATTTCAGCCGATAATTGACCTATCTAAAACTCTAGTTCGGAAAGAGCTACGAATCTCAAACTTTACACAGTCATAGAGTAGTTACGGAATTTCAAAAAACGTCGAAATTGCCACTCACTCATGTATAGATCATCAAAATTCTACTGTACTTCCAGACATGCTACAAAGCTGAAATTTGGCAAACTGCTAGAAATTATGACCAAACCCCTAGAAAAAATCCAAAAACCTCAAAACTCTAATTTACTCCCCTCCCCTATATGTACATGTAAATTTATGTAAAAGTATCATTGCCCAATTCCAGAAATGGCAGACTGATAGGAACTATTATAAAACTATAGAAAAAAATTTAAAAACCCCAAAATTAGAATTTATTTTCCTCCCCTATAAATGTTAAGTAATGTAAACGTAATATTGCCCACTTTCGGACACGCTAGAGAGCTGAGCTTTGCAAGGCCGATAGTAACTATGATAAAACTATTTAAAAAAAATAAAAAACATTGCCTACTTCCAGAAACACTAGAGAGCTGAGCTTTAGAAGGCTGACAGAAAAAAACTTCAACATTTTTATGCATTGCAAAGTTTTGAACAATATCCCGCATATTTTACTACTTTAAAACTTAAATATTATCCAAATCCTTTACAAAAGCAGTGAAATCATAACAAAAACATTTCATGTAAAAAAAACCAAGTACGCGAAAGTGGTATTCCGTAAAAAGAATTGAGATAAAAGTAAAGCCAAGTTCTCCAATACAAATTTCAAAATGAATGGTTCTTACTAGTTTGGAAATGTTTTTCTAAACTTGGCTATTACGGCTGCAAATGACTCCTAGGCACAGTGCTAAAATGAACGTAAAGAAGTTTGGCTGGAATAGCAAAGTTTAAAAAAACATTTCCAAACTAGTAAGAACCATTCATTTTAAAATTTGTATTGGAGAACTTCGCCTTACTTTTATCTCAATTCTTTTTAAGGAATACCACTTTCGTGCACTTGGCTTTTTTTTATATGAAATGTTTTTGTTATGATTTTCTAGTTCCCTGCTCCTTAATTTTTCGAATCGATTACCCCGATTTCGATTGCTACTGAAGAGATATCAGTGTATTGTGGCGAAATGTATTGAATGTAGTAATTAGTATGTTTTAGTAAGGACAGATGGCAGCGGCGCGGCGGCAACCTAGAGTCACTGCATCATGAAGACGTATTGTCTTCTTACGCCAGGCTTCCAGGATGCAGTGACCCTACGGCAACCGGCAAAGGCAAAGGGACTGTTTATAAAGTAAAGGCTTTCCCCCAGTTTCATTTTATTGGTCTTTGATTTGTAGCTGCTCCAAATTACTGTAAGGCTAGCAGTCCATGGAGCGTATTATCCGTGCGGATGTATCTTTTCTTGGGCTCTGATTGGTTGATTTAAATATTTAAGCCAATCAAAACCTAAGAAAAAAAGCCACGCGGTAATACAAGAATGACAGAGTTTGCAGTTTCATTTACAGCTCGCCCATCAATAATCAGATATTGGCCCTAAACCTTTCTGTAAGCAATTTTTTGGCATATACCCATCGTCCAAGTAAACACAGGGTGCGTTAAGAGCATTTTTATTGATGTTTTTATTGTTGTCATAAAAACAATTGCTAAGTACTTTTAATACATTTGAAATTTATTTATAATTTTGTCAATCCTTACATACTCCCAAATTTTATTTACAGGAAATTAAGCATTTTATTATGGACTCAAATATTTTTGTTAATTATCGCGTTTCTTCAATCTTCTCAAATAACAATTATTATTGACGGTCGTATAAATGTTGTTCTTTTAAAAAATCTTTGGAATTTTATTTTACAATACTTGAATAACTTTCACTGACTCCTCGACATCTTTAGAGACGCCAGCGCTTAAAAACCATAATAAACATTATTATTAATATTACCTTTATATATGGCCCACGTAGCTAGCAAGACTCACATAACACCGTATGCTGACCAAACGGCACAAATTCGTTATCTTTGCGAACCATGTCACGCTGCCATTGATCATTTTGGGCTGATGTAACAAAATGGGATTTGAATATAAATGGTATTTTTACACCTGCGACTTGTTTTTAGGTATGATTTTAAGGACCGCTAGAATTTCATAAAAGTTTTATTCGGCTAATCTGTTCTTTGAGCCACTAACATCACAATAAATAAAATTTAGTAAATTATTTTCAATTTTTAAAAAAACACACTGTGTAAGCCACTAACATCACAATAAATAAAATTTAGTAAATTATTTTCAATTTTTAAAAAAACACACTGTGTTATTTTGATTTGTACAGTTTTCTAAGTCGACACATCTCTGGCTTACGCTGGTGCCTTGTCTCTTTGTCTAAAGCGTTTAAAGCACAGTCTTTCTCTCTTTTTGCAGAGCGCTTTAGCGCTAGGGTTTGGGCGAGTCAACGGCAAGCTATGAGTGCCTATGAAGCAGGCTGGTTTTCACCAAGAAAAAAAAGGCCGTTAGAAAGCATTCTTGAGTGGGTTTCATTTAGGGCGGGTTTTTTTCAACTGAGGAAATATATACTTTGTCAATTATTTTCACTTATATAGAGTTATTTTTTCCCCATAAATTTCTGCAAAAGAGTATATAAATATATACCTTACTGCCGTAGTTTTCGACCAATGTTTGTTAAAAAAAGACATATTTGTATATATTGTTCCTTTTATTTGTCAAGTTTCTTTTGCCCTCATTTAGTTTAAGTTATCGTTGTTATCACCCACTTCACGGCTGAGGGGGATCTACTGGTCCCGCAATAGCATTGAGTAAATAACCCATATAGAGGAGCCACCGGCGAGCTTTACCATATTGAGGAGCAAATGGCGCTGAAATAAAATCGTCTGGTACGCATTATTCAGAGACAACTACTATGATCTAATGGCATTTGTATGATAGACATGAGCCTCCGAACTCGCACATGTAACTAAATCGTACTCGCAGTCCCTGATTATTGCGTACAAGACGAATTTATTTCAACGCCACCTGCCCCTCAATATGGTAAAGCTCGCCGGTGGCTCCTCTATATGGGTTATTTACTCAATGGCAATAGCTTGTGATTGACTGTTTCGGAGATCCATAGGCGTAGTGTTTTATATTGGGAATTAGTCCGACCGCAAAGGCGTATACCAAGATAAAATTTATGACATGCGTGGCATCAACTCTCGCCGTATGTAATTAATCTGCTTCATAAAGTACTGTTAAGACATCAAGTAACCTTTTTTGCATTTACTATTATTTTTTCCAGTTCTTGACGGTCTGTTCCTGTCAAATGTGACACCCAAGTATACATACTCATCGTCTAATTCTAACTTACTTGGTTCGCTTAAAATACATAAGACACAGTGTCTTGTCCATGTTCACTGTTAACTGGGTATTCTTCCGTTAACTTTCTCATCATTTACTCCATGTCTTCTTTATCATTAGCTACAATAAGGCGCTGACTGTGACGTAGCACGGCACCCCGACACAAAATGGGATTCTCGAACGTACCACTATCTAATCTAATCGTGCCATTGACTGAACTTACACATTATTATCCGATTATTTACCATCTTTTTTTAAATTAATGTTTTAGTAAGGGCACCTAATACTCTTAAACAATCATGATATCAATAAACAAACAGTGGTCTACTCGTTTTATTTACTAAACTCACACATTGTCATCCAGTTACTAACTATCTCTTTTTAACTCAAATTAGTGGGACGAGCGCACCCAATCTAAAACAGTCTTGGGATTAGTTTGCAAAGAGAAGTATTTATAAGATGTCATTTTGACAATCAATGTCAATCGACGTTCTTCCATCCGCACACAGTGGGCTCGCGGACCTGATTTTTCGTCAAAAAGGGTTAAAATAAATACATACTGAAACTTCTGAACATCTTTACTAAAAAAGAGTAGATAGTCCAGTAGGCCTTAAAAACTATTATTTGATTGACGCAACTTTCAGAAGTGTCATGTTTCCTTTCAACGGAACGCGTTAAAGTACCATATTTGCATGGCGATTTGACCCAGATTTAAAGCCATTTTGCGACAATATTTTATGTTGTATAAAATCCTCATAAAATAAATCTTGTAGAGAGAGGTAAGTAGATTTTATCCCTGTATATTTTGATTTCAATTTTGGTTTTTGCCTGGGATTTCTGAAATTCTATAAAAATATAGATTTCTTATAAATGTTGGACAAAAATTTTGTTTCAGTCATCAACCGTTTTCTTGAAATTTTTATTTTCTTAAAGAGTACATATCTTTCAAAAATTATATTTTAAAATCTGCTGCCACAAGTTGCACATGTGAAAGATATTATTAATTTACTAAAAAGGGCCTACTTCGAGAAAAAGTTATATATAGCCAGTCTGAACAAAAGTGCTTGTTTATTATTTTTAAAACGCTTTAGGCTAACTTAAACAAATAAAAATAAAAAAATATATATATATTAAGAAAAAATACAAGTAATGTAAAGAATATTCAAAAAATTTAAAGTTAAAAATGAAAAAAATTGAAATGTTTAAAAATCAATTAAAAAGAAGGTCACTCCATAAAAAATACAAACTAAAAAATCTCAAAAGCCAAAAATTATAGATGAAGTTAACTTTAACAGGTGGATTTTTTATGAAAAAAAAGGTAAAAAAACTTTTAAGGTAAACGGTTCTCTTTTTAATCATCAGCAGTTTACCGAACCTGACTTTTAATAAACTAATAAAAAAACGTAGACGCTTTAAAAATATTTATTTTGTTGAACTTAAAAATTAATTTTTCTAGAAAAATCATTCTTAATTAATTATGCAGTCGTTAAACTTGCAGTTTCTTATCCGCTACAAAGTCAGGGTTACGTTCGTATTATTTTCTAGTTTTTGATACAGCCCTAGAATAATATTGTTTAACTGTTTTTAATATTTTAAATTTTCTGTTTGGTTTTTAGATTTATTATTATGGAAACTTTTCATTCTTTCCAATGCAGCTGTGTTACGCATTACACGATGAGCTCAATTTAACCTTAAACAACCCCAAGTACCAAGTTTGACACAAATCGGTTTATAAATAGAATAGTCTATTCGATAAGGATTTTGGGTCCGCTGTGTTTTGTTTGTTTGAGTAAAAAATTATAATAATCGACGTTAAACACCGTAGAGTTCCAAATTTAATACATATCGGTTCATAAATGTAAACGTGCTCCATTTCGGATCCGCCATGATATTTTTTTTTTGGTTTGGCCAGAAATCTTAATTATCAGCTTTATACACTCCAAAGTTCCAATTTTGATCCATATCGGTTCATAAATAGAAAACTCTGTCGTTTTGGATCTGCCATGTCATTTTTTTAAAGTTTGAGTTCATAATTATAGTCAGCGACTTTAGACACACCAAAGTTCTAAATTTGATACCTCTTGGTAAATGAGTTTTTTTTTAAATTTAAGTCAAAAATAATATTTAGCGACTATTAACACTCCAAAGTTTAAAATTTTATACTTATTGGTTCATAAATAGGAAACTTCGCCATTTTGGATCCGCATTTTGATTGATAATTACTTCTTCTCATTTTAAAACAAAATATTGTTACAAAACCTATTTTTCTAATTGTGGTCAAAAATTAGGTCCGGAAGCCCATTGTGCAGCTCTATGAGTTGGACAGCAATAAAAAAATTAGCTGTGCTTTAAAAAGTATGTTCCAAAATTACAATTTATGTCGGGGTGCAGTTTTTTAGTGACGTCACGAGTCAGCGCCTAATTACTTGTTCGTCAGCAAACTGTAGTGTGTAGTGGTAAATCGGTCATTAAGTTGTATTTTCATGCCGTGCACTTTACTTTTCCAGTTTTTTAAAGCTACTGCAATATATATTTTAAAAAGGGTTGGAGAGATACGACATCCCTTCTTAAGCCTTTCGTTACCAGGAATATTTTTGAAAGTCGATTTTCCATTTTAAATTTAGATTTTGACCCATTATATTTATCGCCTTTATGTATGCATGATTGATATTAGTTTGCTCTAACACGGACCATATCTTTTCTACTGGAACGGTATCATATACTTTTTGTAGGTCCAAAAAGGTAACATCTCAGTCTCACTATTTCTGGCAATCCTTTTCTCAATTAGTTGTTTAAGACAAAAATATATTATCACTACAAGATCTGCCTGCACGAAACCCACTTTGCTCTTCTTCTTGTTCATGAAAATCATTCTGTATTAAATCTCTAAGAATCCTACAATACAATTTACTTAGAGTACTGGTTACTAAAATTCCTCTGTAATTGTTGCAGCATTTTTACTGTTTTGAATTGTAAAGTAAATATTAGGTAGTTTTTGGATGCCTATTTCATACTTCGTTTTCGCATTGCGTCCTCTAGATAAAAGTAAAATAACATATTATCAGTGTGACCAATTAAGTTTGAATCCAACCTTATAAAATATAATAAATACACAAAATTTATAGATCGCTTTTATATTTATGATGCGATATTATATTACAACAACTTACCAGAATCATTTAAAAATATACAACAATTCAAAAAATTAAAACAAATATAAAGAAACATTTATACTATATGATTTTTTTAACTGTTTAATGTGTGTATTTATATAATTCTTACTTTATTTTTAGAATCTTTTTTTGACATTAATTGTTTCCCTGTTATAAACAATTTAAGTATATTTTGGAATATAAAGTTAATAATAAAAAAATTAACTACTACCTATCACTGCCATACGGAGCCCTTTAGTGATTTTCTTGTGGAGCTTGTAAAAAAGGATTATTTTACCAGTTTATTAAATTGCAATAATTTATTTTGTAAAATAAGGATAAATTTGAACAAAGGCTAGGTACAATCTATTGACTTTAACAAGTGTCAGTTTTAAATGAGTTTCAAAAACTCTGAGAAGAGCGACACGTGGTAGCGGTTGTTAAACACAACAGCTGTTACCTGTTAAAATTTCAACTATTCCCTATTATTGTTTTCTTCAAGACACAGTCGATAAAACAAAAAAAAACGAAATACAAGAAATTTTAGTTGTTACGTGATATGGACCAAAAATTACTTTCGATTTTTCGATGATAAATACGATTTTAATCTTGCATGTTACATGTTTTAAAACATAGTTGTTACAACATTTTAACTGATCGGTTTATCTCTTCGCTGCGCTGATATACTCACCAGAAAAAATGTTGAGTAAGAGTAGTGTACAGACTGTTTGAATAAAATTAGATAAACGGGCGACATACAAGAAGATCGAAAAAAGTTTTGGCAAAAGGTAGAATGGTCGAAAAAAAAATAAAACCACAATTTTGTCGAACATAAAATAGTGGAAAATAAGATAGATAAAAACAGATTAAACGGAGCGTAGTTTGGTCTTTCTTTCGATCATAAATCTCCAATATATATGTTAAAAATCGATTTATTAAATGCTTTTAATTTGGTGTCTAGACATTCGCTCTTATCAGAGGTATCTAAAATTATTCCTGATTTCTACAATTTTATTTATCAATCATATTTTAATCCATCCTTACTATAATTTAATGACCAAACTGTATTATCCCAGCTTGGTGTACAACAGGGAGACCCTTTAGGCTCTGCTTTGTTTTCATGAAGTTTACATCCCTTGGTTCAATCTTTAAAGAGTGATCTTAATTTGTGGTACCTTGATGATGGTACTTTGTGGCGATCACGATACTGTATTAAATGATTTTAAACATATAATTGAACATTGCTCTAAAATCGGTATGGAAGTAAATTTTGAGAAATTTGAAATATCATTGATTTCTTCTCTTAATTCGCATAGTCAAGATAATTTATCTTTTCATGAGTTTATTTCCATTACCCCAAGCATAAAATTGATTGAAAAAGATCAAATTAATATTTTGGGATGTTCTCTTGGAAAAACCAGTTTAGCCACCGATTTCAAAAAGAAAATTTCTACTTTACAAAATTTTTCTACAAATTTAAAAAACCGTTCATCCCATTCCACATTCTATTTATTAAAAACTTCTTTCGCAATCCCTCGAATGACATATATTATTAGATGTACAGCATGTTGGAATAAACCTGATTTACTAAATAATTATGATGTTATTCTAAAAAATACTTGGGAGATTATTATTGATTTTTCTGCTTGGTCTTTTTGTAAATTACCAGTAAAATTTGGAGGCTTGGGAATACGCGATATTTCATCTTTATGTCTGTCTGCCTTTATTGCCTCAAACAATGATGTATCTTATATGACCAAATCCCTTCTCTTTAACTATCCCAAATTCACCAGTTTTATGTTATACTGAGGCTTGTCATAATTGGTCAAACTTTTGCGAAAATAAAATATTACCGATCAATTCTTTAAAGCAAAAAAATCTCGATGAAATAAAATACTAGAGGCCCTCGATACACTTTGTCATATGTATTGAGGGCAGTGGCGTATATAGAAAAATGTTTCGGGGGGGCCCGAACAGTTTTGGGGAGGGGGGGCCCGAGACCCCATGAGTCCGTATTTTATGCTATTTTATGTTTGTCTTCATGAAATATGTGGAAAATATCCAAACAAACCTTCGCTTCTTAGCCCCCCCCCCCCTTATATACGCCACTGATTGAGGGTCTCTATGAAATACTTGTGATCTTAAAAATAGGGCCCAAATCCATGCTCTTTAAGAACGTTTGGGTTAATGCCCTTGCCTCTTCCTTTTTGGGCACTCATACCTGCTCTCAGTGGCGTATATAGGGGGGGGGCTGGGAGGCCCGGGTCTCTCCCGAAGTTAAGGTTTTTTTGGATATTTTCCACATATTTCATGAATACAAACATAAAATAGCATAAAATACGGACTTATGGGGTCTCGCCCCCCCCCCCCCGAAACTGTTTAGGCCCCCCCGAAACATTTTTCTATATACGCCACTGCCTGCTCTTGTGGTAAAATCGTTCTTCCAGACGGGCTTCATGGCCTTTCTTGCCGAAGAAGTGCTGGTACATGGTCTGGTCACAGTTGTTTAAATAATATAATAAAACGTGCTCTAGTTTCTGCTGAAATTCCAACTCTTTTAGAACCTCATGATATATGTAGATCTGAACAGGTATTCTCGTAATGAAAAACGCCTAGCGTTTTTAAGATGCTCACCGTTTTTAACGTCAAATTCGCTAAGCACCTGACCAAAAGTGCAAAAATGGTATTCACGTATGATTGGGCTGAGCATTTTTTTTAAACGGTAACCGTGTTTAAAAACAACTACCAATTGGCATCGGTTTCTGAAAATCGCTTGGCGTCTTAAAAAAATTCAAACCTATTAAAAAATATTATGCACACAGTTATCAATTTTTTTGGCCAATTTTGTATTTATAGTGGTTAAAGGAGGTCTTCAGCCTATACTTTTAGTACAATAAGGTACCAAAATAGCTACTTTTCTTATTCTTCAAGGTAGAAATGAAAGATTTTAAGTAGTTTGTGAATAAAGATTTACTGTATTTCTCTCCCCTCTGGAATCTATTTAAGTGGTACAGATAAATTAATAATCAAAAATTGTTTATGGGCAGGTTTTTGTAACAAAACGGGATTTGAATATAAATGGTATTTTTGTCATTTATAAGTTTTTAAAGATTTTTAATTAAATATTGTTTTGACATCAACAAGCATTAATTATATGCAAGACTAGGTTAAGATTAAGTAAAATTTGTGGCAACTCGGCGACTTGTTTTTGGGCATATTTTCAGGTTCGCTGTATTTTAATAAAAGTTGTATTGGGCTAATATGTCCTTTGAGCCACTAACATCAAAATAATTCATATTTTGTAACTGGAAACAAATTAGCTAAACTATTTTCGACTTCTAAGAAACACACTGTATGATTCTAACTTTACCGAATTTCTAAATCCACGCATCTTTGAATTGCGGTGGTAGTTTGTCTCTTTGTCTTTCTCGCCAATGCGAGAGAGCTTAAGATTCAGACCACGGCAACCAAGAGTGTCTGTAGAGAAGAGTGGTGGAAGAAATCCGTTAAAGAAAGCTTAGATTTAGACCAATCAGCTAGCGGCAAACTGAGAATGTCTAGAGAGCGGGGTACTGAAACTTTCGAAAGTCGAATTTTACTTTACTTTTTAGTCGCGCTTCGCCTAGTACGTTACGCTTTCATTCACACTTCTTAAGGGGGGGTTTTATTTCAACTGGGGAAATTTGTCAATCATTTTAACATTGTATAAGCTATTTTCTTTATTATTCATAATTATTTTAGTATTTTCTTTTGGAGTTTATTAATTTTAAAACTTTTAATTATTACTGTTTCCAGTGTTTTGAAATAATGTTTTTATCTGTTTTATGGTTTTTTTTAACATCAAAATACAAACCATTAGTTGCCCTAAAATCGGCATTTTTCTTCAGCAATATATCCCAAACCTAAACAGTAATATTATGTAGTAGAATAGTTTCACTCATTCAATCAACGTTTAAGATGTTGATAAATATATATATTTACAACAAATATATAAAAGGTTTATAAAACCTAAAAGTTTAAGAAGTGTAAATATTTGAATACAAAAGTTTAATAATGGTAAAAAGTCGATATTCAACTAATAAATATAAGAAGTGAAAGTGAAGCTACAAGAAGAAAATTGAAAAGGTATGTATGATTATCCTACATTAGTTATACATTTAAGAAAAACGTTTATAGCATACTTTTCCTTCAAGAACCGTCAAATTCCCTTTCGAGATCGTGTAAATTTAATAACATATAGTAACATTTAATCTTTTTATAATTTATATAAGTTGTAGCCTAAGTTGGTAGCTTACAGTATTTAAGCCTTGGCCACTTGAGGTGACAGCACCACTGTCATACACAGGCCCCTGTTACAAAGTGGTGCCAGTAGTTCAGGGTAATTTAGATTTTGGAAAATTTGTAAAAAAAATTTTGGAAAATTTGTGAAAAAATTTTGGAAAATTTGTGAAAAAATTTTGGAAAATTTGTGAAAAAATTTTGGAAAATTTGTGAAAATGTTATGTTGAAAGTTTGAGAAAAACTCAGTAGTACTTTAGTTAACCCATTGGTAGTATTTTGTTGGAAAAACTAAAGGAAATTTTTGTAAAATTGTTCGTTTTAAAAGAAATAGTCTTGTCTAGTTTTTGGAAACCAAAACTAATTTGTTGGAAGATGTGCCATAACTGTTTTTCGTTGTTTAATTTACTAACGTTATAATCTGTGTTATAATTATTTTATGTATTTTTTAATATTTTTGAATATTTTTTGTTCTTGAAACAGTAAATACAAGGAAAATGTCAATGTCATGACAATTTTTCTATTGATATATGATCACTTTAAATTTTGAAAAGATAAATTGGTAGAATATTTTTTATTGAAAAGTTAAGTTTAAATACTATCCAAATGTGCCAGCAAATAAAATGCTCTCCATTTCTATCTGGAGGACGGATTCTCCAGCATGCGATTGGTTAAACCTTTTGCCTTAATAAAGCTTTACTGAACTCTGGATTTGAGTTATAACTTCAAAACTCGTTGGTAAACTTTAAAATTGTTCCATCAAAACATTATTTAAATAAAATAGATAAAAGAGTCCATTATTTTGTCTTAATTGTACCACAATGTTGTTAAAATAAAGTCTCATTAAACTTATCATTCTCTTGCCATTAAAAGCCTATTTTGTCGAAACTCGAAAAGCTCCTTAAGCTTTTGTTTTTCTAGCTGAATTTTTTAAGAATCTTTTATTAAAAACACAAAAAAGAGTCCATTGCAACTCTTTATTTTTGATTAGTTGGCTGAAACAATAATTGCCAACCCTTCCTCTGACAAACCACTGATTTTTTTTGAAGACACCCGTGAAATATAACTAAGGGAGGATATTTTTTATTTATTTTATTGCATTAATAACAGTTTTTTTTTTGTTTTTTTGAACCATTAAACCTTTTGTATTAATATTTAATAACATATTTTGTATAAATAATACAAAAATGTATTTTTATAAATATATAATATTTTTTCTTCATAGATATCGATATTTCTACTTTATTTTGGTTTTATTGTTTGTTTAATACCTAAAACTTCATTTGGCAAAAAGTACCTAAGCCAAATTATTTGACCATCTAAGTATCCACAATGGTGTAATTAATTAATCTCAAGTAATTTTCCATTGATATTGCATCATAACTTTAAAATTTATAATTTCTAACTACTTTTTCCATGCAAGCGTGGGTAGCATAGCTCTGCTATAGTCTATTTGCAATCATTATGGCAATTTCATCTTTCATAAATTTGTGCTACAGGACTGTTGTAAAGTGTCTGGTCAGGATAAACTCAAAAAAACAGACCTAGCTACTAGCAATATCTTGTATAGAATATGTGATAGATGTTTTTATGTCATTTTGTAATTTTTGTACTCTCTATATCATATATGATTGAGATTTACCACGAGTTCAAACTAACAGTAAGCAACCACTAGGAATTTTCAAATTTTATATTTCCAGATTTTCAAAATGTGTTTTATTTTCCAAATTACACACAAGTTTCTTTTTGGAAAATAAACGTGACTGACTGATTTCTTTGTATCTCAGTAACAACTTTGTCGATTATGAGAAATTTCTTTATTATAAGGTCTACAAGTAAATCTTTCAAAATTTTTAAAGCCCTAATTTGTTAAAACCAGGGACTAAATAAATGTAGCTACAGCAAAAATCGATTCTATACAATTATTATCAAATTAAAAATAATTTTTGTTTTACGTTTTGTGTTACAAAACATAGCATTCAAACATAGCATTCTTTAAAACGACGTACCTGTCGAACTATTTTTGCTTTATAGTTTTCTTATTAAAGTACGTATTATTCTTTTCATAAAAGAAAATTTTATTTTTTTTTCTTAAGTTGGATATTATCAGCACTATCTGCAAATTCACAGCTTTTAAGTAAAGTGAGGTAAATGTAAGAACCTCCTGTATATTCTTTTGGTTTTTTTGAGAGAGACTTTATTTTATTTATTTTCTTTCACTAACATGTAGGTAATCAAGTGAATTTCGTTTCATAATATTTTTAATTAAATTAAAAGTATATTGTCGTTTATTATCGTAAGTTATTGTCAAGCCATTTTTGCAAAATGGTATACCTAATTAAATATTATGAAATGGAAAAACCTAGTGTAGAACCCTTCATTCAATTTTCTATGATTCAGGTAGAGCCTACTAAATTGTCCGGACCAAAAACTTTTGAGTTTTGGCCGTAAAGCCGTAAACTAATTTTGTCTCAGGTATTATGTAGATGTAGCATAATAAAAATATTTTGGGAAAAATCACAATAAAAATTATTTTTGCTTTATTTTGTCATTATCTTTGCCCTTAAAGGAATTAATCCGCTACATGCGAAGTATGAATGAACTTATCACACTTAAATATCTTATAAAATATTAACACCTTTGAAATTAAAACCTAAAACGACTTATTACCAAATAGATCATTCTGAGTTAAAACCATGATGTAAAAAGAGAAAAATGATTAAGGAGTTTGGAAAAAAAGCCATATTATGATCATACAAAAAAAATACTGATCTTTGTCAACATTAAAATTTGGTACATGTCTAACTTTGAAGAACTATTTTTTCGAAAAAAAGATCTAAAGTTATATCCTAAGAAAGGATATTAAGAAAATTCGACCTATTTTAAAACAAAGCCATAAAATAACCACCTTAGCGAAAAATTTATGTTATTTTCATATTTTCAAAAATCAAAACGTTAACCTAACAGAAAACTAAACCTTTTTGGTAGAAAAGTTAAAAATGGCATCCATATCGGTTTACTAGTTACAGATGGTAACACAACTTAGCCTATTTAGAGAGAGTTTCATCCTATTTTTTTATTCGTATGTCATGGTATTGAATAATAACTTTACTGAAAAGATAAATAAATTATCCACCAATTAACTTAAAAGTCAAAACACGTTAACTAAACTTAAGAAAGGACTATATTACCTATTGAGAACTGCCCATACGCGTTTATCTCAGTACATATTTTAGATCGAGTCAAAATTTTTATTTATAAAATCCTTGTAGAAAGATTTTCTTTTATCATCTGTATTTAATACACTAAACGCCACCAGGGGGAGCAATGATTGACATTGCGCAAGTTGTAATTACACATTATTTGTTATAAACTACCACTAGTTTTATTGTCTAATAACAAGAGTGAAGATCTCATTTTTCTGTGCATAATGTGTGTGACATTCACAAGTTACCACAGAACACAGTAGACAGAAAACAGAATTTTTTGACAGTAATTTTTGAGTTAGGTATTTATTCGCACGGTAATTAAACAAGTTTTGCATTGGTAATTTTAACAGTACATTCATTACCTTTTAAAAAGAATGGTGCTATCTATCTATTTATTTCGCCTTCTTCGATCCATCTTTGGATATAGGCCTCCTTCAATATCTTCCACTCTTTCCTGTATGACGCCGTGTTCATCCATCTAGTTCCCGCATGTTTCTTTAAATCGTGCGCTCATCTCATTTGTGGTCTTCCACTACCTCTTTTATTTTCTCAAGGTCTCCAGTTTACAATACATTTGTTTGACAGAAGGACGATCGATTTAACAAATGTATTGGTGCTATCGACCATGTCTTAAATGAAATAATATTTTGTAAAGCCATACAGTAATTTTTGGAAAAAACATAATCTCATAGCATTTTTATTGCATAAGGCTGAAGAAAGCCACAAATCAATGTCCTAACACAGTAAAGATTTTTCTTAACCCTTTTTACTTGTTTTAAAGCGATAATTTGTTATAACAGTGAAATCGTTTTGATTAGTTTGAAGCTAGAAGATATTTTCTTGTAATTTTTATTAAAAAGACCAAGTTTACAGGTCATGTCCATGTCTTTATGACTATATAGGTACATTATTGATTTTTATTAAAAAGATATACAAAATTAAGAAGAATATTTTAAATAACTAAAAATATAAACAATTTAAATAAATAAATTCGATAAGATCAAAGTACCATGTTTGATGTACACCAAAACACCAGATAACCTAAAAATATTGCTTAGCAGTTCCTTTTCCATACTATATAGAAGAAGTACTAATAATTGTTTCTAAAATTTAACCAAAGATAATGATAAATCAATCTATTTTCTAAATTTGACTTGACCTTTGAAATTGGATAAAGGTATTTGATATTTTTCCTAAAATAAAAAACTCGCGTATTTTGAGTTAGTAATAATTTTATACATAATCTTAAAAATAATATTATTTAGCGTAAATAATAATTATTAAAATAAATATATCATAATTCCCATTTAATAAGTAAAGACTGGTTAAAGAGAAAACGCAATATGGAAATATGGAAATTTAGGTTATACATAACCAATAAGCTAACTTAATTATAAAATTAATTAAAATCAAAGAACAAATATAAAACCCTTTGGTTAATAATCATTAGATAGGATGTGATGTGTAAGGAAACGAGACATAAATTAGTTGAAGACTTAATTAGTGATAAAGTCTATTTTTTCAAGCAAATAAACTATTTTGAAAAACTAAATCAACTTTTGAAAATTATTGCAAATACCGTTGCAAAAAGATACCCTGTATATTTGCTTGAATCAATTTAAGTATCGTAAAACTTTTTTCATATTTTTTTTTATTGAACTGTATTTATTTTTTTTTAAAGAAATACATAATGAAAACTTTCCCACACGACAAAGAAAAACCGTTAAATATTTTTTAAGTTAAAACGTCTTGGCCCATAAATCAATTTACAGGCTATAAAAGTATTCCAGACCACTTGAGTCTATATGAAACAAAGATATACTTGAATTTTGGTAATTTTGAAACACATGTTAACAGTATTTTATACCTACATTCTTAAAAAGGGCCTTTCTTCTATTCATAGGAAGTCCAGAAAAACATTCTTAGACACCTACCTACTTCGTGCCTTTTTTCAATTGGAATAAAATGTTTTCTAACAGTGGCGTATCAAGGAATTTTATTTGGGGAAGGAAATATTATAATAAATATTGAATAGAACTGTTTTGTATATTGTCCAGACTACTGTATTATGTGTGTCCAAAACAAATATATTTTAAGATTTGGGGGGGAAATTTCACTTTTTGTACCCTCCCGTAGTTTCGCGCCTGATACGGCTATTCACATTTAACTTTACGATATCTATCAACTAAACTATGATATTGAATTTATAGATCAAACAAGCTTTCGTGAAAAAAAAAGTTTTGTTTCTCTCATATTTTTCCATGGGTAGCTTAAAAAGCTCACGGGGGTACAATTTTTGACGTTTCATTTAGGAATACTAAGGTTTATATTTATATTTTTCAAACAAGATCTATAGTGAGAAATGCAGTTCCTTGATTTAAATTTCATTAAGGTCGGTCGGTTATTTTTGAGTTGTCCAGCTAACTCTAGACAACAATGGTTTATGTACTTTATTCCTAATATTCTCGTAATCACATCACATGTGACGATTTTTGTGCGTTAAATTAAAAAATATATAGGATTTATATTTACAAACTAAAAAAAATTGGTATTTTCATATCTATATGATATAAAGTTTTTCATAAAAAACTTTTTACAGTTGATCAGTACATTTTCGTAAAATCTAGATCATTCTTCTTCTTAAAATTTTGCTACTAAGTTAATATATAAGTATATTGGCAAAACCATGAGTTTCTACCACGTCGTGTAAAACGTTAAAAAATGAGTAATTTATAGTGTTACACAATAGACCCGCGTGTACAGTACGCTTTTTTTTTTTTTTTTTTTTTTTTACGGGTATGCGCACTCGCAAGGAGGTCCCTATCACGCTCGAGAAGCGGCAAGTGCGCGGAAATGCTGGTGTGTGTTGGTTTTGAAACGGTTCAGGTTGTAACCTGCAGGGAAAACTGTCGCAGGGAGTTTATTCCACAGCGATGCTGTTCTCCAGAGATATGAATTCTGATATAATGAGGTTCTTGGTGCCTCTATTTTGACAATAAATTGATGGTTCGGTTCGGTTCGGTTCGGTTCGGTTTGACGTGTTCGCCTAGTAGGTGCTACTCCCGGGGGGATCATACGTGCCAACTCTTCAGAGCATTTTCCGTGATAATACCTGTAGAAGAGAGATAGATCGCCCACAGTTCTTCGATGTTTGAGACTATCCAAGCTACGGGTAAGTGCGGGGTCATTGATCAGCTTGATAGCTCGTTTCTGCACGGTGTTCAAAAGCATTAAGGTATGTTTGGGTGCCGCACTCCATATATGTGAGCAGTACTCCATAGTTGGTCGAATCTGGGCTTTGTAGAGTGTCAGCAGTTGACTTGGTGTATACAGATGTCTTGTACGAAATAGCACCCCAAGCTTTTGGGATGCCCTTTTAGCTATATCTGCCACGTGACTGTGCCAAGACATGTTGGTCTCTGCAGTGACTCCTAAGATGTTCAACTGGCTCTGCAATGCGACAGCACTTCCAGATAGCATGATGTTTGGCTCACCGGTGCTGGTCTTTTTTGAAAACAGGGCTGCTTGGGTTTTCTGCGCGTTGAACTGTACAAGGTTTTTGTTGCCCCAGTCCTCTATTATCTCCAAGTCGTTATTTATCTGTGATATTTCAGTTAGTCTAAGGTAATGGAATTCACGTGCGGAGAGACATGTGGGTGGTATGACTGAGGAGACTACATTGCCATCATCTGCAAAGCAATAAAGTGGATTTACTGTTTTATCTATGAGGTCATTTATGTAAATCAGAAAAAGTGTTGGCGAAAGGATTGCTCCCTGTGGCACACCAGCATTTATTTGATAAGAGTTGGAGTTCCGGCCATCCAGTGCAACATAAATGGATCTATCCTTAAGGTAACTTTCAAACCAAGTGCCAAGTCTCGGCGACAATCCCTTTGCTTTGAGCTTGTTGAGCAGATTTTCATGCCAGACTTTATCGAATGCTTTAGATATATCTAAGGCAATTGTTCTTGTTTCACCTCGCAACTCAATCGCTTTTTGCCATAAGTGAGTGACGTATGTAAGTAAATCGCCAGTTGACCTATATTTTCGAAATCCGTATTGCTTGTCGTTGATAATTTTGTACTTTTCCAAGTACTTGGTTAGGTGATTGTTCACAACTCTTTCCATTACTTTTGATATCACCGGAAGTAGAGCAATTGGTCTATAGTTTAACGGATCTGTCTTTTTTCCTTTCTTTGGAATGGGTTGTACTGCGGCAGACTTCCATGATGATGGATATACTCCTTGCCTATAAGATAAATTGAATAATTTTGCGAAAGTTGGGGTGAGTTCGCTAGCACAATTTTTGAGTACTATCGCGGGAATGCCATCTGGGCCCATTGCTTTGTTTGTATCCAACTTTTTAAGGGATTTTCGTATTTCTCTGTGACAAAAGGGTACCTCTGGCATACTGTGGGAAACCCTTTCAATGAACGGTGGAGTTTTTCCATTTGGCACTGTTAGGTTTGAGTTGGAGGAAAAGATTTTGGCCAGCATATTGGCTTTTTCCTCTGATGTTGTGGCTAAGTGAGTATTTTTATCTGTAAGTGGTGGTATGGATGACTTGGTGAAGTTTGATCCAACGGCTTTTGCAAGAGACCAAAAGGACCTAGAACTACTTGGACAATTCAGCAACCTGTTTTTTATTCTTTGATTGTATGTTTCTTTGGCGGCGTTAGTAATTTTACAACTATTTCTGGCTTCTATAAATTCTGTGTGGTTTTGAGCGGTTTGTTGTCGTTTCCAACGGTTATATGCTCTGTGTTTTTTCTGTACAGCCGTTTGACACTGGCTGTTGAACCAAGGTTTTGCATTAGCTCTGCGTTTTATTGTATGTGGGATATATGCATCCATTCCAGATAAGATTACTTTTGTTATTTCATTACAGCAAATAGTGGGATCAGCTGTTTTAAAGCAAACCTCTTGCCATGGAAAATCCAGGTAAAACTGTTTAAGGTCATTCCATTTTGCCGATTTATAGTGCCACATTTTACGAGGAAGTGATTGTTGGCTTGGCGGTATGAACATTTCGTATTTTGTTCTTATAAGTTTATGATCGGATGAACCAAGTGGGGGATCTACTTGAATTGTGTACAAGTCAGGATTTGTAGTTAGGAACAAGTCTAAAAGCGCTGCAAATTCACCCCTTTCTGAGATACGGGTAGGTTCATCGACAAGCTGCGTTAGACCACAACTTATGGCAAAAGCTTCTGCTTCCCTGCCTTCATTATCTGTTTTGTTATGGTGTTTTAGCCAGGGTATATTGTGGACGTTGAAATCGCCTAAAAAAACAATTTCCGCATGTGGATAGCTAGACTGTATACTATCACAGTTTTCGGATAATGTCGCAAAAAAGTTTTGATACTCGGTGTTACTTGGCGGTCGGTAGAGGCAGCAAATGAACTTGGTCGATGACTTTGAGGTGAATTTCAGCCATATGATATCGAGGTTCGCTGGTTCTAGCTTCTCCTCTCGATGACATGAAAGGTCATTTTTAATGTACACACAGATCCCAAAATTATGTCGAAATCGGTGGTGTAGGTCATAGCCGGGATAAAGATAGTTCACAATAGGTGTTGCAGAACTGATTTTAGTTTCAGTGAGAACAAGGATGTCAGGTCTTTGTTCTTCAAGATGTTGGTGAACTGAATTCATGTTGGTACTTAATCCTCTTATATTGCTAAAATCAATTCGGAGTTGAGTTTTTGGTCTTCTTTTAATATCTTTGCATGAATGACCCCCAGGATCACCCGACGCCCGGAGATCCGAGTGGTCGGGTATTTTACCTCCGGAATATTTTGATCCTGGAGACGCCATCATGCTATCTGTTACTCATTGTTGGAACCGGACTGCCAGCGCAGTAGCGGAACGTGGTGATACCACTTAGCGCTACTCAGTTCTGGCATGGTGGTATCTCACCGGTCGACGCCCAATGAGTAAAAAGCGTCTACCACCTACCACGCTACTGAAAACAGCTTACATAAATTTCAATCTATCATTTTTTTTAAAACTATATTTCATTTTTATAAATTAGACCATGAAGTAATTAAGACCTTTTGTTTCTATTTTTGTCAACCTTAAACGTATTATTTGAGCTTTTAAACTTTCATTTTTGTTTAAGACAACTACTAAAACTTAAACCTATTGGTTAGTATTTTTTTTGTCCAGGTTAAGATTTAAAAGAAAATTGAGAATATTTCTCAAATTTTGAGTTATTGACAGTTAAGTCAAACTTTTGTTTATTTTCATAGCTTTCTGCACCCTTCATTATTTTCATAGCTTTCTGCACCGTTCGTTATTTTAAAATTGGCTAATGTAATTTTTCGATAAATTTACCTATAAGATGTTTCATGGTAGTAATCCTTATCATATATATATATATATATATATATATATATATATATATTTATCGGTTTCACAACGTTCTACGTCTTCCGATACCCAATCTCCACTCGTTTCTGTTTGCCCATAATTCATCATCTAGGCCTCTTATTCTTATTTCACTATCTATTCCTTCTCTCCAGCTTCTCCTTGGTCTTCCTCGTTTTCTTCGGCCAGTTGGTTTCCATTGTAATATTTGTTTAGGTAGTCTTCCATCATCCATTCTTTGTACATGTCCGTACCACACCAGTTGTTTTGTTCTTATATCATCCACTAGAGTACGTTCACTCACTGTCATAATTTCTCTTATTCTTTGATTGGTAACTCTTTCTCTTTTTGATTTCCCTGCTGCTTTTCTCCAATAGTCCATCTCCGTAGCGGAAAGCATTTTTTCTGTTCTATCTTTGATTGGCCATACTTCTGAGCCGTATGTAATAATACTTTTTACAATGGTGTTATATATAAGCTTTTTGTTATGTTTTGATATACTTTGGTCCCAAATTATTCCATTTAATAAAGTTATTGCTTTTCTTCCTTGTACGTTTCTATCTTTTATAGCTTTGTCTAGTGTTCCGTCAGCTGTAATTTTTAGACCCAAGTATTTATACTCATCACAGGACTGAATTCGCTGCCCAGTATTTAAGATTAGATCCTGTTTCGTTCCACCAATACACATATACTCTGTCTTATTGATATTAACCTCTAGTCCCCACTTATTGTACTCGTCTATTAGTTTTCGTGTCATATATTCGAGGTCGTCATAATCCTGAGCCACCACTATCTGATCATCGGCGAAACATAAAGTATACAAGGTGGTTTCATTCAACGGAATTCCCATGTTTTGGCATTTTCTCTTCCAGACTTTAAGGACCTGTTCCAAATATATCTTGAAGAGCGTAGGCGAGATACAGCAACCTTTATTTACTTGAAAGCCTTTGGTTAGTTTTGCTTTTATTTTAACTTTTGCCTTACTATTGCGGTATAACTCTTTGATGGCCTTAATTAGTTGTACGCTTATGTTTGTCTTTTCCAACGCTTTCCAAAGTAGATTTAGTGGTATACTATCATATGCCTTCTGAAAATCTACGTAAAGCAGATGGAGCTCTTGTCCGTATGCCATTTTCTTTTCAATAACTTGGGTTATACAAAAGAGATGATCTGAAGTCGATCTACCCGCCCTGAAACCAGCTTCTTCTTCTGCCTCCATATCTTTATATTTGCTCTCCACTTTATTTCTTATTATTTTGCCATATATTCTGCTTAGCGTACTAGTTACAGATATACCTCTATAATTGTCACATATATCTTTCCTTCCTTTTTTGTGTATTGTGGATATATATGACGTTTTCCACTCAGTTGGTACTACAGCTCCATTTAAATATCTTTGGAAAAGATTCCGTAATCTACAAAACAATTCTTCAGTGCCATATTTAATAAGTTCAGCTGGGATATTTCCGGGTCCGGCAGATTTACCGCTTTTTAAGGTTTTGCACACGTTTTTGACCTCAGATATTGTGAGGGGTACTGGAGATCCCATCGTTCTAATGATATTGTCTCTTTCGTCTTCCTTGAATTCTGCTCTATCTTCAGTTAAAAGTTTTTTAAAATGCTCATCCCATTCTTTGTCTGGTATTGGTGAAATAATATCTCTGCATGTTTCTTTTTTGATCGATCTTATAGTTTTCCAGCTTTCGGTACTTCTCCTACCTCCTAAGTAAGAATCTTATCAACTGCTAATAAAAAATAGCCCAAAAGAAAGGTCTATTTGCCAGGCCTTCTCCGTACTTCGTACTGTATGTTTTTTTTTAAAGTGCTAATAACATAATGTTTTCTCACGTTTACTAGTTATTATATGCATAAAGTTAATAAATTATTTTTCAGTTAATTTTTCTTTGCATAGTTAATGAAACTATTTCACAGTTTTGACCGCACCTTGTGTTAGTGTCCAACGAATTTAAGTTTTCTTTCTTTTTTTAGTATTTATTCGTTTTTTTCTTGTTGTGTTCAACAAGAAAATGTTGGATAGATACATACATCCAGGATATTCTTAGCATATGTAAATAGCACTGAATCTCAAAAGTTTTAAGTTATTTGCACACAGAGATAATAACTTGCGTGCGTAAATATCTTGGTAACCAAAAGATTTAGTACATTTGTTTCTTTGTTAACTTACTGTAATCTTCTTATCCTGTTTAAATAAAATATAATTTTTATGCAATTATCATCAGAGCTTACTTTCTTTCTTTCAAAAGGCTGTTTTATAATGTATTATTACCATCCATTTTGCTGTAGTTGGACTTACTCTATACAGTAGTTGTTTACTACTACTATGTCGGTTTAGAACGTTTTTCTACGTTGTCCGACACCTATTCTCCACCTCCTTCGATCCTGACAGTCATCTTCCGTCAGGTTTTTTTTGGACTCATTGATCTTTGCATTGACTGTTGCCATTCCAGTTTAGGACGCCCTCTTTTTCTGCGCCCTATTGGTTGCCATTCTAGGCCTTGTTTTGGTAATCTTTCGTCGTTCATTCGTTGTACATGGGCATACCATATCAGTTGCCTTTTAGTGATGTCATCAGTTATGCCTCCCTCGATTCCCATTCTTTCTTTTATGATCTCATTTCTTGTATGATCAGTTCTGGATATTCTCATTGATCTTCTTATTGCATCTATTTCGACACTTTCCATTGGAATGGAATGGAAAGTGTAGTTGTTTAAATAAACGATTAATTTTTCTGAATTAGAGGTAGTTGACATTTCATCCTCTACCCATTCTTTGCCAAAAAGTTTATTTTTTTTTGTAATAGCTCAAGCAACACACGTATTGAAAAACCTATAAAAAAATTATTAATATAGATCCTGGATCAATCTGAAAGTCAAAAGGGACAATCTCTCTCTTGAGTTTTTAGATTAGATCGTCGATGTCAAAAAGGACAATCTTTGTTTTGAGTTTTTAATTTTTTTTTTGTTTCAATATTTGCAATTTTGACACTAAAGATATCTTTTCTCATGCATTGCAAAAGCAAGCCTGTCTATCATTACATAGACATATATAACATATATTAATTAAGTAATGCCTTAGCATTGTAACTTTTTAAAATTTTGCATTTGTAGAGGTTTTATTGTTTTATTCGCCTAAAAAGTTTTTAATTATCATCTAATTCTCGTAATTTATGAGCACTCATTTAAAATTTGTACAAACTTGTTTTAATTTTTAATAACTACGAGACCGATTTTAATGAAAAGAAAAATAACAGTGTCTAAACACTATGTCAAAAGCATAATAAATTCATTAAATGATGTTTTAAAGAAAAAGTTTTATTATATTTGTTTAAACCATGTATAAAATTAGTGTTATAACTTCGTTTTCTTTTATAGGTGAAGACTATGACATTCAACAACTGTAGAGGTCTACGATTCTTCGACTTCCCTCAAAAATTTTACTTAATTAATATTTTTATTTTTATTTTCAGGAATTGTATTGTTTGTATTGAGTTGTAAATGACTGACACATCAAGTTGAAAGTTTTTAAGAACAATTTGTTATAATTGTTTGTAATTTTTAGATATTTTTATAAATGACAAAAGTCTATTACTATCTGTTCAGTAAATATGTGAGAGGGAAGTATTTTTGAATTAAAGCGTCCTAGAATTTTCTTTTAACGTAACTTTGATATATGGTATGGCAAAATGGATCTGTGTTTGTTATATGCATCTTTTGATGTATAAGGAATGTTATAAAACAATAGACCAATAATAATTCGCGTGTGGAATCGTCGCGTTTTCTTTTTCTTTTGTTGTTTTTTTGTAAGACGAGGGCGAATTAATTTTTTCGCTGTTTGTATCATTATATTATAGATTATTTTATATAATGTATTTTTATGGAATGAGTGTTTTTAAACTCCCCAGTCATTGAGAAGAAGGCTGAGGAGTAAATTGGGAAAATTTTTCTTCTCCACTCGAGAGGGTGTTTCAATGGTATACCTTTAATTAAAATTTTCTATTGGTCTATATTTGTTTTGTTTGTTGCCGTATCTCCTAATATCGTAACTCAATTTTGAAAGATAGGGTTACGGTATAGTCAGTTAAATGTTTTAACCAATCTTTATCAAGAAAACTACTGAATTAATAATCGTCATGTTATAGCTTACATGGTCTACAGGTGAACTGGTCTAAAACAGCGGAAAAATATATGGGTTGGATTTTTGGGTTTCTTTCAAGCCAAATAATTTTGTAAAAATGGGAATTTAAATTTGGGAAAAACTCTTCAAGGTAGACGTAAAACTTTACCTATGAAACGAATAAAAGTTATATCAGGGTAGGTTAATGAAGACGTCACACCTAGTAGTTACCAGTACCAGATCTAGGTAATTTTCTATTTCGTCATGTTGGGAACTCATTTTTGAGTTATACTGGATAAACAATAGACCGAAAAATTTATTTAACAAGAAGATTTGGACTAGTTTCTTTCTTCGCTATACACCTGTGTTTTTCTAACTCCAGTGAAGATGGCCACTTCCTGTTAGTTTTGAATCCACAGTGTCTTAGGTTTTCTAATTAGGAGACAAAAGCGTTGTCGTTGAATAAATATTATATTTCACAATACAATTTTCAATATAAAAAATGGTAGATCTACCTATTCTTTTTATTGTGACGAAACATGATTTAGATTTGGTATACAAGAGTCACTATACGTTTTTGGAACCTGTGTTGAAGTGATGATGGGATATTATTTTAAAACAGGTTTTATGGTAGACATTTGGACAATTTTTCTGACTTGGTTAAAAAATAGGTTAATTAGATAATATTTGAGATAGTAACTAAAAGTTAGGATTTTTAGAAATTTAGTGTTTAATGGTATAGGAATAGGAAAAACCTAGAAGATACAACCATAAAGAGTAGACGACTCTTGAGTCATGCCATATCAAATGAAAACCGTTATATTTTTATCAGTGATATTTTAAAAAAAAGATATTAACATCAAGAAATAATCAGAGATTGGAAAAACAGACAAGAACAGCAGAATAAAGAAGTATTTTCTTTCATTATAAAATTTTATGATCAAATTTTTACTCTTTTTACTTTATAGGGTTGATAAGCCATTTAAGCTAATCTTTATGTCATTTGGTAATATTTACATTATGAAATTTATATATTTTCTTTTGTCTTGACATTTTATAAATAAAACCGCTGTCTTTGGCTTTAGCAGTGATAACACCTATAGATTAACGAAAAAGTCTCATTTGAATTAGAAAGTTTTAAATCAAAAACATCTTAATGGAAGAGTATATTTAAAATCAAGTAAATAAAATCTTTGTATAAAAAAAATTTTTGTGTACAGCAAACAACTGTTTTTTTTTCTGTAAAATGTTACCCGTCAAACTAATTACCATAAAAACTAAGTGCATAAGCACAAATGTTATAAAAAAATAGCTAATTAGCTGTGGAGATTGGTAGTTGGCATAACAATCGCTGGACTTAGAGACAGTGTCTCTATCGCGTTATGCCACAGTTCTATCTTGAGGTATACAGAGCTTTTGTAACCTATTATTATACGTGAAAACCAATTCTATAATCTCTTTTGTACTTTGCTTTAGTAGAAGTAAAATGTGTCTTTTCAGATCTGCATTAATCATCTATCAGATATGTAATTTTATTCTTATTTTTTGTGTTACACGGAAAAAGTCCAATACCTAACTTTTTATTATTTTGGTCAAGTGTAATTTTCATCTTGTTTTTTTGTGTTACACGGAAAAAGTCCAATACTTAACTTTTTATTATTTTGGTAAAGTCATTTTTTGTAAACTTTTAATTGTTTTTTTTTATTTTTGTAATATTAAAAAAAAAACAAAATATCATTTTATTTTTTGTTAAAATCCACACATGCCTTTTGGTTTTGTTCTTTTATGATGGATATGTGTGTTATAGTAAATCGACGTAACGTAATGGTTAAAGTATTAACGTAAAATCGATTATATATAGTATATTTTAGAGTCCATTATTTCAAAAAGCTTTGTTTTTTTTTAAATGGGGATCATTTGCTCTTAATCAGTGCTTTTCTAAGATCCAATAAACCGAATAAAAACTACGTCATCAACGGTTAAAATTTTTCGATTTGTGTACATATATATATATTTTTTTCCATTTTGAAGTCATTCTCGAATCCAATTGGATATTATCATAGCAATCTTAACATTGCTAAGATACATTTTTCTATTTCTTTGTCTCTTCTCATTATATTATAACTTGATAAAATCAATAGTATCCCAATTAATAACATTTGATTGTGTAAAACTATTTTTGAATTTTTGTATTGTTTATCAATAAAACAATATTTAATTTTTTATGTTTTTCTCCTACACTGAGAGAAGAATTTTGTAACAATAACAAACATTTTGTAACTGTTACCAAATGCGTTGCCCATATTTGGCATATTAGATATTTGTTTGCAGGTAACAATTTATAAATTTCAACAATTGGAACAAATATTTGTTAATAAAAACAAAATCGTCTGGTAATATTTAAAAAAAAGCTACATTAAACATTAATATATTGTTGGTATTTAAAAATATATGTGAGTTTATTAATATACTGTATATTTATTATAAGGATCATTCTTATTTAATATTAAATTTAAATTAATTAATTATGGGTTATTATATAATTAGTAGCTGTAATTATATTTAGTTATTTTGCATTAATAAGGTATTTATGGTTTCACGTTCTGTTTAATATACAGGGTGTTCATTTTAAAACTTCTCACCCCAGATTTCTCGAAAATGATTTTTTTTAAAAAAGCAAAAACATGTCAATTAATTTATTAAGGAGGATACATTTTCGCTATCTTAAAATTTTTGTAGTACACACCCCCTTTGAGGGGAACGTTTTATCCCTATATTTTGAATATGGAAAGTGGGTCAATTGACACTTTTTTTTGAAGGTTTCTTAAGTATCTTTACAAAGGTGTACAAATTTTGAAAATCTATCAATTTGTTTTTGACATATTCACTTATTTTTTCAAAGGGGGTGTGTACTACAAAAACTATGAGATAGCCAAAATGTGTCCCCCTTAATAAATTAATTGACATGTTTTCACTTTTCCTCAAAAAAAAATCATTTTCGAGAAATCTTGGTTGGGAAGTTTTAAAATGAACACCCTGTATATTTCTATTGGGTTAATGGAAATAAGAACACCAATTTTAATCACACACCTGTATTTCTTCGTCTTCCTCAGGCTACACACGTTAGCCTTACGAAGACGAAAATGGATTGTCGAAAAGAAATAAAGTTGTGTGATCAAAATTGGTGTCTTTTTTCCCATTAACCCTATAGAAATGAATAAGGTATAGAATAATAAGAGAATTTTAATAATAATAAAAAGCAAGTTGTTTTGATGAAAAATATTTATTTGTATTTTATTATAAAAGTGGAGTCAATTTTTTTTACGGTGGCTGGTAATCTTTGTTTTTTTTGGAAAGGTTGGTTAATGAAATATAGACACGTTTGTTCCACGTGAGATGCACACAAAATTTTGTCAAATCTGACATAAACCGATTTTACCTCACTATAAGTTGGGGGACTCCACCATTATAAAAGGCAGCATGGGTAGCCGGTGTTTTTTTAAAATGTTTCTCCTTTGTTCAATTATTTCCTCCACCTTCAAGTCAGTGCTGACCTGAAAAAGAAAATACATTTTATATATTGGTAAATTTAATACAGAACGAGTGGCGTATATAAGGGGGGGCCTGGGCACCCCTTTAAAGTTAAGTTTTTTTAGATATTTTCCACATATTTTATGAATATAAACATAAAATAGCCTAAAATACAGCCTACTCCCCCCCCCCCCGAAACCGTCTCGCCCCCCCCCCCCGAATTTTTGTCTATATACGCCACTGTGCAGAGAATTAAATGTTTGCTTTAAGTTAAAAGGTTTAAACTTCACATTTTCATACTAAAGGCTCTTTGCTTAAAAATCTTTAATAATTAATTCAAAGAATTGAAGCCATGATTCAAATGACATCAAATTTAAAATTATTAAAATCACAAAATACAAATATAAAGCATTCTAAAAAAAAATAATAAATAACACTTACTATGTTATTGTGGACGACCAAAGCCAGATTGTTTCCATCTTTAAGCGGAAATCTGAAACAAAAAAAAAAGTATGAATTTTATATTAAAAACAAATAAAGCCTACGCCTGTCGATACTTGTCGTCAATTAGCACATAAATCAGTTAATTAAAAATCAACCCTATTTACTGTTTGTTTATAAAGCAATCAGTTTCCACAGAACAAAAAGTTTATACAATGAATACGTTTTTTTTCTTGAAGCTATATTTCTACCTTTAAAGCGTTATTCCTGATGTCTTTTTGTTCACTTCGACTCTTGCAACCAAAACACCATTATGATGCCATAAAAATACCCGCGTATTTAGGTCTATATTAGCACAAAATAACAAAAACTAAAACTTAACTAAAGATGGCGTCCCCTTGATTTTTGGGCACAGTGTCTGCAGAGACATTTCTCTATGAGTGTCTGCGACGGTCTGTAATACAATGCTACGTAGGGCGTCGGGTCGGTTCGGTCTAGACCGCGGCTTATACGTAGGGGAGAGCGGGGCTCGTTGGGCATAGGGGCACGTTGAGACACCCCTATTAACTCGACAATTAGACGTCAGACGCCAGCGCCACCTACGTGGCAAAGTCGCCTTTGCTCATGCATTAGTCCGCAGTGAGAATCTGTGATGTGTGTATCTCCAAGGAACAGATTTTAAACTATTTTTTTTTTGTCCTCGAGTTTAATGAAATTATAACGATGCTAATATTTACGCAAACATGGTTGTCGACTCTCTCAATTTTGTATGTAGGTGTGGGGCTAGTTAAATCAAAAAGTTCGGGGCACGTTGGGCCACCGGCCCAGCTAACCCCATACATTTTCTAAAAACATTTTTTTTTATTTTAAGGTTATGTTAAGGTATGATGGGCTAAAAATCACGTCATGTAATAATTCTCGACCTAAACAAATGTTTTAGATTGTCCGCCTCTTGAAGACTGCGACGACTTGCGCCTATAGTTATTTATCAAAGTTACCTTTGGAAACGCTAAAACGCTTTCGACTGGAATCAGGCATATTGCGGTCTCTTATTATTATATGCTATATTCTATCTGTTTTTATCCTCTTATGGAAATTAGGCCCCCTAGATGTGGACTTGTTGACGCGGTATTTTTGTTAGTCTTGGAGATATAAAGCTAATTTCTTCACAATCTTGATTGGTGTTCTCTTGCAAACAAAAAACGAATAGTTTTTCTGTAAAACTAAGTTGGCAGAAGTTATAAGCCATATATTGTGAAAAAACAGTAAAAAAGCCGCCATTTATTTATTTATATTTATTTATTTATGACATCACACAGACCCTCCAACTCAAATTTGAGGCAAACACCCGGTGACTTAAAATTGTGTGATCTATTATTACCAATCGATCTAGGGAAATTTAAAAAATTTGTGCTTTTCCGAAATTTTGTCTAGTCTGCACGGAACCATTCTCAAATAGCAAACCAAAACAAAAATGGGTACAATGTTTAACTTACAAGTTTTGGGCCCATGAAACATGTGCTGATTCAGGGTTTACTTATGTTTTGCTAAAACCGTAATTCCAATTCACACTAGAGCAAGAATTAGGTTACTTTATATTGTTTGTTTTTTAAGAAAGTTAAAGTTTAGTATTTTATTATTTACAATAAAAATAATTTAAGGATTTCCTGTTATTTTATGTTGCATATATACAGTTCCTAATTATGCAACCATGCCCAACTTGCCCCATCGTATGGCCCAACTTACCCCGTGGGTGGGGTTAGTTGGGCCACTTGCAAGGGTGATAGAAAAAAGTGTTTTTTAAGTTTGAATGCATAGTTTTAAAAACCAATCTTTGCGAATTGTCTACCTTAGGGCCCTGCCTTAAACATATTATTAACCAGGGTCGCTCCGTTGCTACCAACTTGTTGCACTACGTTCAGGATGTCTACGAAACAATGGAGGGAGGCTCTCAGATTGATGCCGTGTACACCGATTTCTTAAAAGCTTTTGACAAAATTCACATACCAACATTAATAATAAAATTGCAGAATATCGGTGTGCATGGCATCTTTCTGGGCTGGTTGGAGTCCTATTCGACACCTCGGCGCCAGTATGAAAATTAAATAATTGCCAATCAGACTGTGTCAGTATAACTTCTGGCATCGCCTAGGGGTCGCATTTAGGACCTCTCCTTTTCTCTCTATATATCTATGATATCTCAAAGTACTTTCAACACTCAAAGTTTTCAAATTTCGCAGGCGATCTGAAAGCGTATAAAATTGTCAAAAATTACTTGGACCAATTACATCTTCAGTCCGATCTTCAGCGACTCCAGGAGTACTGCCACGAGAATCGTTTATTTTTTAATGTATCTAAGTGTTACTCAATTACGTTTACTCGACAAACGAGGGTAATAGATTCTCGGTACAGTATTGGTGGGGTTCAGCTGAGGAAAGTTGAATCCATTCGGGACCTTGGTGTAACACTTGACTGCAAACTTACATTTGAGATACACATAGAAAACATTGTCAAAAAGTCGTACCAAATGCTTGGATTTATATTAAGGGTCTCCAAAGTGTTCACAAACGCAAACTCTTTATTACTGTTATACAACGCGTAAGTACGAAGTCATTTAGAATTTGTGAGTACTGTTTGGTGCCCTAGATATGCCCAATATATTCAGAGAATTGAAAGAATTCAACAAAAATTTATCTTTCATTTGAATTTTCGATATAATAGACAATTAATTGGTAAAGCCTATGAGATAAGTTTAGCTTATTATAAGCTAGGTAAATTAAGCAATAGGAGACTGGTGGCTTATACTGTATTTTTACACAAATTGGTAAACAATAAAATCAATTGCCCACAATTATTGAGTAGGCTGCCATTTAACATAAAGCAAACGAATACTCGGCACTACTGCATTACATGCTTTTCTATAATAAAAAATATAATACAAATTACGGGCAGAATGCAGATGCTTACCTCTTATAACACCTATTTTAACCACATCGACTTGTTTAGAGTATCAGTATTTACCTTAAAAACGTTGGCTTACAAAGTGTTTTAATATAGTTATGTGAAAAGACTTTCTTTCCGGAATAACCAAACTTTATTTTATACTTTTAATCAGTGATATGCTCACAGGTAGTTTGTTTTTCTTTATTTTCTCTTTTCTAGTTTTAGGTCCATAATTTGTTATAAGCACTTACAATTGTCATTATAAGCTGTCATGTAATTGGAAAGGTATCCCTTTCTGTTTGGCAGCCCATGTATTAATAAATAAATAAATAAATAAATAAATAAAAATTAATTATAAAACTGTAAGTAATATAGCAATGCTTTTATTTGCATTTATGTAAAAAGTGGCTGAACTAGCCCCGCTCTTCCCTACAAAATGTCAACCGAAACGTCACGATCTCGCGCGACAAGGCCCGAGCCGAGACTGGTGTTCTGTGGCCGAGACGGTACAAAGTTATATTGCTCGATAATATCGCTTGTTAATAATAACCAAATTTATTGAACTTTACGAAGTAATTAATAGAAACCAATTCAGACCGTTATAATAACAAAATCACGCCATAACATTATACAAAAAATATTTGTTGTAATAAACACAAAGAAATATTTGCCAATATTAAGAGGATTAGATTTATATTTAGGAAATTTTAAGTATTAATGACAAAGACGTTCTATTACCTTAAAAGAGAGAGTGTTTTGGTTATGGTTAATATAAGGCAATTAATATTTACAAAAATATCAAATTATTAAAGAAACAAATAATATATTATTTATAACTAAACACTTTAAAAAAGGTTTGTTACCAATAATTAATGATATTTGCTTTTAATATTTTTTAATGAGCACAACAAAAATCAGGTTTACCAAATATTTGTTAATAATAAAATCGGTTTTTTTTTCAGTGTATATGGAAAATATTCGACTATATGAACTTTAAGTACAGTCTGTACCATTTAAGCCAAGCAAATATTAAGGATAAATTTTGATAATTTTTTTTTATTTTGATATTTTTTAAAATCTACACTATTTTAAACAAACAAAAAACATTCTCCACTCTTTTACTATATGAGTACAATTGTTTTTGTAAAACTTTTCTTTTGGAAACTATGACAAATCACAAAAATGTGTTGTCTTTTTCTAAAAATGTTTTGTTTTTTTTTGTTAGTTTGTTCCTTTCTGTTTGCTGTCCTAGTTAATCGATAAAATAAAAATATTCTCTATAACGTCATTATTAAAATGATATGCTAGTGCACAGGCATAGCACTAATCAAGAACACCTAAATTATTATTTTTGTATTATTTTTATTTCTATTATCATCTTTAAGTAATTTTGTTGTTACTAAGGCCTATACATGATTGGCTCCATTAATGATAAACAAAAAGTAATTTATGTATACTCTTTGTGTAAATAATAAAATCCTTTAAATCACCAGTTGATCGTTTATGGAAAAACTTATCGTAAAAGTTAGTCTTTCTAAGATTAGTGTTTATTTTTCGTATATTAGCAAGCATTATTTCATTTATTATTGTTTTTAATATTATTATTTTTTAAATATTTGCTCATTTTAAGTCTTGCGTTATCTAAAGAACCTTATCGTTTAAGATACCTTTTGTTTTTTTTTATCAACTTATTAAATTTAAAAAAAGTATGTTATACCTAAAATATTTTAAAGTATTTTTTTTATTATTTTTTTATATTTTCGAAGTAAGCCCTTGCCTGCTTGGACTCTAAATAGTTCTTATTTAGTAGTTTTGGAAAAATAAGAAATGACTTCATCACCCAAGAGAGTTTTTTCTTTTCATAACACCAAAAAGAGTCGATTGAAGCAACCATCAATTGTCATTTTTGTTTAATTTTTTTTTGTCATTCGCTTCAATTGGAATATAATAAGACATAATTTTATTTAAAATTTTATTATCAACTAAGATTATTTTATTTTGTTTGTTTTGATTCAGGCACTTTAAAATCATCTATCGCCACCTATGTGCGCATGAAATTCGATAAAAACCTAAATTGGTCAAGTTTAAAAACATTAGCTTACATTATGTCAAGTATTTTAAAGCAAAGATGTCTAATTTTCAAACAATGACATCAATATTAACCTACTTTGTTTTGCTGCTGTTCTTAGTTTTTCAAAATTGTGTCAAACCAGCTTACAAATAATTGGAAAATAAAATAAAATGCAAATTAATTAGAAAATGAAAAACCCAACTTATCATTTTCAAACATACTAAAGTCACACCGAAAATCAATCTAAAATCGAAAAATGTTATTTTTTTTAACTGAAAGCGAAATTTAGTAGAAAAAGATCTAAGAAGGAAAAGTTTAAATTGGAAACAGGTAATGTTTCAGGAAAAAAAATTTTAGAAGGAAAATTCGGAAAAACTGTAAAAATTCTAGGAGGAGCTTTATTCTAAGTAATTTTGGAAATGTATATATTCATCTATTTGTTCTATCTATATTTGTTCATAAATTTTTTTTTATTGATTTGTTCTATATTGAATGAAATATATTTTGATTTGTTCTAGTAAAAAATATTATATTTGGATTTGTTCTACTAAAAAAAAAAATCTATGTGGATTTGTTTCATTTGAGATTATTGTATTAATTCTGTTCTATTTGATTTTCTTTATAAAATTAAAAATTTTTGTATCATTAAAATCTTAACTATGATAAAAACTTGTATTTCAGTTTTTGTATCATTTTGTGTTTGTTTTTGCTAACTTGTATTTTTTTCAGTTGTTCTTTCGATCACATGAGTTATTTTTATATGATTTGTTTTTGCTTCGATAGAGTATTCCATATTTGTTTTAAAGTTTATTGTGTTAACCTGGTAGGGTTGTTTTTTTTATTACACTGAAAGCAATAAACCAACTTAATTTTTTTCAAATATATAACGTTTTTTTTTTCTCGTTATTGTAAATTAATTTTGTCTTAAAGTATTTGAATTTTTTTATAAGTTATGGTCAAGTAAACGTATTTTGTTCGGTATAAATATATCTGTTTTAAAGTTTTAAAATAATCAATTTTAATATTTCAGTTAGTGTTTGTAATTTCTTGCTTTTATCTTTATTTTAAAATTTGTTTTTTTATGCAAACACGTTTTTTGGGTTAGACAACCTTTTGTAGGTTCTTTACTGTCTAACTAGTTTTAGATCACCCAAAACTTATTTATGAGATGTAATCATAAAATCAAAAAATTAAATTTTTTATTTTATTTTTTAAATAATATTTTTTTTAACAAATAATTTTGTTTTACATAAGGTTGGTTTATTGTTATTAAAAACATTGTTTTCCTGTATTAAAATTATTTTATTTTTAGGTCAGTGTCAACCAACCAACAAATTTCTTCCACAAACAGTTTAATCAACCAAGCAGCCATTCCACCATTAAAGTCAATAGATCTGCCAAGCAGCCATCATCACTACAATCGACGTCTTCTTACCGTCGCTGTGCACACCTGCAATTGGATGCTTCTTTTCAAATTCAATACAGAGTCTGCTGTTCACCCTTAGTTTCAAAGATGGCCAATGTGGAAACTCAGCTCTTGCTGCGTACCTAGTGTTTGTTTAACACTATGAAGGAAACGGTTTGGTTTGGAGACTCCCTTAATTTATTTACGTTAACTTAAATCATTTTTTTTTTCTCCACAAATTTCTGCAAAAGCGTGTATATAATATATACCTTAGTATGGTAGTTTTCGAACAATGTGCGTTAAAATTATATATTTTTATATATTTTTCGGTTTATTTGTCAATTTTATTTTGCCCTCATTTAATTTAAGTTATCGTTGTTATTAAGCTGCACTGATATTCAGATTCTTTCAGTATTGTTTGGAATCTACTGATCGTTCACCATGTTGGTTGCTGACTAGCTGATCTAAGATGTTGTACCTGATCCAGTGTTGCTGTTTTGTTCCAGAATGGAACTTAAAGTTTTTTCCAACCAGAGTGTTTGTTGACCATCAGATATCCAGAGAAGAAAAATGGAAACGAAGAGCGTTATAGTTTTAGTTTAAATTTGTGTTTTCTGCACTACTTAATGCTTGTTGTTATAAACCATTTTATTTCGACTTGCGTTTAAAAAAAAATTGTTTATACTTAATCAGGGGGGAGTAATGTAACAAAACGGGATTTGAATAGAAATGGTATTTTTGCCATTTATAAGTTTTTAAAGATTTTTAGTTAGATATTGTTTTGACATCAACAAGCATTAATTATATGCAAGACTAGGTTAAGATTAAGTAAAATTTATGGCAACTCGGCGACTTGTTTTTGGGCATATTTTCAGGTTCGCTGTATTTTAATAAAAGTTGTATTCGGCTAATATGTCCTTTGAGCCACTAACATCAAAATAATTCATATTTTGTAACTGGAAACAAATTAGCTAAACTATTTTCGACTTTTAAGAAACACACTGTATGATTCTAACTTTACCGAATTTCTAAATCCACGCATCTTTGAATTGCGCTGGTATTTTGTCTCTTTGTCTTTCTCACCAATGCGAGAGAGCTTAAGATTCAGACCACGGCAACCAAGAGTGTCTGTAGAGAAGAGTGGTGGAAGAAATCCGTTAAAGAAAGCTTAGATTTAGACCAATCAGCCAGCGGCAAACTGAGAATGTCTAGAGAGCGGGGTACTGAAACTTTCGAAAGTCGGATTTTACTTTACTTTTTAGTCGCGCTTCGCCTAGTACGTTACGCTTTCATTCACACTTCTTAAGGGGGGGTTTATTTCAACTGGGGAAATTTGTCAATCATTTTAACATTGTATAAGCTATTATCTTTATTATTCATAATTATTTTAGTCTTTTCTTTTGGAGTTTATTAATTTTAAAACTTTTAATTATTACTGTTTCCAGTGTTTTGAAATAATGTTTTTATTTGTTTTATGGTTTTTTTTAATATCAAAATACAAACCATTAGTTGCCCTAAAATCGGCATTTTTCTTCAACAATATATCCCAAACCTAAACAGTAATATTAAGTAAATTAAACAGTTGATTGAATAGTTTCACTCATTCAATCAACGTTTAAGATGTTGATAAATATATATATTTACAACAAATATATAAAAGGTTTATAAAACCTAAAAGTTTAAGAAGTGTAAATATTTGAATACAAAAGTTTAATAGTAGTAAAAAGTCGATATTCAACTAATAAATATAAGAAGTGAAAGTGAAGCTACAAGAAGAAAATTGAAAAGGTATGTATGATTATCCTACATTAGTTATACATTTGAGAAAAACGTTTATAGCATACTTTTCCTCCAAGAACCGTCAAATTCCCTTTCGAGAACGTGTAAATTTAATAACATATAGTAACATTTAATCTTTTTATAATTTATATAAGTTGTAGCCTAAGTTGGTAGCTTACAACATTTAAGCCTTGGCCACTTGAGGTGACAGTACCACTGTCACACACAGGCCCCTGTTACATTTTCTACACTTCTATAATAATAATAAATAATTAATTAGACGTTTAGTTAGCACAATATTTGATACAGTTTTAAGTAGTAATTTAATATAATATAAGATAACACAAAATAAACGTTCTTTGCTGCTGCCGAAATATGCACAAAAGTGTACCTATTTGTATGGCAGAAATCCTGCCTCTTTTCTGGGAACACTTTCCGATTTGCAGCCCTTGGATGAGGTTTTTATCTTTAGTTCACAGAGCGTTGCTCTTTTTAAAAAAAGTAATATATTTGATTTTTGGTAAGGTTTGGATAAGTTATGTTATTAGATAGTTTAAGTTGTGCTACGTATTTTTACGTAAGCATGAGATTTGACAGATACGCAAGCGCACTTCGTCACACCGTCGTCAAGGTCACGTTAGGAGCTTACGTGTTTACGTTAGCTTACGGCAGTCTGCGGGCACCTTAACGTTACCAAAGAATAGAATTGGTTGATTGACCAATCGAAAAATGAGGCCTAGACGATAATTTCCGCTTTCAGTACAAACAATTCTTTGCAAATATATTCCGACTGTAGTTGAAAAGACAAAAAACAAAATTGTAACATCAAAAAACCACAGTGCCGAATTCCATATTCTCTGCTATTAGTAGATTTGTTATTGTAATGTAAAAACATTCAACTTAAACTCAAATTTCGAACAAAACGTATAGCGCTTAACGTGCAGTTTTACGTAAAAATACGTAGCACAACTTAAACTATCTATTGTACATTCTTAGGAATAGCTAGATTATTTGTTAAAATGTTTATAATCATTAAATAAGAAAAATGTAATGCAAGTAATGCAAACTAACTTAATTTAATAAACAGAAAGAATCCCACGCGGCGTTGATCAGTGGCGCCAAGAAAACGTTAACTCCAGATAATTTTTTTTATAGTTTTTGCAAAGTCAGTTGAATAAAGATAAAAGCCGACCATTGGCATATCCTATATAGAAAGTGACATGGGCGGCGGTAGATATACTCATGAAAATTATTTCATTTAATTATGGCAAAAAAATCTGCCAATCAAATGCCGTCTAGCCACCTGTGCTGGGTCGGTCAGAAAACAAATACTTTGTGCTCGGACCGCAAAGAGCCGCGCCTCTTCTGTGTTGGTAGGGCTGAAATTATACCAGGAGGATTTTATATGAATTTGGATAACTTTTGAAGGGCAGAATGGAGCAAAATTTCATGAAATCGATAGAACCCTGTATTAGGAGTTATTTAAGTGACTTTGCAAAAACTATACACCCGTGTCCGTAACTTCCATCCGTGGCCGGACGCATCGAGACTTTTGTAATAATTTGCTATATAAATAGGTATTTTTGAGAAAGGTTTGGTGTGGTAGAGTTTGGTGATATAAAAGAATGTGTTTTTTGTCAAAATTTTAAAATTAGGGTTTTGAAAACCACCGTTTTGAAACTTTAAGGTTGGTTGCTCTTCTCTGCTTTAAGTATCTCCAACCTATTTACTGTTTTTGAATGCCTATGTTTGACTGTTTAAACAATTATAATTATTAAACCACACAATCTAAATATAGGTGTTAGGGTAAAAGCTATACTGACAATGAAGGTTCTGTCTAGAACGAGGAAAGCTAATTTAGCAGGTGTTAGATAAAAATAAAAACATAATAGTGTACCCCGATCACAGCAAATCGCAACGGTCCGTGAACTAAAACTTTAAGAAAAGGGTGAGCACTAGAGGAGAATTTATAGGCAGGTAGACAAGAGCTGACTAGGGATATCAGGGGAGGTCCAACGAGGTCGCGTTACGGGATTGAGATTGTCTTTTCCTTTAAATCTGCGAAGCGAGAAAGAGGTAAGAATTGCGTTGTTATAAACCTTGCTCATTTCTTTCCCGGGCAGGAAACTCCGTTTGGGATGTAATAAATTTGTTTATTGCTGCACAACCACCTGATGAGATTCCTTCCAGAACCATTCGAAACATTTTAAAAAGACATGGATACAAAGGCTACAAGTTAAAAAAATCTCAGGAATTTTGTGAAAATATGATCGTGCATATCAGGATGAAAATTTTGTCAGTAATATTTTATTTACTGATGAAAATACTTTCTCCCTACACAATGCGCACAACCCATCAATTACTCGCTACTGGGCAAAATAAAATAAACATGTGATGGTAAATGTTCGAACACAATAACCCTCAAAAATTAAATATTTGGTCGGGGGTTCTTGGAGATAATATCAGAAAGTGATATTTAAACTAGATGCAAAATCAATTGATTCCTGCAATTTTACAATTTCCGGATGTTGATTTTCAGCAAGTTTGGTTTCGGCAGGATGGATCTACGGCACATGACGCTTTACTCGCCAGGGAATTTTTAGACGAAACTTTTCCCCGACGAGTAATAAGCAGACGCAGTATTACCGGCTAGCTCGCCTGACAAGACTGAATATGATTCCTTTGTTTGGTTTTAAAAATAAGATATTTACATTTGATCACATTCGAGCTCATAATTTAGTCGCACTTCAAATTGAAATTGAAATAGTTATTTACCTAACAAGTGCGGAAAGTAATACTTTACCGCACGGGACGGCACACAGAGGGGCCGGGACCCATAAAAGTTACCAAAAATATGAAACTCAGGATATGAAATTTAAGTTAAAAAAACGCTTGAAAATTATCCTCCTTGCATCTCTTTCTTTATTTGAGGCATCCATGAAAAAGTGCGTACAACAAAACAATTGATAGCGCTTGTCAAAGGTAACGTCATTTTAATTGCGTTACATATGCATTCTTTAAAGTAAAATATTTGGTACTTTCAAAGGTCATTTTCTCTGTGACGGAATTTCTAGAAAGTAAATGGCTAGCACTAACTACGGTAAGTATAGATTTGTTTAGTATAAATTTATTTAGTTTATTTTTTAATGTTATTTAGATAATTAAATTCTAATCAAAACGTAACAGAGATTGAGTTTTGTTTTAAAACTGTAGTTTCAGCTGGCTCAAAAGTTAAGGATCCATTCGAATCCATCACATACTTTTATTACTTCCTTTTCTACAAAACCTCATCTTTAATGTGGTATAAGCATTTTTTGCATTATTTTGCGGTTTAACTCAAGAAAACGATTTCCAGAGTTTCAAGCATTTGCATATTATGTGACATTTTAACAAGCTACATTTCCGAGGGGTCATCAGCTTTCAACAGTACTGTACAAATTTCAGAACAGGACCCGACAGTACCACGACAGGACCCAACAGTACTCGACAGTACACGACAGTACCCAACAGTACTCGACAGTACACGACAGTACCCAACAGTAGTCGACAGTACCACGACAGGACCCAACAGTACTCGACAGTACACGACAGTACCCAACAGTACTCGACAGTACACGACAGTACCCAACAGTACTCGACAGTACACGACAGTACCCAACAGTACTCGACAGTAAACGACAGTACCCAAGAGTACTCGACAGTACACGATAGGACCCAACATTACACGACAGTACTCGACACTACCCCCCAACCCCAACCAGTGGCGTAGATGCGAAAAGACATGATAAGCTTTTTTTTTTTTTTGGTCGCAAGTTTTTTTGAGCGCGCGCTTTCTCCCTGTCGGCCTTCCCCAAACATGATGACCTTTTTTTTTTTGTCGCAAGTTTTTTTTTTGAAGGGCGCGCTTTGTACCTCGCAACAGGACCCAACAGTACTCGCGACAGTACACGACAGTATCCAACAGTACACGACAGGACCCAACAGTACTCGACAGTACTCGACAGTACACGACAGTACCCAACAGTACTCGACAGTACACGACAGTACCCAACAGTACTCAACAGTACTCAACAGGACCCAACAGTACACGTCAGGACCCAAGTCCTGTTGGACGCTGTACAAAATTTTAGGGTGCCGATGACCCCTCGTACATTTCCGTCTAAATGTCCCGCACACTATAATTTAAATTTAATAACAAAATTTCACTCTGTTTTTGTTTCTTAACAACTTTGCCAGTTAAAAAAGGGACTAAACACATTTTAGAATCATATTTTGCCAATGCTTGGGCATTTAAGCTTATTAGTAGGTACTTATTTTCTCCGTAACTATTTATTAAATTCTTTAAAAAATTCAATAAATATTTTTTGAGTTATAAGCTTTGGTGACAGTTATATAAACATATAGGCATACATACAGACAAAAAGGCAAAATCCAAAAATGCTTTAAATTATTTTTCACAAAAGCAAAGATATATAATTTTGGTAAAATCATCGCACTTTTTGTTCTAGTAGCTTTCAGTAGGATCACTATAGATAATAATTAATTATAGTTTGGTATATTGTGCGCTAAAAATGTCAGGAGAAAATAAGTTATATTTTAATAATGACAGAATTTAGAAATATTAGGGTCGAAAATTTTTTATTTAAATAAAAAAAGAATTATATGTGGATTATTTTGAAATCAGTCGTTATGATATTTCGATAAAAGTAAAAGAATGTCCGTCTTTAAATTCAGACCAAAAGTGTCAAAATGTATGTTATAGTTTAAAGAGAAGTGGAAAAAAGCTGCTAGAAATGAGTCAACTTTTATTTGAACAAACAGAAATTGGTTGGAAAGTAATTTAACTTCCAAAATTTGTCTATTACAAAGTATGTCGTCTGCTAACAGAGTTTACAGGATGCAGTGAAAATAGTAGACGTCAGAAAACTGCACATTTGCGAAAAAAAACACAATTGAGGAAATATTATATGCTGCCCAAATGGAGTTTATATTACATATTTAGCTTCCAAACTATTAAAAGAATTATCTTTAAATCCCGATTGAGCTTCTGAATACATAAACTTTTTTACAAAAGTAGTAAAAGAAACGACTAACAATCAATTGTCACAAAATGAGGCGCTCTTGGTTCTTGTAGAAGTTGGCTTATCAAGGAATCAGTGCAATCTCATCCGAGAAAAAGACAGAAGTAAATTTCCTTGCTTAAATTTGCTTTCGTTACCTGGCTGATTCTATTAAAATTGGTGGTCGGGAATCCGCAATCAAAAGCCCCCAAAAAATTATATGGCAAAATCCATCTCCATCGTCTCCCCGCTACTTCAGATTGTGATAATTATAGCGTAGGTTAGTTTTGTTTTGTTGTTTTTTTTTGTTCCTTTAATATACTTTTTTTAAATAGATCATTTTTAAATTTATTCATTTTATTAACATGGGTTGTGGGCTATCAAATTAAAGATTATTTTACATAGATAATGAAATTACAATCAGGAAACATAAGGGTTGTTGTTTTTTTTTTAATTACTTTAAGTTTTAATATTAAATTTTGTCGCTATATGTAAGTACTGCGTTAGCGTACCGAACACCTCGGCTAACTGCTCGTGCGGCAATAATTTTTCATTAAATTATTCATTTTAAGAATAAAAAATGCGTTTATAGACAATTTCAATAAACATTATATGCATATAGAATTTTCGGTAACTTTTATGTGTCCCGGCCCCACTGTGCGGCAGTTGGCCGAACGACGCGGAGCGGAGATCGGTCAAGCCGTCAAGGGTGGTAAAGAAACTTTCCGCATGTGTTAGGTACAATACTTTACCTATTCGTTCCTTTTTTTTTAAATTGAATGTTATTTATAAATAAAAATGTCAAAGTAGATGGAGTTGAAATGTAAACAAATATTGAAGCTATCGTATTGACGCGTTGTTAGGGTTTCTTAGTGGTGCGCGTGCGGTAAAGTAATTACTTTACCGCACACGAGTAGGTAAAGGCTTTTAATTTGATCACACTTGAGATGCTAAGCAATGTACGGCAGGGATTTTATAACCGTTTAGGTTATTGTTTAGCACAACAGGGTGCCAGGTTTGAGCATTTAATTTGATTAAATTGGTAGCTTGAAAGGACTATTTAAGGTTCTTAAAATCACATATTCTTACTTTTTTAAGCTGTTGATTCGACTGTACCGTGACAACAGCAGTGTAAAAAATCAATTTTATTGGTAGGATGTAATATGGCAGACTAATTTAATGCGATGTGTAGAGACAATAATAAACGAAAAATGGGTACATTCCTTTTCAAAAATATCCAAGTAACTGAATCATAGTTCACACCCAAAGTAGGCGACTAAATATCTTCATCGTTACCAAAAACAATTCAATAAAATTCATTTGACGCGGCTTATGGAAGGCGGAGCATGAATCTAGAGGGACGAAGAGGGAAAGTTGTTTCCATTTTTTCCGTCTTTAAAACACCTTCCAAATTAGTTTTTCTCTTTCTAAGCAGAAACTTCATGGTCAGTATAGCTTTTACTCTAACGGTATGTATACGAACAGAGGCGCAATTAGGGGGGCTGGAGAGGGCTTAAACCTCCCAATATCAAAAGTACCCTCTCCCCAAACGAAATGCGCATAATTTATCAGTTGAACTGCCTAAGATCCGTGAAAATTTCCGGTTGCGGCATTTTTAAAACTAACGAAAACTTTGGTAATTGGTACCATCTTTTCCGAAAATTTTGGCGCCTTTTTTAAAATTATTTTATTTTTCAAAAATATTTACTTGCAGCGCAATTTATTCCGAAGAATATTTAGTTTTTATTGGTAGGGGAGGAAGGGGAGACACTGGACATCTTTTAGGTTTTCTTTAATATTTCGTAAAACATAATAGTTGTCATTAATCAATACTTCGAAAAAGTAAGTAAAAAATCCAGGTCCGTGTTTTTATGTTGTCCCATGAACTGACAAAATACGTGTTTGAGTCATGATGCAAGTGTCCGAAGTCTCCCGGATACTGGAGATGCATTGGACACTACCTGGACACTAGAATAACTCTTGATCAAAGTGATAGTATTCACTTAAAAACCTGTTTCTGGAAAATCAATCAAAAGTAATTACTAAAATGAAAAGCTTTAAAAAAGCACTATTATTTAATCTCAGTAAAATTCTCGTAATATTAAATTTGAAAAGCTATTTTAACAACCTAAGCTTTGGCCAATAAATCATTTAAGTCTAACGAATATTAAATTCTGTTACATCTAAATATTTTAAAAATTTGGATATCCTGAAACCTTTGGAATGGGGAGACTCTGGCTACTGGCCCCGTGGGGTGCCATAACAAAAACTATTTTTCTACGCAAAAATAGTTCAATTACCTCAACAGTAAACATTTTTACTAGACGTTTATTTAAAAAACAAAAATATTTCGATAAATTATAAACTGTACCAGCTTACTTTTTACGGTTAAAATCAGTCAAATATTGGTTAAAATAATACATCATGCTCAAGAAATTTTAAAAAACGAAAATATATCAAATTCTATCGTCTGTCCGTCATGATACAGTCCGAAACTCGCCAACGAAGAATATGAACTATTGCGAGAGTTACCGAAAATCTTTTCGTATCTCCGAGAAAAAAGACTGCCCACAGTCTCCGCCTATCCCAACTTACTTCACCCACACCTACAATTTTCGACTACGGCTTTAGCCCCCCTAAAATCGTTTGGCAAGTTGCATTCGTCTATACCTAGTTTGGCCTATTTATTTCTGTGTTAGCTATAAAATCTTTGAAAATCTATAAAAAATTAAAAATTACATAATGTGAAAAAAGTTCTTATCAGCAATTTTAAGAATGGTTATTTTCCTTCAACTTCGAGTAGCGAATAAATAAAGGCTTGTTTATAAGAATTTAAATTTGTTTTTATAGAAAAAAAATTTGCTATTCAAGATAAAACCATCGCATTTTATTAAATTGTTTACACATTTAATAGACAATATTTGATATGTAGAAAAAAAAATATTTGAATTTTTATTTCTGCATTTATAAAAGTGCTATGACACTTGAGTTCATAGTTTTTGCTTTAATTTATCAAGGGGAATACGTACTACGTAAAGTTTTTAAAAAATGTCTTGTTGTTTGGGCAGCAAATGTAAATCTGTAAAAGATTTAAAATTCAAACTTCATACTGGAGATTTGATGCCCTTAGTCGGATGTAAGTTTTAAAAAATATAGTTTTTCTTCAAATTAAATAGAATGAAATTATTTTTTGTATGGGTCTGCGGAAAAATGCATTATCTACACTATTAGCTCACACACATACTATACTATAGTAGTGTGAGCTATGGTGATTTTTCGAGAAAAAAAAAGTTGCTCCGATTTCAAAAATTTTTATATATCTTTGCGTTTCAGATGATTTTGAAACTTTTTTGTTGCGCCGTCTGTCTGTCTGTCTGTCTGTCTGTCTGTCTGTCTGTCTGTCTGTCTGTATGTCTGTCTGTCTGTATGTCTGTAACGACCAACGCGCATAACTCAAAAACCGCTTGGCCGATTTTAATGAAATTTGGTACCTAGGCTGGGTCTTGGGTCGAGATGGTCCCATTTAAAAATGAACAAAATCCACCGAACAGAAACCAAATAAAAGGGTGGGGGTAGATTTCAAAAATTAGAGTTTATGTGAAAATATGGCGAGTGTGATATCAAACGAAAGGTAATTGAGTCTGCAGTTAAACAAAATACATTTTAATTTATTTAAAAAAAAAGGGTGGGGGTATATTTTAAAAATTAGAGTTTAAGTGAAAATATGGCGTGTGTGATATCAAACGAAAGGTAATTGAGTCCGGAGTTTAACAAAATATATTTTAGTTTTTTGTTTTTTTAAGGGTGGGGGTAGATTTCAAAAATTTGAGTTTAAGTCAAAACATGGCTTGTGTGGTATCAAACAAAAGGTAATTTAGTCTGGAGTTAAATAAAATATATTTCAGTTTTTAGTTATATTAGCTCACACGTACACTATAACTATAGTACCTAGTGTGAGCTTAGGGGCCCATATATTGGCAGAGTATTTTTTATGCTGTGTTATATAGATGTGAAGTTTTCTGAAATTATAAACTTGGTTTATTTTTCTCTTTATTTTATTTTTGTAATGTTTTCCCACTGCTCGTAGAAAAATTGTTGTTCCTAACACTTCCAGAAATTTATTTTTCGGTCCTGAATTACTTGAACAAAATCGATTTTCTACACCTGTTAGGAAAATGGCTATTACTACATCTTTTTTTAGTTGGAACCTATCAAATTGAAGGGGGAGAAGTAAAAAGTGCCCTTGATTACGCACTAGGAGCTGGTTTTCGCCATATTGGTAATATACATCTTATAAACTTTCATATCAGACCAAATATTAAAAATATATGTTTCAGATACTGCCGAATTTTATAGAAATGAAGAGGAAATTGGAAAAGCATTAAAAGAACTTCTACCCAAATATAATCTTACAAGAAAAGATATTTTTATAACAAGCAAGATTGGTAAGTTTAATAACTTTTCCCTACAAGGGAAATCCTCATAGGGAAGTGTTGTATTTAAAACTGTTTTTGATAATTAAGAACACCATTTTTACAAGTATTTTGTCAGAATCATTATCGCTTATAATAATAATATCATTTTCACACTGATGATCACTTTAATCAACAGCATTAGTATTATCATAATTATTTTTTCCATAATTATTTAAAGAAGCTTTTTGTGCATTTTCCGTAAAAATATATGCCTATATCTTAAAAATGTCTTTAGACGCGGCCGACACAAACCCTGATGGTTATGCTTCAGTAAAAGAATCCCTTAGACTCTTAGATACTGACTACATTGATTTGTATCTTATACATCATCCAGCTGTTCTTTCTTTTGAGTGGAAAGACGGGAAAGCGCAGTTAACTGGAGTAAGTAAAGGTAAGAGACTTGAAAATAAGCTTTGATTAATTAGGTAACAACTGGATAGCATTGATCGTAATATTTCTAACCTAATAGAATCAATAAATATTTAATTTTTTCATTGCTGGTACGGCACCGGCTGTCCATTTTATTTACAAATTACTAAGTTCCTTGTAGTTCTAAGATATCAGTGATAAAAGAAGGAAATAAGGTTCCTCTTAAAACTTGATATTAAATTAATACATTTTTCAAGGTCCTCAAAATGCTGAAATCAGAGACAAAAAATGGAGGGACTTGGTAAAAGCACAAAAAGAGGGTCTTGCTAGAAATATTGGCGTTTCAAACTATGCCGTAAAGCATTTGAAAGAACTGTTGGCTAATGATCATGGAGTCAAGCCAGCAACTAATCAGGTAAACATTCTTATTTATATAGTAGAAGCCAAACATGAATTGTTAACAACACAAACATTTATTTTGTTATAGGTTCACTGGAATCCTTACCACCAACCAAGAGATATTCTTGAACTTTGTAAAAAAGAAAATATTCTTCTAGTAGCATATTATTCTTTGGGAGGAACTGGTGACAGGAAAAACCTTAAAGAAGATCCCGAAGTAAAGAGAATCGCTAAAAAATTAGGAAAGAGCGTATCTCAGGTAATTTATTTATTCAAAGTTTTATTGCCAGCTACAGATACTGACCAAGGCTGGATGCCCATCGAGAGAAACACTTCCGAGAGCTACTTCCGAGCGTAATTTAGTCATTACAATACAACTGTCAGACAGTCCAACAACTTTGATTAACATTTTAGTTAATCTTGCAGTGTAGCTCCCGAAAGTACCGCTCTCAGATGAAGTCGCAGCCGAAGAACGTCTATTGGCACGTAATTTGTAATCTATTATCCTTTTCAATTTTAAGGTAATATCCTACCTTAGTACGCATTATTTTTTTAACTCAAAGATCTTGGTTTCCTCCATCCTTTTTAATCCTAGAACCTTTTAGATCCTGCAATTATATTCCTAGTGTTTGGCTTCCAGTCTATTAACATGGGCGCACCCAGGTAGGGGGGAGTGATGTTCAGGGATCGGACCCTCTCCAAACCTAAGATTTTTAAAAAAATATATTCCACATTTCAGGAATAAAAATAAAAAATAGCATAAAATCCAATATCGTGAGGTCTCGTCCCCATAGACGTATTCCTGGGTGTACCACTGCTATTAATATATTAGTACATGGTTGTTAACCATTTTATAGACATGACCAAAAATTTCTACTCTTTGTGCCTTTATACACCTTTAAATATTATTGCTTGTAATATAAGCCTATTTTAATTCCTGCTCAATCAAAATTCTATAATCAGTTAGCTATTTTACTAAGTAGCTGTCTTTAGATTTTCATCTTTATCTTTGTCATTGGCCATTTTAAGGTTATTTAGATTTGTAATATGGATTTGTACTCTAGTATTTTCAAGCACAATCATATCAATGGTATTGGTATAGTCCTTGCCATAGGCAGTTACACTTTTGTGACATTTCCAACCTATTTGTTTATAATGTGCCTAATGACAGCAACAAGCAAAATTCTGGAAAACTTGTTTTTATCTGTACGTGTTTTTATCAAAATACAGTCTTTCTCCATCTTTTTATTTTAAAGACAATGACAGTTTTGCCTTTAATTTTATACCAACATGACATATTTAATTTCTCAAATTTTTCTGGTTAGGAAATTTTTTATATCATGTCAAAGTCACAAAAGTGTAACTGCGTATGGCAAGGACTATATATTTGTCATTGGTAATAAGTAGGTATATTAAATATAAAATTTTTGCAGATTCTTTTAAGATGGCCACTTCAAGAAAATATTGCAATCATTCCAAAAGCAAGATCCAAGGAACATGTTTTGAAAAATATTGATTTGGATTTTGTCATCCCGGACGAAGACATAAAATGTTTAAACAATATAAAAGAGCAAGTGCCCTTAATTAATATGAATGAAGTCGATTAGTGGTTGTAGTTGTTTTTTTATCCAAATTATATATTATATATTACATAAAATTTAAAAAAAAATTAGAAAAAAAATTTACTGCACTATAATATCGGTTGACATTCTTAAAACGACATTTTAAATTGACAGATAAACACAAACTTTCAAACTGAAAAGTGCAATGTTTTTTGCTAATACAGATACACTTGCGGCATCATTAAAGCATACCATGGTCTGTGTTTACAAACAAAGACACCCACCCATACTGTATTTTTTAACTGTTGAAGAATATGTCATTTTATATTTCATTCTAACAAATAAATAAAAATATGCCAAAATATAATCCGGTACACTCCGGTAGAATTTGAAGATTGCCTATGTTGTATGTTTATAGCGTACCACTTTAATGATGCCGATAGTGTACATAAAATACTCTGCCAATATATGGGCCCCTAAGCTCACACTAGGTACTATAGTTATAGTGTACGTGTGAGCTAATATAACTAAAAACTGAAATATATTTTATTTAACTCCAGACTAAATTACCTTTTGATTGATACCACACAAGCCATGTTTTGACTTAAACTCAAATTTTTGAAATCTACCCCCACCCTTAAAAAAACAAAAAACTAAAATGTATTTTGTTAAACTCCGGACTCAATTACCTTTTGTTTGATATCACACACGCCATATTTTCACTTAAACTCTAATTTTTAAAATATACCCCCACCCTTTTTTTTAAATAAATTAAAATGTATTTTGTTTAACTGCAGACTCAATTACATTTCGTTTGATATCACACACGCCATATTTTCACATAAACTCTAATTTTTGAAATCTACCCCCACCCTTTTATTTGGTTTCTGTTCGGTGGATTTTGTTCATTTTTAAATGGGACCATCTCGACCCAAGACCTAGCCTAGGTACCAAATTTCATTAAAATCGGTTAAGCGGTTTTTGAGTTATGCGCGTTGGTCGTTACAGACATACAGACAGACAGACAGACAGACAGACATACAGACAGACCGACAGACAGACAAACAGACGGCGCAACAAAAAAGTTTCAAAATCATCTAAAACGCAAAGATATATAAAAAAATTTGAAATCGGAGCAACTTTTTTTTTCTCGAAAAAATTAGGATCACCATAGCTCACACTACTATAGTATAGTATATGTGTGAGCTAAAAAATGGTTCGTAAATCATTTCTATAGTGCAATAAAGAAATGTTATAAAATATATATCTTTAAAACTAATTAATCAAAACCAAAATAAAAACGGTTATTTAATAACAGATTGTAATGGACATTTTAATAAACAATAAATCATAGAGTGTCCCATTTAAAAAGTTTATAAAATTGATATAGCTTGAACAGCACAAATGACAAGTCTGACAGTAGTGCTTAAAAACAACTTAAGGATTTTCTGAATTGACTTATTTTTATTTTAAAGGGGTGTCGGTTTATAATAGATCACACGGTATACTTTCCAAGTTTTTAACATATAATTTTGACTTTTTAAACCATTTATTTCTATCACAAAAAACTGAAAGATTTGGGAATCAAATTATTTTTTTTATCAGTACATACGTTCTAAGGCTTATCAGTATCATGATTTACACATTTAGAAGATAATTGTGTACAGGCCGATCAAAAATATGCCGCATTTACTTTCCTAGATTTAGGAAATTTAAATAAATAAAGCATTGCACGATATGACTTACCCAATATAAGAAAGATGATTTTCCACCTGATTTTGCCAAATACGAGATACATTGTTGCCAAGTTAGCTTAAATTTGTATCCCTTAAAAAAAGTTATGTTATTTATTAGGATATTATTTTTATTCCGTCTATACGTAAAAAACAAGCTGTTATAATTTTGAATTGGTACTTGTGTGTTAATAAAAGTGATACGGCAGACACCGGTTTTAGTATTAACTTTAGTCTAGATCCAGATTAAAACGTTACAGTTTTAAAAACAAAATGTCTGCTTCTTTGACCAGCCAGCCCAAATCTGTAAAAGATTTAAAGATTAAACTTCACAGTGGAGATCTGATACCCTTAGTCGGATGTAAGTTGAAAATAAAAATATAAATTAGATATTCATGTAGGGGAAAGAGGGGCAATATGGGGTACTTAATTTATATTTCTCTTATTAAATGATCACTATTGCGTTCGTCATTTAGAATTACGTTGGCTAAATATGTTTTAATTTTCAGTTTGAGCAATAATTTTATTTTTATTTTTGTAAAAAGTTCACCTCGCCTCATTTTGCCCCGCATACGGGGTAAATTGTGATAAAACGGCGGCGGGGCGGTTATGTCATTTAGAATTAATATTTTTGTAAGAAAAGTTTTATTTATTAAAATAAAATACTAACCAAGATTAAAATACATATTTTAAAATTAAAAATTTGTAATAAAAAATACATTTATTATAAATATATTTCATATTTATAAAATTTATAAAGAATTACAGTCGACTCTCCTACATGAATTTTGCGCTCATTTTTTGCAAAGACAACACAAAATACAACTTTCAGTGATGGTACCAAAAAAAAATTGGTACAAAATTGGATTACTAGGTATAGCAAGGTACTCCGTTTTGCTTCCATGAAAAAAACCCGTTTTGCCCCAAAACCACCAGTTAAATTTAAACAAAAATCATATACGTTAACAGGCTAATTTTACGGGCAATGCGTTTAATTATGAATAACTCATATACCTACTAATTGATCAATGTGAACAAAATTTTGAAAAGTATGTAAAAAACATATTGACCGTCACAAAATTCGCAAGCTCTTTTTACAAAAACCAACTTATGCTCAGCCGACCGGCACCAATCATATTGCAGAGAGTTTAACCAGTCATGGGAATAAAACATCTGATATTAAGAGGTTTTATTCTTGTGCAGTTTACCTAAAACTGCGGGGTCCCGTCTTACCCCCGTACCCCATTTTGTTCCCATTTCCTCTACACATTTTATATAAATAATATAAACATAAATAATTTTAAACCTTTTTTTAGTTGGAACCTATCTAATTGAAGGGGAAGAAGTAAAAAGTTCTGTCGAGCACGCACTTTCAGCTGGTTTTCGCCATATTGGTAATTTAATTCTTATAAACTTTCATATCTGATAAAATATTAAAATCATACATCTTTCAGATACTGCCCAACTTTACAAAAATGAGGAAGAAATTGGAAAAGCTTTAAAAGAATTTCTACCCAAATACAACCTCACTAGAAAAGACATTTTTATAACAAGCAAAATCGGTAAGTTCTATAAATCTTTATCAAGCCATCAAGATTAAAATTTCTACTTAGTAGTCTCATTGTCAAACACATGCCTTCAGCAAGATAATCGTTTTCCTAATTCTTCTTGGATCAATCTTTGGACATAGGCCTCTCCCAATATCTTCCATTCTTCTCTGTCTGTCGCCGTGTTCATCCATCTAGCTCTTGCATGTCACTTCAAATCGTCCGCCCATCTTATTTGGGGTCTTCCCCTACTTCTTTTATTTTCCCAAAGTCTTCAGTTTACAAAACACTTGTTCCATCGGTCGTCTTTTTCTCTGATATTAGGACCGGCAAATTTCCATTTTAGTTTCGCTACTTCTCCCCTGACATCCCTTACTTTTGTTTTATTTCTTATCCATTCATTGTTTTTTCTATCCGTTAGCTTCACATGTAACATTTGTCTTTTCATTGATCTTTGGGCTTTGTAGTGTAGGTCTGGGATCCATAGGTAAGTACAGGAAGAATACTGGTTATACCTATACTTTGGTTTTGAGGTACTCAGGATATTTTTTATTTTTTAATATGTAGCTTAATTTACCGAATACTGCCCAGGCCAATCTTACTCGTCTTTTGATTTCAGCCGTTTGGTTTTCCTTTTTTAGTTTAATAATTTGTCCCAGGTATATATATTTCTCTGTTTATTCTGATCGTGATATCCTTATCTGTGTTTGTTATGACTTTAGTTTAAGTGCAGTACATACTCAAGCCTATATTTTTAGCTGCTGTATCCAATTCGTCCAGCATTTTTATCAGTTCAGGCAATATCAGCATATCTTAGATGGTTCAAGTATGGTCCGTTTACTTGGATGCCTATTCCTTCCCAATCTAAGTTTTTAAAAACATCTTCTAGGGTCTGGTTAAATAGTTTAGGGGATATTGTGTCACCTCTTCTTATGCGGATTGACTTGGTTCCTTTGTGGATTTTGTTTGATGTTGCTTCGCTATATATATTGGCTATTAAATCTGTGCATCGGTGATATATTCGGCTATTAATTAAAGGTACTTTTACTGCCAAGTGCTCAATGCTATCGAATGCTTTTTCAAAGTCTATAAAGGCAATATATAGTGGAATAATTTATTCGTTGGCTTGTTCTATTACGATTTATGGTTAATAGGTGGTCGACTGTACTGAAACCTTTTCTGAAGCCTGCTTGTTCTTTTGATTGATATCCGTCAAATTTTGTAATTAGTCTATCTGTTCATATTTTCGTGAAAAGCTTATAAATTACACTGAGGAGTGTTATAGGTCGATAGATTTTAAGGTCTGCTCTATCGCCCTTCTTGTGTAGAATAATGGTTATGGATCCTTTCCAGTGGTTTGGGATTATTTTTTCTTTTAGTATTATATTCAGGAGAATATGTAGGGTACTTACTGCAGCTTTACCACCGTATTTGAGCATTTCTGCCGTTACTTTGTCTTTTCCAGGTGATTTGTTATTTTTCATTTTCTTTAATGCTCTCTTTATTTCCGCTTTGCTTATTTCAGATTGTAGCTCTGAGTTTATGTTCTTTATTTTTGTTTGGAGTTTATTCATGGTTTTTCGCGATGGTTCCCGTTTTGTTTGGTATAATTCTGTATAGAATAGTTGTGTAATATTTATAATATCCTCTTTAACGTTAGTCTTCATGCCGTTTATATCCTTTATTTTATCTATCATTCAAATAAACTATGGCGTAATCACAATAAAATAACTGTAAATATTAGCATTACCCTCTCCATCTTTAGGAGACCCTAAATTACGTAACGTAAATATTCAGGATTTTTGACCCGTCTGCCGCCCCTCGTAACGCATTATAAAGAAAAAACACATTAAAAAAAAATTAAGTGCAACGCTTGGCAAAAGCCCCCTTCACCCCTTGAGCGTTACGTAATTTAAGGATGGTCCCTTACTTAAAAAATGAGGTTTAAGTGCATCCGTAAAAATCTGAGTTGGTATCTAGTATAATACGCCTGTATGAACTATCTTCAATATTTTTTAGATGCAGCCGACAAGAACCCAGATGGTTATGCTTCAGTAAAAGAATCCCTTAGGCTTTTAGACACGGATTACATTGATCTGTATCTTATACACCATCCAGCTATTCTTTCTTTTGAGTGGAGAGGCGGGCGGCCCCATTTTACTGGATTAAGTAAAGGTAGGGCAAGGCAGTTTTAATTAATTGGGAAAAAACTTCAAAAACATTCACCAGCATTTTGTTTTGTTTTCTAAGACGTCTTCTAACCTCCAGCAGTTATATATTATTATATATTATTCTGCCTTTTTTTAAGGTCCCCGTAATGCCGAACTTAGAGGCAAAAAATGGCAAGGTTTGGTGAAAGCACAAAAGGAGGGTCTAGTTAGGAACATCGGCGTTTCTAACTATGCGGTAAAACACTTAAAAGAACTGTTAGCAAATGATCATGGAATCAAACCAGCAGTTAACCAGGTATGATGTTTAGTTTACCTGAAAGTGGTTCTATAAAAGTTCTTTAACCTATTTGCGTTGTTATAGATCCACTGGAATCCATACCACCAACCAAGAGATATTCTAGAACTTTGCCAAAAAGAAAACATTCTTCTGGTAGCATATTTTTCTATGGGAGGAACTGGTGACAGGAAAGACCTTAAAGCAGATCCGGAAGTAAAAAGAATTGCTGAGAAATTGGGAAAGACCGTATCTCAAGTAATATTCAATTTCAGTTAGCAGTAATTTTTTAAGTAAAAAATCTTGTTTCATTCCAACACTTCTAGATCGTCCAACCAAACCATCCTTGCTGCAACTTTATTCTAGCTTGTTACTTACATGGCGCACAAAACTCCACCAGCTCGTTTTAGATTATTAGTCGTAATTAAACATAATTGTATAGCCAGTTGGCTTTTGCCTTTGGCCATCCTTCTAATGATTTTCTGATGATTTCTCCTTCTTTATCCTTGTTTTAACACAGTAAAATCAAAGGGTTTATGATGTATCTATATCTTTGAGTACAAGCGCGGATTTAAGGGGGGGGTAACGTGGTAATTCCTTCCCCACAAGAACAAAAAATATGCACTTTGTGTTAGTAATTAAAAGGAAAATAGGCAAATCCCCCCCCCTAGAAAAAAATTATATTACAGATAACTTTTTCATCGACTACCACCCCCCACCCCTAGTAGGTATAATAAATTTGACATTTTTGTAGATTCTCTTAAGATGGCCGCTTCAAGAGAATATTGCAATCATTCCAAAAGCAAGATCCAAAGAACATATCGAGAAAAATATTGATTTGGATTTTGTTATCCCCGACGAAGACATAAAATGTTTGAACAGTATGATACAACAAGAATCTTTTATTGATATGAAAGTAGACTAGTTGTTATATTGCAGAGAATAGTTATTTTTCAATAGCAACATTGTTTTATTTTGTTCCATTAATTTATTTAGTAGTCAAGAAATTAAAGCTATAAAAAAGTTGAAACTGGTTTCAATTAGCAATTTTAACTTATAGATGATAGTCAATATACAATATTATATTCTAGCAAGTGCGGAAAGTGTCACTTTTCCGCACGCGATGGCAGTTGGCCGGCCGACGCATAGCGGAGTTCGGCCAGCAGTCAAGTGCGGAAAAGAAACTTTTCGCAAGAGTTAGGAAAACAAGTTTTTCTACAAGGAAAAAAAAATTCCCACACTGAATGCGAAAAAGTAAATATCCCTGTTTTTTTTAGGTTTACCGACTTTTACATTTTTTAAAATATTATAATATTTTGTAAATATCGGGCTATTAGTTTTTACAAAATACTAAAAAATATGTAAAATCTTTTGAGTAATTTTTGAATGGTCCTTGTATAAACTTTAAAAAGTTGATTGACAAACAATAACCAGTAAGCAGATATTTTGGTTGTGCACATTGTTTTACCTTAGGCGGCCCCTAGACGGTCATATTACTGCACGATATCACGAATTGCGCAATATTATTGCCCGGCTAGACTTAGCATTGAAGGTTGCACAATGGTTGAGCAAAATATTAAACGAGTTTACATTTTATTGCGCAATATTTTCTTATTAAACCTTATAGAGTTAATATTGTGCAATGTTGTTTTTAGATGTCCGAAAATATTGACGTTTATAAGCTGTCAATATTATAGTACAATAAATATTGATCATTTTAGTTTAAGGGGTCATTCAATAATATTGCACAACAAGATACTGTGCAATATTATTGTAGGTCTAGAGGCCGCTTTCGCCAACAAAACAAACAAGCGTCACTGTCACAGATTGTCAGCCAAAACGAAGAGACATCCTCTCCCCAAGCAATTAAATCCGTTTTTTTTTAAATCAGCTGTAAAGTTTTTGCAAAGTCAGTTGAACAAAGGTTAAAGCCGACCATCGGCATATCCTTTAAAGAAAGTGACATGGGCGGCGGTAGATATACTCATGAAAATTATTTAATTTAATTATGGCGTAAATTAAAGAAATAAAAATAGATAATAAAACTTTCCATTCCTATACCTACAGAAACGACACTGATTTATTTTCTAACTCTACCGACTAAAGGGGTCCCGCAAAGAACACCTGAAAGCAATTAAAAGCGCATTTCAAAAAAATCTGCCAATCAGGTGTGGTGCATCCACCTGGGATGGGTCGGTCAGAAAACAAAGACTTTGTGCTCGGACCGCAAAGAGTCGCGCCTTTTCTCTGTCGGTAGGGTTGAAATTATACCAGGAAGATTTTATATGAATTTGGATAACTTTTGAAGGGCAGAATGAAGCAAAATTTCATGAAATCGATAGAACCCCGTATTAGGAGCATTTCAGGTGACTTTGCAAAAACTATACCTACAATTACAATTATATTTTAGATTGGGTCATGATTAATATTTACAAACATATCTGTTAGACGACTTGCTGGCAAATTTGTTACCATTTCTGTTTGTAATTGTCGAGAAAAGTGCAGTATCAAATAAAAAACTTGCCCCTCTGTGGATTTTTATACTAAAGCTAATTTTTGAATAAGATACACTTGTCAAAGCTAATTCAACGCTTCAGCGGCAACAGACAGCAAAATTAATATTGCTAGCTATATTTGTTGCCCCAATGTTGGGGCAGCCGAAGACCCTGTGTTACTTAGGGCGTCAATCTTTATTTGATATTTTTATATGCGTGTCAAAAAAATTATTTCGTTGTTATTCTTTGTTCGGTTCGGTTCGGTTCCACAAGTGAAAAACTGAAATTTAAAAAAAAACCATTGACCATTACATATATAAAAAATTAGGCTTATTTCTTTTTTTTACAAGCTTTTGAATGAGGTCCCACAAAACACAAAAACATTTTAATAATGTCAAAATAATGTTTAATTTAAAAACATAACGTTAGGTTGGATGTTAGTTCTAACGTCGTATTCATAGTGAAAAAGAAGCTTGATAACCCGTTTTCTGACGAAAAATAATCTTGTGTTTTTATAACGTTTTTTACAGTGTTTTTCAGACGTTAAAAAAAGATTGATTTTTAACAGTGAAAAGGAAATGTTTTTCTAACATTGAAAAATAAATGTTTTTTAACAATGAAAAAATATATAAATTCGGATCCGTAGCTTCTAAAAATAAAATTTAAAATTATATGTAAACAATAATTTGCCTCGCTCTCGTTCTCATTAATGCTCAAGTGAATACAAGGCAAAAAATATTCAACTGAATGCTCGTTTGAAATTCGCACTCTGATCGGATGGGGTCCCGTGCCGAGGCATTCGTTTGGTCGCGCCGCGAGGCTTGCGAATTCTGCCTCAAATGAATTGTGGCATTCCCTGTCTGATAACTGTAGCGTAGGATGCGATATTCCATACAAAACATTTTTTTTACTTTTGTTTACTTTTGTTTACTTTTGTTTACTTTTATTTACTTTTGTTTACTTTTCTTACCTAATTTTGTGATCATTGCATATATATTTGTTATTCTTTAACTATACCATCTTTTCCACACTGGTGTATATATGTATTCACTATCATTATTAATAATTGTGCTTTTAATTTGCCATGTTTGTTTCTACAAAAGGTAATATTTTAACCAAAATTGCACAAAGCGTATCTGCTACCGACTCGTATGAACTCGCAGCGAAAAGCAACTAAAAATGGCGATGGCCCGTTCTGGTAGTGGAACTATGCGGAGCGTCCTCTATAGTAAATTTTAAAAAAAAACAAAACATTTATTAGCTTCATATATCTTAAATTCAACGTTAGAGATGAGATCTAGGAAAAACATTATAAAAATAACCATATATTGATGGTATTATTTTTAATGTTAATAAAATTATGGATTTTTAAATATTGGTTTCTTAACGTTATTAAAAAATATATTTTTGGTAATGCTTTTACATGAAATTTTCGTTAGGATTTTTAACAGGTTTTTTTAATGTCAAAAGTTGACTTAATTTGAACACAAATTTGTGCCAGAAAAAAAATATTTTTTTTCAACATTTATTTAACGTTTTTTACGATTTTGTGCTTAGTGGGGTATGACCACAAGTGAGATCACCACCTTTATTAACAAAAGTTGTATGTGACCGACCAATTTTCCGAGAAGTTTTTGCCTCAGGAAGAAATCTGGTGTGCTAATGTGTTTTTTTTTCGAAAAACCAAAATATTAACTGGCTAGAAGCCTGTAAATAAAAGTTGAACCTATTCTGGCTATTCTTTTATAAAAGGGAATTAAAAATTTACTTATATTATTTACTTTATATATGTATATGGATTATATAATTTACAATTTGTTTACACATTTAAAAGATAATTGTGTACAGACTGATTCAAAAATATAGATCATATTGAATTTTCTAGATTGAAATAATTTAAAGAAATGCTAGAAGCACAATATGACACACTCAAAACAAGAAGATAGGCCGAGATTTTGACAAAAGACGCATTGTTGCCAAGATAACTTAAATTTTTGTATTAAAACATTGTGTGTTGCGATATTATTTTAAATCTGGCTGTACGTAGAAAACCAGCTGATATAATTTTGAATTGGTATAATAATACTTGTGTATTAAAAGACGTGATATGGCACACACAGGTTTTAGTTTTATCTTTAGTTTATTCAAGTTAATAACTTACAGTTTTAAAAATAAAAATGTCTGCTTCTTTGACCAGCAAGCGCAAATCTGTAAAGGATTTAAAATTTAAACTTTACAGTGGAGATTTGATGCCCTTAGTCGGATGTAAGTTTAAAAGAAAAACATGGATATTTACACGTTTTTTGCTAAGAATAGATAAAGATCAATTATTTAAAACTTTTTTTCAGTTGGAACTTTTAAAATTGAAGGTGAAGAAGTTCGAAGTTCTCTCGATCACGCCCTTGCTGCCGGTTTTCGCCACATTGGTAATATAATTATGATAAACTTCTATATCTGACCAAATATTGAAAATATACATTTTTTAGATACTGCCCAAATTTACACCAATGAGGAAGAAATTGGAAAAGCTTTAAAAGAACTTCTACCCAAATACAATCTTACTAGAAAAGACATTTTTATAACAAGCAAGATCAGTAAGTTCTTTAAAATTATTTTTGTTCATCAAGCCATAAGAATCAAAATGTATAGATACAGTATCATTATCACAAATATTATGGCCCTTAATAAAATTATCATGTTTATAATTATGAAGGTCATTATTATAGACCAGTATATAGAAAAAAGTTTCGGGGGGGGCCGAGACAGTTTCGGGGGGCGGCCCGAGACCTCCTGAGGCCGTATTTTATGCTATTTTATGTTTGTATTTATGAAATATGTGGAAAATATCTTTAAAAAATCTTAGCTTCGGGGGGGGGGGGGCAGCCCAGTATATACGCCACTGTTATAGACTAAATTCATTAATATCTTGTCCATCATTAGTTAACAATTAACTAGCACAGTCATCAACACCTCTCATAAAATTATATTTATAAACATCAGCATTATCCCCTTCCATATTTACTTAAAAAATTGGCTGTAGTGCATTATCCATAAAAATATTATCTATCTTTGATATTTTTTAGATGTAGCCGACAAGAACCCAGATGGCTATGCCTCAGTGAAAGAATCCCTGAGACTTTTAGACACTGAATACATTGATTTGTATCTCATACATCATCCAGCTATTCTTTACTTTGAGTGGAAAAATGGCCAGCCGCAATTTACTGGATTAAGTAAAGGTGAGGAAAGTCAGTTTTAATTGATTGGAAAAAAAGCATTCAGCATAATATTTTTTTGAATTCTAAGATGCTTTTCACGCTCAAAAAAGTTGGATATTATATTGTTTTGCCTTTTTTTTTCAAGGTCCACAAAATGCCGAAATTAGAGACCAAAAATGGCAACATTTGGTGAAGGCACAAAAAGAGGGTCTAGTTAGAAACATCGGCGTTTCAAATTATGCTGTGAAACACTTAAAAGAACTGTTAGCTAATGATCATGGAATTAAACCAGCAGTTAACCAGGTAAGATGTTTGGTTTATTTAGAAGTAGAAATATAAAAGTTCTTTAACACATTCGAGTTATTATAGATCCACTGGAATCCGTACCACCAACCAAGAGATATTCTGGAACTTTGTGAAAAAGAGAACATCCTTCTGGTAGCATATTTTTCTTTGGGAGGAACTGGTGACACGAAAAACCTTAAGGAAGATCCGGATGTGAAAAGAATTGCTGATAAATTAGGAAAGACCGTATCTCAGGTAATATTTAACCTTAATAGGCATAATATTTTTAGGCCAAAGATCTTCTTTTACCTAACCTTTTCTTGATCCTAAAGCCTTCACGATCCTGCAACACTATTCCATTTGGTTAGCTCAATGGCGTTAAAAATAACACGACCTCTTTATAGCTCTTTCTACGGGGTTTGAAAGCTCTGACTTCCAGTTTATAAATGTTTTTGGAGACACTTTTGTTATCCATTTGATGGATATAACCGAGCAATTAGATTATTTGTAGCTTAAAATGTCATGGTTTTTAATTCGAGCTTGTAATTGGTGATCCACCTTTCCAAGGATTTTCTGCTGCAATTCGTTGAACCTTCTTCTTCGTCTTGATCATTGGTCGTATTAAGCTCTTCTAAATCTGCATTTTGGATTTATAGCCTAGTTTTTTGGAGCACTATCGACTTAAAGATGTTGATATAATTATCCTTGGTAGAGAACTAGTAAGTATAATAAATTCTAATTTTTTTTAGGTTCTCTTAAGATGGCCTCTTCAAGAAAATATTGCTATAATTCCAAAGGCAAGATCCAAAAAACATGTTGAGGAAAATATTGATTTGGACTTTGTTATCCCTGAGGAAGACATAAAATGTTTAAACAACATAACACAACAAGGCTCTTTTATTAATACAAACGAAGTAGATTAGTTATTTTATTATTAGATTATTAATATTATGTTTAATTTTTTTTTATTTAGAATTTAATACAAAACTTTGCTATCAGTATTTACTAAAGGGTCTAAAATGCTAAAGTACTAAAGTCCTTAAAAGTCGGTCTAGATTTTCGTCATTTTTTCCCTTAAATGTAATAGTGTTTAATATTTGTATAATTGTTCATGGTACTGTACAATATAGGCAACCTTTTTTCATTGTTACACTGTCATTATATCCGCACAAAACTTAAAAATAAATATGAAGAATGTAATATTTTGGTTTAAAACTGGTAGCCTTATTTAAACCTCCAAACTTCACTAGGAGATTTCAAATAAAAACGATGTAAGTCAGTGTCAGCTGTCCGCTATATTTTACATGTTAATTATTTAGGCAAAATAGCGATTATTAAACCGATGTTCAATTATTTTGGTGGATGTGTGATTAAAAACGGATTGTAATATATCTTGCGCTTTGTACAATATTTAATATTGATACGTATTTAATACGGTAATGCATCTACAGATATAATTTCAGGGGCGGATCTAGGAAGTTTATTTGGGGGAAGGGGAAATATCAAAATCAATATTGCACAAAACTATGCATAGTGACCAGGAGGTGTATTCTGTGTGTCAAAACTACGTAAAGTTTCAGCAGATTTGGGGGGGAATCTCCCCTTTTCCCCTCCCGTTAATGTATGATTTAGCTTTAAAAATTTTTGTATACCGTACTCAAAGATGTTGAATTAGAAGGATGCGCTGCATCAATTCGATCTGCCTAGCAAAAGTGGTTGCACTAGGCGGAGCCTATCCTAGCACCTACATCGCGCTGAGCCCAGGGCCGGACTACAGTAATTTCCTGTTTAATAGGGCATCGCTATTAAGAAATTGGGCATTGAAATGTGTATGAAAGAGATTCCTACATATAAAATAAGCTTTATTAAATGGAGGGATGCACAAGAGTGCCAAAATATCTAGATATAAATTACAAAATATAAAACTTTCTCCGTTCCTGGAAGCTTTGCAATATAACAAGAATAATAAGCTTAATTATGAATAACAAATATTAAAAAGCTACCAAAAAAAGAATCACTTGCAGCGATGAGTCCAGGGTGGGGGACTAGGAGCAAATGCCTCCCGCCAAGAATTTTTTCTATATACGCTAAATAGGTAAAACATGAAAGCGTCTTTTTTAGTATTATTATTATTATTAAAATTGTACCACTTAGTCATAATGGAATATATTTACCCTAAACAACGAACCTGCAGAATTTTTTGCCTGCGGTGCGAATGGTGCCATAAGTACCTACTTACCTTGATAGTTAATTCTTGTGATCAAATAAGGCAAACACCGGGAATATTTCAGCGTGTTCGAAAATCAATGGTAAGAAGACTTCATTCTTGTATTGAAGTTAATGGAGGACACTTTCAGCAACTTCTGTAGTATAACCTGTTTGATTATGAATTGTAAATGCTTCCTCAAATTCTAAATAAAAATTTTAGAGAAATCACTTTTAAAAGATACCACCGTGAATTTTGTTTTGTAATAAAATGCTTTTTATTTTTTATCTCGAAAACAGAGCAAGTAGTGAAAAAAATACTCTGCCAATCTATGGGCACCTAAGCTCACACTAGGTACTATAGTTATAGTGTGAGCTAATATAATCAAAAACTGAAATAAATTTTATTCAACTCCAGACTCAATTACCTTTCGTTTGCTACCACACAAGCCATGTTTTGACTTAAACTCAAATTTTTTTAATCTACCCCCCACCCTTAAAAAAAAAACTAAAATGTATTTTGTTTAACTCCAGACTCAATTACCTTTCGTTTGATATCACACACGCCATATTTTCATACAAACTCTAATTTTTGGAATCAACCCCCACCCTTTTATTTGGCTTGCGTTCGGTGGGTTTTGTTCATTTTTAAATGGGACCATCACGGCCCAAAACCCAACTTAGGTATCAAATTTCATTAAAATCGGACAAGCGGTTTTTGAGTTATGCGGGTTGGTCGTTACAGACAGACATACAGACAGACAGACAGACAGACAGACAGACAGACAGACAGACAGACAGACAGACAGACAGACAGCAAAACAAAAAAGTTTCAAAATCATCTGAAACGCAAAGATATATAAAAAATTTTGAAATCAGAGCAACTTTTTTTTTCTCGAAAAAATTAAGATCACCATAGCTCACACTACTTATAGTAGTAGTGTGAGCTAATACAAGAGACCTAAAAGATGTACTTTGAATTGTGCAATACAAATAAAATACAAAAATGTCAAAAAAGTCATTGGCGTACACTTTTTTTTAACAAAGTATTTGCTAAGGTCATCCCTGGTACGCCACTGGACTTGCTAATTGCAACTTCTTTAGAGCCAAAGTAGGCCCGTTATACTAGAAATATCTCTGCCAATTTTCAATGAAATCAAGCGAACGATGTTGAAGATATTTACAAAAAACTATTTTTTTATTCAAAGTTTAACACCCTGTATCTTGCTGAATATGCATTTTCGGACCTATGCTTATTTAAACTTTTCTTCCTAAAATGACTCCAGGAATCGCCCCCTGAAGTTTGGCTACATACTTTATTAACACCCTGTATACCATTAGTTCCGGGACACCTTGTATATATGATATTCTTATTTTTTATAATTTATACCTACCTGCAATACTAATTGTACCATTATAAAAATATATGAAATTATATAGTACGGGCCAGTATTATGTTTACATTTTCATATGAAATGGTATTCCACTAATTATTTATTTATCGACACCTTGTCAACTTCTACAGCCAAGCACTGCATATCAAGCCATTTTTAAACTTCAAAAAAATATCCAAAATAGTTCAACTAAATTACTAAAACCCAACAAAAACCGCACACGAAACTCGAACAGCTGACTTGATGAGCATGAAGTTAGCGAAGCACCCATCGCAGATCGAATAGTGACTAGGTGGATAATTTGCCGTTAATTAGTCGTGAATTAGTTGTGGAAAAATTAATTTTGTCGCTCTTATTTTTGACCCTTTTTTTGGGTGCTTCGCTAACTTCATATGAAGTTAGCGAAGCACCCTCGTAAAAATGGCTTTTATTAAAATCGAATATGGTGGATAATTTGCCGCTAATTAGTCGTAAATTAGTTGTGGAAAAATTAATTTTGTCGCTCTTATTTTTGACCGTTTTGGAGGGTGCTTCGCTAACTTCATATTTTGGCACCTATCGCAAATCGAATCGCTACTAGGTGGATAATTTGCCGTGAATTAGTCGTGAATTAGTTGTGGAAAAATTAATTTTGTCGCTCTTATTTTTGACCGTTTTTTAGGGTGCTTCGCTAACTTCATATGCACCCTTGTAAAAATAGCTTTTTATCAAAATCGAATATGGTGGATAATTTGCCGCTAATTAGTCGTGAATTAGTTGTGGAAAAATTAATTTTGTCGTTCTTATTTTTGACCCTTTTTTTGGGTGCTTCGCTAACTTCATATGAAGTTAGCGAAGCACCCTCAAAAACGGTCAAAAATAAGAGCGACAAAATTAATTTTTCCACAACTTTCATATGAAGTTAGCGAAGCACCCTCAAAAACGGTCAAAAATAAGAGCGACAAAATTAATTTTTCCACAACTAATTCACGACTAATTAACGGCAAATTATCCACCTAGTAGCGATTCGAGCTGTGATGGGTGCCAAAATATGAAGTTAGCGAAGCACCCAAAAAACGGTCAAAAATAAGAGCGACAAAATTAATTTTTCCACAACTAATTCACGACTAATTAGCGTCATGTCTAAAGCCATTTTTTTACAAGGGTGCTTCGCTAACTTCATATGAAGTTAGCGAAGCACCCTAAAAAACGGTCAAAAATAGGAGCGACAAAATTAATTTTTCCACAACTAATTCACGACTAATTAACGGCAAATTATCCACCTAGTAGCGATTCGATTTGTGATGGGTGCCAAAATATGAAGTTAGCGAAGCACCCAAAAAAACGGTCAAAAATAAGAGCGACAAAATAAATTTTTCCACAACTAATTCACGACTAATTAGCGGCAAATTATCCACCATATTCGATTTTGATAAAAGCCATTTTTACGAGGGTGCTTCGCTAACTTCATATGAAGTTAGCGAAGCACCCAAAAAAGGGTCAAAAATAAGAGCGACAAAATTAATTTTTCCACAACTAATTCACGACTAATTAACGGCAAATTATCCACCTAGTCACGATTCGATCTGCGATGGGTGCTTCGCTAACTTCATGCTCATGCTGACTTGACGTAAACCTAGCACATACAAGTGAAAAGTGAAACCGTTTTGAAAACAGGCATGACGCGTCCCTTCTATTCAATCTCGTTGACCGTACTCAACCCGAATTCTTGCAACACTGCGCAAACTTCAGCTTGTGCAAGCTGTGCTTGACAATTACACTTGCTTAACTCGGCTTGGTTAAGCAGCGGGATTAAAGTAACAGTTTACTACCAGGGAGCAGCCTCACTCCCTGCAATGACCAAGAAGGCTTATGGTACACAGTAAACTAAGTTGATATATTGAGAACAACTATCAAATGTTGAATCTCCTTTATTGAGATAAATCCTCTCTTTTTATATTCAAAAATTGTTATGGTTCGTGATAAATTATAAAATATAAAATTCCATATAATGTGTTGTTTTATAAACTAAATAATTTATATAATTTAAATAGGTAAACTTGAGAAGGATAGTTTATGTTATTAAAACATAATTTCTCAAGATCACCTGTGTTTAAATAATAAATTTTAAAAAATGAAGATTTATGAAAATTGGTAAAAAAGAAAATATGTTTAATTTTGTAATTAAACATTTTCCCCTCTCTCCAGAAAGGGTATGGACTGTATGGATCTCATGTTGAATAATGCTGTTGATGTGGTAGGAAGGTATCGAAATAGGTACTTCTGCTTCATTATAACGTGGGTCAGTTTCTTAAAACTGCTGACAGTGAATCTAGGCATCGCATCGATTGTGTTTTGGTTTTTGCGGTCATCGTACATCGTCGAACTTTTCGCTGTGGCAACAAATTGTTTCTTTTGCAAAATATTATGATCTATTTTTGTTATTGTTGTTATCCCCTTACTATTGTAGGTGCCATGAAGAAATTGTAAATTGGGAGGCAAGAATTTAAAAATGTTTTGTTGCATATTTACAATGGCAAAATGTTTATGACTTATTTGCCATTGTCCTTCCGCATCTTCAGTAAATTTTGAGTTGGAATATTTCTTCTTTTGGGATTTCTTGCGAATAAGGATTGTTGCTTCTTGTTTAAAAGTTTTTTCTCTTTAATATGTCTTTTTGACTTTTGGTTATGTTTGAACTTTTATTCTGAAATGAACCAATTTTCTTTTTGGCTTTAAATTGAGGACTTTTTTTACTTTGCTATTTAATTTGACATGCTGAATTTTCGTGTCTCTTACAAAGGTTTCGTCTTGTATAACCAAGATGACTGGAGTTATCTGAGCATATTTTTTGTTCTGATATACATGATCTGGGTAACATTCTGTTCTTTTTCAGTTTGTTCTGTTTGAATAAAGTTGCTTATTTTATGGTTTATCTTTGTTTCTTTGCTTACTTCTTTCTTCTTAAGTGTATACATTTCTTTTTTTAAAAATTGAAAAAAGTCTTCTAGTGTGGGGATTTTGTTTTCAAACGCTTGAAACCATCTATGGTATGACTTTTCTACTTCAGACGTCAATTTCTTTGACAATAATTTCATCAATGGTAGGTCCCAAGTTTCTGTATTTTGCCCCGAGGTTTGAATGTCTCTAAGGCACTGACAGCTCATCTCATAAAGCTGTTGTAATTCTTTAACTGTTTCTTCATCCATACTTGGGATGTCTCAGATATCATCTAAATGATCCATAATGACGTTTGGAATGTGAAAAATTTCATTGTACTTAAAATCAGTTGATGGGCTCTTGTTCAACTCTTCAATTCTTTCAATTAAGTACTGAAGAACTTCTTTCAATGTGGGCAATCTGCCTAGTTCGTAGTTTACCCAATCATGGTGTAAAATGTGCGTCTCGACATCCCATTTCTGGTAAATTATGTTTATGATTATTGGCTCCCATTTGACATTAATCGCTTGTGAAAATTCAAGTACATCTTCGGCATGCAGTAGGAGCTTTTTTAGTTCTTGTGCTGACGCATACTCCATTATATGTATGTCTAGAAGGCAATTTAGAAGGTGTGAGCCCATTTTGTATCTTCTTAGCTGTCTTTCTAGCAATATTCTTTCTAGATTTTTTCCTATCATTGTGGTCGGTTGGCTCTTGTACTGGTTTCTTCTTAATGATTTTTTGTTTATGTTGGTGTTGGCCTGTTAATTATGAAGGTTGCGTAGGGGCTTCGGACAGGCCAAGTATACGGATAGTCGTACGGGCAGGTGGATGGCTTTTAAACGCTTGTAGAATGGACGGACTTTCTCATGGAAGGTCGCTCTGGTTGAAGCTCTCTTGAATAGGGGTTCGGACAAGTGTACGGATAGTAGTACTGTGAGGTGGACGACTTTTTGCAGCTTGTAGAATGGACGGACTTTCTCGTGGAAGGTCGCTCTGGTTGAAGTTCTCTTGAGTAGTAGCTTCGGACAGGACAAGTGTACGGACAGTCGTACGGGCAGGTGGACAGTTTTCTGACGCTTGTAGAATGGATGGACTTTCTCGTGGAAGGTCGCTCTGGTTGAGGCTCTCTTTCGTAGTGGCTTCGGACAGGACAAGTGTACGGATAGTCGTACGGGCAGGTGGACGGTTTTTCGACGCTTGTAGAATGGATGGACTTTCTCGTGGAAGGTCGCTCTGGTTGAGGCTCTCTTACGTAGTGGCTTTGGACAGGACAAGTGTACGGACAGTCGTACGGGCAGGTGGACGGACTTTCTCGTAGGTGGAAGGTCGCTCTAGTGGACGTTTGGGCTGTAGTGGTGTTCTTCTTACGGGCGTCGGCGGTGGTTTCTTTCTTCGAAGGACCAATGTGCTTGATCCGGTTCGAAGGACCAATGTGCAAGCTGTGCTTAACAATTACACTTGCTTAACTCGGCTTGGTTAAGCAGCGGCAGTAAAGTAACAGCCTCACTCCCTGCAATGACCAAGAAGGCTTATGGTACACAGTAAACTAAGTTGATATATTGAGAACAACTATCAAATGTTGAATCTCCTTTATTGAGATAAATCCTCTCTTTTTATATTCAAAAATTGTTATGGTTCGTGATAAATTATGAAATATAAAATTCCATATAATGTGTTGTTTTATAAACTAAATAATTTATATAATTTAAATAGGTAAACTTGAGAAGGTTAGTTTATGTTATTAAAACCTAATTTCTCAAGATCACCTGTGTTTAAATAATAAATTTTAAAAAATGAAGATTTATGAAAATTGTTAAAAAAAGATAATATGTTTAATTTTGTAATTAAACACAGCTGTATTGTTTAAAAGGAAGCTGCGCGCGAAAAAATCATTTATTCGTGCATCCAGTGTCGAAGCGGAACGTCGCATTTTATTTTAAGGTAAGCCACTTGCACGTACTCATTTAATCTAAGATTTTAGGTACTTTATTATATTATTACCTAATATATTTGTATTTTTTACTAAACTAATGTCCGTAGATAAGTTTTTAACCAAAATTTTCTTCCTTTTTTCTATTATTTTCAAAGGGGGTGGCGGCGTTTGGATAATAAAAAAGCATTGAGCCGGAAATCCGATAGGAGTGACGGAATTCCCAACAAACACCATGTCTATTCAAATTAGTTTTTTTCATACCTATATTTATCAAAAAGCGAAAAATACATCTAAATCAGAATCACATTTGATGATATTTTCTAAACCCCAAATTCCGTCACAGGCTTTTTGAGCTATTTTCCCTGAAAATGTGTTTTAAATTCAAGGTGTCGGAATTCAAGCTGTGAGGCTATGACGGCTTTCTGATTATTTTATTTTTGTAAAAAATAAGGGTGACGGAGTTCGGTGGGCAACAATTTTTTTAAAGTTCAGTTTTTTCCATATCAACAACCATCAAAAGACAAAAAATCTAGGATAACTTACAATAAATCAAATTTTTTAAATTTCAAATTCCGTCATATGTTTTAATACTCTACTCATTTAAAATCTGTGATGAATTTGAGTGTCGAAATTCAGGTTACGATAATAACGGCTTTCAGGTTGTGATTTTCGCGTTTGCTGGATTATGAAGGAGGCTGTCCCCTTTTCATATCCAGAATTTTTGCTCCTAATATTCTGTTTACTGTAAGAACTAAATACCTTACAAGGCTCCACCCCACTAAAAACTATTAATTATCATTTCGAATACCATAGTTACAGGTTAAGCGAATTTTTAGTAAAGTTACAGTCAGACAAATAGACCGACAGATAATCCTAGAACAGTTATACTGACACACAGACATATACTACCACAAAATTTAATAATTAGTTTTTTTGGGTTTTTAAACAACTCATTTGAAGTGGTAACAAAAATATTTTATTGACGAACACATTAGGCTTTCACGTCTAATGGTATGCATTAAAAACTAAAAATTCTATATTTTTTCGGGTGCGTACTGAGGTCCTCCTAAAAATATTTGATGAATTTATGTAAGCAAAGTTAATTAGTACAATAAAAGTTAGTTGTATTTGTTATAGATTAATTTAAGCATCCATTTTATCATATGACGGAATTCAGGTCAAAACTATGTCGGAGTTCAGCTAAGCACTATGATGAAATTAGAAATTTTGGATTTCTAAATTTTTTTATTTACTAAAAAAATACAATAAGATTTAAATTCTCAAAATAGAATACAATGTTTAATCAAATGTCTAAAGTTTCAGCACAAGTAAAAATAAATCAATATATCAACACACAGAACATTGTATATCATCTCAAATGTCAGTCCGTGAATACTAAGAGGCTTAAGGTGACGGAATTCTGGTCGACTACGGTATAAGTTTTTTTATCGATCATGGTCATGGACCATTTAAGACTATTTTTTAACAAGAATCCTAAGACTGCACCGACTAAATTTCCAAAAAATGATATTTTGTAACAAATTTTTATATGGTTTATCTGTATTTTTAAAGTTAATTAGAATTTTTGTAAGTTAAAACTCACTAAGAAGTGCCTACTGTGCCATTGCACGTTAGCGTCAACCAAATCTTTGCAGTAATTTGTCCTGTAAGTATTAAAAAAATACACTTAAACCAGTCGGTATCAAGTTCATAGACTTTAGAACTAGACCTTGGTTTAAAGATTCAACTAAACAGAGAATAAAAAATTATTTTTCTAATTTTCATTAAAGAGGTTTTTATTAGCAATTTTAAGGTCGATTTAAACTTTTCATGCGATTGTTATATTTTAATATAGGTAGGAATGAAGTCCCCTTCAATTTGAGTACCTAGTTAATTTAGGCTTTGCTATAATTAAATCTCCTAATAAAAAAATATTCCGTTCTCTATCACGCCGCATTTAAAATATGTACACATTTGAAAGAAAACTGTGTACGTTCAACCCCATGCTGATATATAAATGTAATCTTAGATTATAATTTGTGTATTTATGCACGTTTTATAATAAATACTACAATTTTTAATTTTTATTCACGGTACGAAGGTTGACACGTTACAGTTATAAAATCAGAAATGTCTTGCTTTTTGACCAGCAATCCTTAATCTGTAACGTTTTAATACCTTTAATAGAATGTAAATTAAAAAAAAAAAAATTAAAAATTTTATGCTAAGAATAAAGATTAATTAATTTTAAAACTTTTTTTAGTTGGGACTTATCAAATTAAAGGTGAAGAAATTATTTTGATGATGTGCGTGCTGGCCGCTGGTTTTTGCCATATTTATAATCATCGTGTTTAACACGTAAAAAACGCGTAAAAAAAAGTTATATATATTAAAACAAGCTTAATAGGTCACTCATTAACGCTATAAAAAATAACGTTACTAAAAACGGTGTTGTAATAACGCCATTAATAAATCAGAACAGAAATGTTTTTTCAAGTGAATTCTAAGTAGATTTTTATCAACGTCAAAAGCACATTAGGTTCGGGCATTTTCTACACAAATTTTAACACGCGACTTGCCTCTAAACTCCAAACACCAGTTAATAAACTAATCCCTGATCCTTCACAATCACAACGCATCAGGTATTAACTTGAAACCTGATAAAGACACATTAATATTGTATGAAAGTGTTTACTGTTGAAAAATCTTGTTTAACTTTAAGAACTTCCTTTCGCGTCACTTTTAATTTAAAAAAAAGTTATTAAAAAAACGTGACAAAAAAAGTCGCAGAAAGTTATTAGTTTACTTTAAACAGGCCTTTGCGCTTTTTTTTAATTAAAAAACATAAAGAGAAAAAGCGTGACAAAATTTTAGGAAAACATTTCCAAACTAGTAAGAATCTTTCATTTTGAACATTTGGAGAACTTGGCTTTACTTTTATCTCAATTCTTTTTACGGAATACCATTTTCGTGTAGGTACTTATCTTTTTTTTACATAAAATGTTTTTGGTCAAATTTCACTCCTTTTTTAAAGGATTTGGATAATATTTAAGTTTTAAAGTAGTAAAATATGCGGAATATTGTTCTATTGCGATTTTTTAAAATTTTGATGTTTTTTAATATTTTTCTATGGATTTATTCATTATAGTACCAGAAGTTAAGGTCTGTAAAAAAATTCCGGGTGTTGCCCCCAAATGTTTACCCACAAGTCATTAAAAAACATACCTACTGCTATTACTATGTTTGGGGTTTCTAATTCTATTTTTTTTTAAGAAACTTGCCCACCGGAATTCCGCCATGAAGCAGGCGCGGATCTACAGGAGAGGAAAAAGGGAAAATCTTAAACTATATTAATTTTTTACACACAGAATACACCTTATGGTCACAATGCAAAATAGATCCAGCCTTGCCACGCACAAAATAGCCTGTGACACGCACAAAATTTTTTTGATTTTTCCTTTTTAAAGAACGCTAAAATGCGCAAAATTGGCCCTATCATTATCGCTCATAGAGATAATATCTATCTCTATTCGAAGGAGCCAAGAGAAAAGTGGCAGCGTGTTTAACGCCGCTTTGTGTTTCAGTATGTCGCCGTCGCATCGAGTCGGAGTGTGATCCACTACATTGCACAGGGCTACGAATTTTATGGCTCTGTAACGAAATAGCGTGTATCAAAATAGCGCGTATCAAAATAGCGCGTATCAAAACACCGCTTTTCAAAACAGCGCGTGTCAGAATAGCACGTGTTCAAAATAGCGCGTATTAAAATCGCGTGTATCAAAATAGCGCGTGTTTATAATAGCGCGTGTTTCAAATAGCGCGTGTTTATAATAGCGCGTAACCTTGCTATACTTAACACAACTCATATAATTCGACTCTGTCTAACATATTTTTTGAAAAAAAAAAAATCCCTGGCTTTTTTTCTGGAATCCTAGAGGGTGTGTAACCAAACCGAACAGAACCAAACTGAACCGAACCGAAACATTTTTTTCAGTAACTCCCCGACCGTTCTCCACCAAAAAAAATTTCCCCAAATCATAGGTTAGGATACGTTTTAGCTCAATTGACAAAGGTTAGAATGACACCGATTTCAACCTACCAAAATAAGGATCAGAGAGCTAATTTAGGGAAATAATTTTTCGAAAAAATGTTTCGGTTTGGTTCGGTTCAGTTCGGTTTGATTCGGTGTGGATCGGTTCACTTCGGTTCGGTTTGGTTCATCCCAGGAAAAAAGTCAGGTAAGTTTTTGTTTTGAAAAAATATGTTAGAAAGAGACCCCTTAGTCAAACTATATGAACTACTTTGTAACAGCGACGTTTGTAATGGCGATCTTTCGAAACGCGATATTGTTAGACGCGCTATTTTTAGACGCGCTATTTTGAACACACGCTATTATAAACACACGCTATTATAAACACGCGCTGTTTTGATACGCGCTATTTTGAACACGCGCTATTTTGATACACGCCATTTTGAACCCGCGCCATTTTGATACGCGATGTTTCGATTTGCGCTATTTTGAACACGCGCTATTTTGATACGGGCTATTTTGAACACGCGCTATTTCTATACGCGCTATTCCGTTTCAGAGCCGAATTTTATATAATATATAAATGAAAAAGAAATGCATAAAATAAAATAAAAATTTTCCGAGGGTTTGGTCATAACTTATCAGTCTGTCAAATTTCAGCTTTGTAGCATGTTTGGAAGTGAAGTAAAATCTTGATGATCTAAACGTGAGTGAGTGAGTGAGTAAGTGAGTGAGTGGCAGTTTCGACGTTTTTTAATTTCCTACTTTACTGCTTTATGGAAGTCTGTGAAACTTGGATGTTAGCTCTAAAAAGATTTACGACATAGTTCAGGCAAGATTCGGGAAAATCCACTTTCTAGAAGCATTTTATATAACTTTTTGGCAAATGGCCAATTCGCCCTATTTTGACCCCGCTGAATCCGAATATCCCTGTTGCCAACTCGAAATATTGACAGGGGCTGAGATATTCAAGATGGCGGCCAAAATGGCGGCGGAATTTTAAATTGCCGCTGAAAAGCCCAAATTGTCACAGGTGTACATTCAAAATATATATTTGTATAATTAAAAAATAATAACATATTATTTTTTTTAATGGCTACAAAAACCTCCAAAAACCCTTCCCAGACCCCCGAAAATCTGAAAGTTTGAGGTTTTTTCAAATTTTCTTAAAAACTAAGCTTCTGAGAGAAAAATGTGTAATACACTTTATTATAGACAACAAAATTTCCTTTTTAACATGATATAACTTAATAAAGGTGGGCTAATAACAAGCTCTCCAGCGGCGTCCGTGATTGAAGTAATTAAAAAAAGTTGAAAAAATACCTATGTTTTTTCCAAGATTTATTTAATTTGTTTAAAAACTAATATTTACAGAAAACCATGTATTACATTTTAGTATACTCAATAAAATTTCCTTCAAAATGACGTATAACGTGATTAAATCGGTTTTATAAATAAAACTTCAGGGGCATCCGTAAATTAAATTAATTTTTAAAAAACAGAAAATAAACCATTTCTGTTACACGTTTTATCTAATTTTCTCAAAAACTAAGCTTAACATTAAAAAACTTATTTTACACTTTTTTGTAGACAGGGAAATTCCCTTTTTAAAAATGTGAAACTCGGTGGGGTTTGACTTATAGCAAACTCTCCAGCGACGTCCGTCAATGGGGGTGATTTCAACAAATCATTAAAAAAAAACATGTTTTTCATACGTTTTATTCAATTTTCTTAAAAACCAAGCTCTTTATCAAAAAATGTGTTCTTAGTTTAAAGAAATTATTTAAGATCAATCCAAACTAATCAATTTTGTGTCTTATTAAGTACAAAAAGTCAAAAGTACAAAAGGTCGAAAAAATAAGGTCAAAACTACAAAAGGTCGAAAATACAAAAGGTCGAAAGTACAAAAGGTCAAAAGTACAAAAGATCAAAAAACAAAAGGTCGAAAGTTCAAAAGGTCGAAAGTATGAGTACCTAATTATGATTATGCCCCCCCCCCAAACCGTTGCATAAGATTCACCACTTTATTTTTAGTTCCATATGCTTAAAAAAATAACCAAAAACACCTGTGTAAAAGTTACTACTGTTACTTTCTGCATAAAAATATTGCTTAGAGGGGGCTATGGCCCCTATGCCCCCTCCCCTTATAACCACCGGTGTTTTTTTGCTTTAAAGAACTTATTTAGATAAATCAAAATATCTAATTTAATCAAGAAACAGTTTATTTTAATTTGGAAACATTTTATTTTAGTAGGTATAAGTTACGAACCTTTTTGAAGTATTTATCATAACATTAACCTCACTTTTTAATATATCATTTAAAAAAAAATTGTCTTATCCTCAATAAAGAATAAAAGCACATTTTTTTCTGAAAGTCTTAGTTAGAAAAGATATTTAAATATGCAAGGGAAACTGATTATTTCAGTTATTTTTGAAAATAAGTTTATATTAGTACGCCCTTGAAGCCTTAAATATGGCAACAACCCGACATTTTAATAAAGTTTTTAAAAGAAAATGTTATGTTCTACAATAAAGTATACTGCATATTTTTTTCTAAAAAGTGTAGTTTTTGAGAAAATTTTGAAAAACCTATAATAAACATGTTTTTTCTAAATAATCCCAATTTACGTACGCCACTGAAGAGCTACTTGCTTTTCCTAACCTTATTGACCAATACATCGTTGGAAAGGGAATTTTATTCTCCACAAAAAAAAGTTCTTTGCAATTTTTGATAAAATGGTTAGTTTTCGAGAAAATTGCATAAAACTGAAAAAACAGGTTTTTGGGGGTTCGGGGGGGATTTTCTCCGTCCCTGTCGATTTTTCGAGTTATCAACAGAGATATTCGGATTCAGCGGGGTCAAATTAGGGGGAAATGGTCTGTTGCCAAAAAGTAATATGATTTGCTTTTAGACCGAAAACGGAAAGCCTTTTAAAATAATATGCTCTAACAGTGAAAAGTTTGAGTTTCGTAGCTCATTCTGAAGTAGAGTTTTAGATAGGTTTAGATATGGGCTGAAATGTTTCAAGAAAAGGTGGTACATCATTTTGGGTGCATTTGGCGGGGCACTGCCGTGCCCACATGTTATTTTCTATATTATACGAATATTTATTATTCCACATATTAGACACGTTATAAAAGAAGTTAGTTTTCAATAAAATACAAATAAATTGTTACTTCTTAAGAAGATACATGTTAGTGTCAAAGCGATATTTAACACAAATTAGGATTCTGGCTTTTAGCCAAAAATAAACAGTTTTTACTACCGGGTTTTAAACATTTTAACTAGGTGTGAAAATATAGTTTTGGATCCTGAAATACTTTCTTTTGTTGATACTTACTAGGTCCGTTCTCGAAGAAACTGTGGAATCTAAAACAAAAACAATAAATTCTTAAAAAATATAGATTCGCACGGCGTTTACTAGCTTTTAATTATTTTGTTTTTACATTTGGCACAATAAAAAGAGGTGATATATAGCCATTTTGTCAAATGGGTCGCCATCTTGAAATGCTTACGATCTAAATAATTTAAATACGATAGAGCATAAATACATGTTCAAAAAATCAAAAAAAGAAGCACTCATAGCTTGCTTTGGAACAAATGTTAAACTTAAATTCGCAGACGCGAAATTTCAAGTGCGCATGCATGTATTTTGTCCCGGAGGTACCCAGCTACTGTGTGGGAAGACGCCATATATGTTTTTTATTTACATTTTGCGGTGTTTTGCGTTGACCGTGTAAATTTATGTTTTTTTTCTGTCAAAAGTGGGAAATTATTCATGTAAAACATTTTCGGCTTGTAGAAAAATGGACGGTTTCGTCGATTGTGTCCGCTTATTGGAGGTGTCCGCTTATGAGAGAGAACTGCGAAATTTTAATACATATCTTTATTAACAATTTCCGCTTCTTGAGTTTTCCCGATATTAAATTTTTCAGCGATCTTTCCTGCTGATAGATGTCCCCGAAACGTTAACAATTTTTTCACGTAATCTAAGAAGATTTTTACTAGGCGCCATTTCAAAGAGATCTATTACTACCCAACTGGACAATAAAAATAAAACATAGCAGTCCCGCCGAATAAAATATGTTGTAAATACTAGGGAAATATTTAGTTTCCGCATTAAAACGGATTTTCGATGAAAATCTACCAGCTTTTGGACTATTGGCACTAGATCCGTTTGTTATGCTGGACTTAGGCGGCAGGGTAGTGCCGTGGTATGGTCGTCGGCTTCACATGCAGAAGGTACCAGGCTCGCGTTTCGAACTATGCAAAAACAAAAAAAGAATCTGTCGCCCGGTCGCCGAGTTTTTTTTCAGCGTTTAACAGCCGTCATCGAATAAGCATGCGATGGGATGCACGCAAAAAATAAAAGTCGACATTGAACATCGAGATATACGCAGGTGTAGTCCAGGAGCCGACACGCAGCCAGCCGAGGAACCAGGGATAATAACCCAGGAGCCTGCTATAAGTGCTATATAGTCGGAACCAAGACGGCGCCAGCATAAATCTCCTACAGTCAACTCACGACGACCACGACTGTTGCGCTGAAAAAAAGAAGTCTATCGTCTATAACCAAGTTCTGCTGGGACGATAGCCATGTTAAATAGATGCAAGTCTAACATGTAGCAGGAGACCACCTTTCGGAAGAGGTGTAAAAGCGTGGGTCCACCGTGTATACTTGCTACGCAGTATAAAGATCCCTGCCTTCGACAAAGAGGTGTCAGGCAAAATTAAGTCCTCTTAGAGAAAGAAAACTTGCATCCTAAGGGGCACGTGCATCAGTTTGATATATGATGTACGGACAAATCGGGGTTTGCGAAAAGGGCGCGCCGTGTGCCTAGTCGCTAGATCAAAAATGGTCTCCCCACCACTACTACTACTACTATGCTGGACTTGCCATTCAGTAAAATTAAGATGCGCAATAAACATTTTTCAGAATTTTATCATTTAAACGGCTTTGACGATGAAGCTAAATTATGGTACAACTTGTGGAGAGATAAAAAAAATAATAAAGAGGAACAAAAAAGTTTGGAAGTAGAGAAGTAGTTGTAAATCAAACGGAATTTTTTTTCCATCATCAAATACTACTCTATATACATATTTTGCCAATATTAGATAGTTTAAGTTGTGCTACGTATTTTTACGTAAGCATGAAATTTGACAGTTACGCAAGCGCACTTCGTCACACCGTCGTCAAGGTCACGTTAGGAGCTTACGTATTTACGTTAGCTTACGGCAGTCTGCGGGCACCTTAACGTTACCAAAGAATAGAATTGGTTGATTGACCAATCGAAAAATGAGGCCTAGACGATAATTTCCGCTTCCAGTACAAACAATCCTTTTCAAATACATTCCTACTGTAGTTGAAAAGACAAAAAACGAAATTGTAACATCAAAAAAACACAGTGCCGAATTCCATATTCTCTGCTATTAGTAGACTTGTTATGGTAACGTAAAAACATTCAACCTAAACTCAAATTTGGAACAAAACGTAGCGCTTAACGTGCAGTTTTATGTAAAAATACGTAGCACAACTTAAACTATCTATTGCCGCATGTAATACCGTAGAACGATCTATTCAGCGGATAGATTAAGCGGTTTGTGCAGGCTGAGTGTACACCAGAAATTAGAAAAAAATAAACAAGGAGATAAAGAGGTTTTAAGCAGATTTGCTGAAGATGCTAGACGTTTCGTTTTACTGTGATGTTCGTTTTTCCGTTTTCGTTTTTTTTTGTTTATTTTAATATGTAACTTTTTGCATTTGTCCCCTCATGATGCGTATGCCCATATGGTACAGGATAAGATTTAGATACTTGGCAGTGTAATAGCCGCTTTTTTCCTCCAAGCCTCTTCGATATATGCATTTTGTATGAGACTCAATTTTCCGTAGAGCAACGATAAAAATACTCTGCCAATATATGGGCCCCTAAGCTCACACTAGGTACTATAGTTATAGTGTACGTGTGAGCTAATATAACTAAAAACTAAAATATATTTTATTCAACTCCAGACTAAATTACCTTTTGTTTGATACCACACAACCCATGTTTTGACTTAAACTCAAATTTTTGAAATCTACCCCCACCCTTAAAAAAACAAAAACTAAAATGTATTTTGTTAAACTCCGGACTCAATTACCTTTCGTTTGATATCACACACGCCATATTTTCACTTAAACTCTAATTTTTGAAATATACCCCCACCCTTTTTTTAAATAAATTAAAATGTATTTTGTTTAACTCCAGACTCAATTACCTTTCGTTTGATATCACACACGCCATATTTTCACTTAAACTCTAATTTTTGAAATCTACCCCCACCCTTTTATTTGGTTTGTGTTCGGTGGATTTTGTTCATCTTTAAATGGGACCATCTCGGCCCAAAACCCAGCCTAGTTACCAAATTTCATTAAAATCGGCCAAGCGGTTTTTGAGTTATGCGCGTTGGTCGTTACAGACATACAGACAGACAGACAGACAGACAGACAGACATACAGACAGACAGACAGACAGACGGCGCAACAAAAAAGTTTCAAAATCTTCTGAAACGCAAAGATATATAAAAATTTTTGAAATCGGAGCAACTTTTTTTTTCTCGAAAAATCACCATAGCTCACACTACTATAGTATAGTATATGTGTGAGCTAAAATGCACACAAAAAGAGACAGTGTTCCGCATCTTGACTCTGTAAGTGGTTTATCTGTTCGTTCAACCCTTACCCGGTAAGTTCGTGTAATTCAGCTTCGTTCTTTGTTCAAATTTTACAGGGAGGGATTATAGACATTGGACTTAATGCAATTAAGCCAGTCAGTAATAGTGCCAGGCAGTATTTATTCAGTTTTACATTATTACTTCTTTATGGACTGACCCCTTTATTGATTTGTATTAGCTCACACATATACTATACTGTAGTAGTGTGAGCTATGGTGATCCTAATTTTTTCGAGAAAAAAAAAGTTGCTCCGATTTCAAAAATTTTTATATATCTTTGCGTTTCAGATGATTTTGAAACTTTTTTGTCGCGCCGTCTGTCTGTCTGTCTGTCTGTCTGTCTGTCTGTCTGTCTGTCTGTCTGTCTGTCTGTCTGTCTGTCTGTCTGTCTGTCTGTCTGTCTGTCTGTCTGTCTGTCTGTCTGTCTGTCTGTCTGTCTGTCTGTCTGTCTGTCTGTCTGTCTGTCTGTCTGTCTGTCTGTCTGTCTGTCTGTCTGTCTGTCTGTCTGTCTGTCTGTCTGTCTGTCTGTCTGTCTGTCTGTCTGTCTGTCTGTCTGTCTGTCTGTCTGTCTGTCTGTCTGTCTGTCTGTCTGTCTGTCTGTCTGTCTGTCTGTCTGTCTGTCTGTCTGTCTGTCTGTCTGTCTGTCTGTCTGTCTGTCTGTCTGTCTGTCTGTCTGTCTGTCTGTCTGTCTGTCTGTCTGTCTGTCTGTCTGTCTGTCTGTCTGTCTGTCTGTCTGTCTGTCTGTCTGTCTGTCTGTCTGTCTGTCTGTCTGTCTGTCTGTCTGTCTGTCTGTCCGCTAGGCCGATTTTAATGAAATTTGGTACCTAGGCTGGGTCTTGGGTCGAGATGGTCCCATTTAAAAATAAACAAAATCCACCCAACACAAGCCAAGTAAAAGGGTGGGGGAAGATTTCAAAAATTAGAGTTTATGTGAAAATATGGCGAGTGTGATATCAAACAAAAGGTAATTGAGTATGGAGTTAAACAAAATACATTTTAGTTTTTTTTTCTTCAAAAAGGGTGGGGGTAGATTTCAAAAAATAGAGTTTACGTGAAAATATGACGTGTGTGATATCAAACGAAAGGTAATTAAGTCCGGAGTTAAACAAAATACATTTTAGTTTTTGTTTTTTTAAGGGTGGGGGTAGATTTAAAAAATTTGAGTTTAAGTCAAAACATGGCTTGTGTGGTATCAAACAAAAGGTAATTTAGTCTGGAGTTGAATAAGATATATTTCAGGTTTTAGTTTTATTAGCTTGCACGTACACTATAACTATAGTACCTAGTGTGAGCTCAGGGGCCCATATATTGGCAGAGTATTTTTTTAGGTTGTTTGTTTTTGTTTTATAATTTAATTTGTTTTTATGGGTTTAAAATATTATGAAATGATCAAATTAAGAAATTAATCTAAAATAAAGAGGTAAGGGAAAAAAAAGAAATATAAAAAACAATAAAAAGTATATAAAAGTAAAAAATGGAATTTGACATGCACTTAACTTCAAAGAAAATTTTACGCTGATAAAAAGGGCCATTCTATAAGAAAAATATATACTTTCTGTAATATCTCAAAAACTAAAAGCGATTTACACCTAAATGAAATGTTCATAAATAAAGAAGTTGTAGGCCCTCTCCCAAAATTAGGGATGGGACAATTCGCCGCGGCTGAATTGTCGCAGCCAATTTTCCGCAGCCTTTTCGCCGCGAGGACAATTCGCCTCCGACCGATTCGCCGCGGGCACAATTTGCCGCTGACTAGTTTTAAGATTGCAGTTTTGTTTATTTCGTGTAGTAAACATATTTTTAAAAAATAATATTTTCTAAAAAATTATTTTTTTTTATTAGTTTCTGGAATAACTCCTGATTTATAAGTTGCCGTTCGTTAAAGTTCGGCAAAGTTCGGCCTTGCCGTTCGCGAAAGTTGGAGATAATTTATCTTTATCTTTCGCCGTTAGAGATTCGTAGTCGGCCCGGCTAGAGTCCCTGTATGTTTACATATTTGGATATATATAATATATCCAAATATGTCAACATACAGGGACTCTAGGCCTGGCCACGTACGTCACACTTAGTTGGTTTATTTTTGTATTTTCCTTTTATTTTTTTTTGTTTATGACAAATGCTAAGTCAGAAAAGGTTGGAGGCTCCATTTTAAACAAAAAAAACTATGAAAAAATTTTTTTTTAGATTATTATTACCGAACGGTTGCGAACGGAAGACGGCAACCTATAAATGCTAAAATCCGTCTACGAACTGTGAACCGTGAACGTCAACCGTGAACGGCAAATTATAAATCAGGGGTAAGTGCTTAAAAAGTATTATATAAAAAACTAAAAATGTTTTTTTGTTTTTTTTAATTGGTTTTCTTAAAACTACATTTAAAAAAATAATTTTTTGAATTTTTTTTTACCCTGTATGTACCTATTGTATTTTTGTTAAAATTTGTAGGACGTTACTTTTAGATCCTCTTGCCCCAAAGAGCAAAAAATTTGAAGAAAAAAAAATCTGCTTGGCTGCACCTTTTTGACTAAGTGTATAGCATTATGCCTTATTATTTCAAGCAGGTACACACCAGCATTAATACGTCTTTAATATCAATAAAATTTACAAACAATTGAATTGATGTAGAGGTATGTAACAGCCCAAATTTGTTTGTAATGATTGTTTATTAGACCCCAACTAAATGGTTTCAAATAGCTACCAATTTTGGAAAATCGGAACGATGAAATTAGCCATAAAACAACCGGCTTCGCCCGGTAAAAATAGCCTATATCAAGCACAGTCGGTCGTAGAAAATATGTGTGATAAATTTCATCAAAATTAGTTAAGTAGTTTTTAAGATTAACGGATATGAACGGCATAGAAACTAACGTTAAAGAGGATATTATAAAGATCACACAACTATTATGTAAAGAATTATACCAAACAAAAAGGGAACCATCGCGAGAAACCATAAAGAAACTCCATGCAAAAATAAAGAACATAAACTCAGAGCTACAACCTGAAATAAGCAAAGCGGAAATAAAGAGAGCATTAACGAAAATTAAAAATAACAAATCACCTGGAAAAAACGGAGTAACGGCAGAAAAGCTCAAATACGGTGGTAAAGCTGTAGTTGATAAAAGAAAACATGAGCCTAAACAACTGGAAAGAATCCATAACCATTATTCCACACAAAAAAGACGATAGAGCAGACCTAAAAAACTATCGACCTATAAGACTCCTCAATGCAATTTATAAGCTTTTCATGAAAATATTAACAAATAGACTAACAACAAAATTTGACGGATATCAATCAAAAGAACAAGGAAGCTTCAGAAAAGGTTTCAGTAAAGTTGACCACCAATTAACCATGAAAATCCTAATAGAACGAGCCATCGAGCCAACTAATACAACATTACACTATATATTGTGTTTATAGACTTTAAAAAAGGCTTCGATAACACTGAGTACTGGGCAATAAAAGTATCTTTAATTAATAGCCGAATTGATTACAGATACACAGACTTTAAAAAAATATATAGCGAAGCAACACCATCAATCAAAATCCACGAAGGAACCAAGATATTTCCCATAACACGAGGTGTCATTCAGGGTGACACAATATCCCGTAAACTTAATTTCCTTCGAGGGGTAAACCTTACCCCTATATTTTAAATTGGAAAAGTGGGTCGAGCGACACCTTCTATTGACGGCCTGACGTGTTTTAAACTGTGATAAATTTAAAAATCCGTTAATTTGTTTTTGAGATATTTGCCTCTCAAATTCTACACGATCTATAACCAATGGAATAACAAAACTTCAACCCTCAATACATCATAGGTTTCTAGGAACTTACTGTTTCACTATCACTGAAAATTAATGGAAGTAAATGCAATGCTACAAAATGATTATTTTCAGTAAGTACATTTTTTTGAGATTTAATTATTATAAAGAGATACAAACTTTTTCTCTGTGTCGAGTAAAACACTGATTACATACATGATTGATTGACATAAGTATAATTATGCCATAATAGGAAGGTGCTATTAACACCAAAATACGATTCTTAATTTGGTATGTGGAATAGCTTCAATAGGTTGGACATGTTTCACTTTTTTTCAGAACGTATGTTGCTTGAATAACTGATTACGAATTGGTTGCCTACTTCGGAAAATTGCTTCCTTATTTTGTTTTTACACAACAAATAAGGAAATCACCCTAAACGTCTTTTTTCATTTTCGGATGTCAATTTACAAAAAATACAGGGTGTCCCTAAACCAATGCTTAAATCATAGTCATAGAGTAAATCATACCTACAAATATACCTATCAAATGCCGTCTTTTTTAAGTAAAAAAAGAATATGTCCTTATGAAGTCGCTTTCCTGACGTCTTTTCGACGCATGATTTCTAACGTCTTTAAACACGTAATTTATTGGTCACTATCACTAGAGTCCCTGTATGTTTAATGTTGACATATTTGGATATAATAACCAAATATGTCAACATACTCTAACTATCACTACGCATACAGCACACTTCGTTCCAGAGACGTACAGGTCATATATTAAGCCATACGGGGGGTCTGCATTTTCGAGGAGGCCCAAATTTTTTTTTATATATTGTTAATTTGGTAAGTGGAATAGGTTCAATGGGTTGGACATGTTTCACTTTTTTTTCAGAAGGTATGTTGTTAGAATAACTAATTACGAATTAGTTGCCTACTTCGGAAAATCGGTTCCTTACTTTGTTTTTAACAAAACAAGTAAGTAAATCACTAAAACGTCTTTTGTCGTTGTAATATTTTTGTGTCCCTAAACCAATGCCTAAATCATAATCAAGGAGTAAATCATACCTAACTATTACCTAAACTACACAGCTAGCAATGGGTTATCAAATGCCTTCTTTTTTACGTTAAAAAATGATGTCTTTAAGATGTTGCTTTGTTGACGTCTTTTAACACGCACGGTAAAAAAATTGTCTTGGATTAAAGCAAATTACTTTTAAGTAAAATAATTTGTGCTTTCCTATTCACCAAAAGAATATTTTCTTGATATAGCACAAAAAATGTCTTGCCTCTTTATTTTAATGTGAAACAGAAATTGTTTTTTTATAAATTGGAACTGATTTAATCTGGAAGCAAAATATTACTTATATTAAGACAATTTGCTTTGTTACAAAACGGAGTATACTGACACAAAACAATTAAAGAAGAAAAATAAAGTCTCATTTTAAGATTAAACGCTGCGTTGAACTAAAAAGAAATATTTTAATTCAAAACAAATTGTTTTAAGGTAAAACAATTTATTCAAGAAAAGAACGTGTTTTCATTGTAGACAAAAAATTTTACCATGCGTAATTTATTGGTCACTTTCAGTAAAGTCCCTGTATGTTGATATATTTGGATATAATATCCAAATATGTCAACATACAGGGACTCTTACTATCACTACCCATATCCCAGAGACGTATACAGGTGAATTAGCAAGCCGTACGAGGGGTTTTTCGAGGAGGGCTGAAACTTTTTTATAGATTGTTAATTTGGAATGTGGAATGGGTTGATATATTTTCTCGGAATCGTAATGAATAGTTTAGAGTATACTTGTAGTCAGGAATATGGTGAAATCATTAACAAAAATGTAATTATATTACAAATTTGTATTTATGATTTGACTAATATACTGCTTTTCAAAAAAAATTGTACACCTATCATGGGTTTTTATATTGCACGTGTACAAATATTTTGATAAGTAGTATATATCAACCTTTTACATTTTAATACACCAGCGCTATGCAATGAGCAGAGAAATAAAAATATTTTAAATATTAGTTACTAAATACCTTAGTAAAGTGTTGTTATCCATAACTAATTAAAAATGTCAGTAGATTTTTAAAACAGCCAGATGAATACAAACATAATCAAAATATTTATTTGATGACATTAATAACAAAAATATCTATTATGGTCAGCTTGTCTGGAAAATCGACCAGTGTGGAACGTTCTTTTGCTTCGTGGTAGTAGAAAAGCAGATTTTGCTGAAAACGCGTAAGGCATGTATGTATGTGAAATATGGAATTTTTCATATTGTATAATCAGACGCCTTTTTCAGAAGAAATCATTTGTTGCTCTTCTGTACTTATAAGTATCAAATACTTCATATTATTAACGAATGATGTTATTTTGAGTGTACTTTGAACGTCATAAATATGTTATTTATACATCAGTTTAGAAACGTCTTAGGTCATCCAAAATTACCCCTTTTCGACGTTTAAAAGACGTCACTTTCACTCTCCTGCCTATAAGGCACAAAAAATATACTTATTTCGATGGTTTTAATGACGCAGCGAACGAATTTTAATGCAAAAAATATTACTTTATAAATAAATTATTTGCATAAAATCGACAATAAAAAAGTTATTTGTTTTTTAAGCTTTTAAGTTATTAAATCGATTTCTGAAAAAATTAAGTTTTTTGCGTTAAAAGTAATTTATTCTTCAAAAGTTATCAGTGTCATGTCTGACATTTGCAGAGAAGGCTTAATTCAGTTTTGCTGTTGGGCCCCCAATTTTTAGGGACTAGATCCGCTACTGCTTATAGATAGATTTGTATGTATAGTTATATATATGTATGTTTTTAAATTTTTTTATTAACTTACTCTTGGGTAGTTTAAGTAATATCTTATTATTCCAAAAACACACAATTCACTGACCAAGGAAAAACGCACTATTTTGTTTATGTTTGTTTTATTTTTAGTTTTTTAGTATATAGTATCACAAAACACACTAGTGAAAGTCCACGTAAAACTAAAAATATTCAAAACCTATATAAAAATTATGCAACTTAATTAAAAAACAATCATTTTTAAATTTACTTATTTCGATTTTAAATACTTTGTCATAAAAATACGTAGATAAATGCAAGTTATTAGTTTTTTTTAGTTTTGTTTAGTTTAAGCCTTATCACTCCAAACAATTTTTATTAGGCATTTTAAAAAAAGTGGTCGTAAAATTGTAGGTTGTGCATAAATACCGCTTTTGAATATTGACATATATTTCACACGTTTTTTATACTAAAAAAACCGCTTTTAGTCTAATTTTTATCGCACCTCAAAGAAATATATATGGTCAAAAGGCACGTGCGGTTAACTATTTTAGGGATACCACGGACACTGCTCGAACCTTTTAAACTAAGCACAAAGCCATGCAGGCGTATGATCCATTCATAACCTACTTCTATGCATACTGAAATTCGGTTTTGTCTGGATGTGAAATAAAAGTCCCATACTTGCAGTCACCGGGAGAATCATGTAATTATGAGATAGACGTTGTTTCGCTATTTTTGCCTTAAAATAGAAACTTTTCTTTTCTTTTCAAGCAATACAGGAACATGTACTTTTTATATCTTCTTTTCTGACATACTTTTCTACATTATACACAGGATGTAATTTAATTGATGCACCAAACTTTAAGGGAAGGTAACAAGGGTTAAAAGGAGACAAAAAATTCAAAAAAATATTTGTGTCAAAAGTTTTTTGTTTCCAAGTTATAGCATTTATCAAGTATGAACAGTGGGGGAAAACTATGTTATTTTGAAAATTTGAAAACGTCAAAAAATGTTGTGATTCATGTGATGTGATAAAGACATGCTTTATTGTTTTTTCTTTTTAAATACTAAAGAAATACAATGTGGGGAAATTACCTTTGCAATAAGTATATTTATTTTAACAAATAAATTATTTTATCATCTATAAAATTCAAAAAAAACTTTTGACTATATTTGCGTGGGGTTAATTTAGGTAATAGAAAAAATTTGTATCATATTATTTTTTACATTCTGTCAGAAGTCAGAGATGTCATTCCTTATGTCAAATTTTGACAGCAACTTCCTAAGTTAAAGTTAATACCCTGTATATTATTTTCCAAAATGAAAGAAATACTTGCCATGATGTCAAAAATATATAGGTTGCTGACATTTCGATAAGTCGTTTTTAGATGTATTAGTTTTAAATTAGTGCTAAATTGCACTAATGATAATACACTTGGCCCAAGGTTCTGTCCTTCAATATAAATGTGTAATTTAAATAACTCAAAAATTGCTTAACCAGATATTATCAAACCAAATGTTTTTAAAACCATGGAAAATATATCTTTCTTTCTGACAGAAAATATACAGGGTTTTCCTTTTAAATTAAAAAAGTTGCTGCCAAAATTTGACATAAAGAATGACATCTGACACTTTTGCCCAAAAGATATAAAGGAAAAAAGTATGCAACTTTTGTATAAATTTTTTTTCTACCACCCACATTAACCCCTAATAAGGGCACGCAAATATAAACAATGACCCTGTACCCCTTAATAAAAACAAAAATTGAAACATAAGGACTACATTTATATAAAATATTTTTAAAAAAACATAGGTATTCTTGGTAAAAATGTTGAGTGTTTTTATGTTTTTTAAATATTGTAGGAACTTATTGCAATAAAGCCAGGCTGTAATAGTTCGAGGCAGTATTCTGTCAGTTTCACATTAAAAAATCCGAATTTAAAACTAAGTCGTTTATTTTCCATTAATAAAGGAAGGCAGTATTTTTTCCGGTTTATATAGTAAAAAAAAGATAGATTGAAAGATCACAGCGGATAAACAAAACATAGAAATTTGATCAAGCGCAGATTTAAGAGGTGAGTAACGTAGTAATTACACCCCCCCTAGAAAGCCAAATATGCACTTTTTGTTAATAATTTAAGGCAAACGGGAAAATCACCTCCCTAGAAAAAAAATTATATTACAAAAAATGTTTTTGTCGAATATTACCCCCCTGGATTTTGACCCAGATTTGCGCTTAGGTTTGATGCAAAATTTTATATGAAAAAACACTTTTTTTTACCTTTTTTTTACGTCCCTAAACATTTAGTGCATCATTAAAATTACATCCTGTATATTATATAAATTTGCATTTGGATATTATTTACTTTATTTATCCTTGATTGCTTAAACTTATCAACCCAAAAAAATTCATTAGATCTCTTAATTATATGGGCATAACTAAAAAGGGAGTTTGGAGTATCATACTGAGTTAATAGGGAAAAGTAAGGAAGTCTATGCATGGCAAGCGTAAAAATCATGATAAATTAAGCGAAAATAGAGAGAGAACACTTTGCTCTAAGACATTAACTATAATAGAGTAAAAACTATGGTGCTTGGTGCTTCATTAAAAATCAATCATAACCAAAACATTTCATGTAAAAAAAAGCCAAGTACGCAAAAATGGTATTCCGTAAAAAGAATTGATATAAAAGTAAGGCCAAGTTCTCCAATACAAATTTTAAAATGAGAGGTTCTTAATAGTTTGGATATGTTTTTTAAACTTTGCTATTACAGCCAAACTTCTTTATGTTCAATTTAGCAGAAAAACATTTCCAAACTATTAAAAAACTCTCATTTTAAAAATTGTATTAGAGAGCCTGGCTTTACTTTAAAAAAAAAATTAAATGAGAGGTTCTTAATAGTTTGGATATGTTTTTTAAACTTTGATATTATAGCCAAACTTCTTTATGTTCAATTTAGCAGAAAAACATTTCCAAACTATTAAAAAACTCTCATTTTAAAATTTGTATTAGAGAGCATGGCTTTACTTTTACATCAACTCTTTTTACAAAATACCATTTTCGCGTACTTGGCTTTTTTTTACATAAAATTTTTTAGTTCTTATTTCACTCCTTTTTTAGGATTTGGATAATATATAAGTTTTAAAGTACTCAAATAAGCAAAATATTGTTCAAAACTTTTGCAATGCCTTAATAAAAATCTTGTTTTTTAATTTTTTTCTATGGTTTTATCATATTTCCCATCAGCCTTCTAAAGCTCAGCTCTATAGCGTTTCTGGAAATTGGCATTACTTTTACATAATTTTACATGTATAGGGGAGGAGAGTAAATTAGAATTTTTGGGTTTTATGATTTTTTCCAAAGGTTTGCTCATAATTTTTATCAGTCTGCCAATCCTTAGCTTTGTAGCATGTCTGGAAGTACAGTAGAATTTTGATGATCTATACATGAGTTGCAATTTCGACGTTTTTTGAAATTTCGTAACGACTTTACTACTTTAGGGAAGTCCATGAAACTTGAAGAAGTTGTTAACTCTATGACGATCTACGACTGTGCAGAGCTTGAGTTTCGTAGCTCATTCCGAAGTAGACTTTTAGATAGGTCAAATATGGGCTAACTTTTAAGAAAATATGGCACAGCAGTTTTCGCGCGAACTTGGCGGGACACTGCCGTGCCTTCAGAGAAAATATCAAACAATTTTTTAATGCTTTCTGTTGTAGGTGATCTCAAGTATATTTTTAACGTGTTGTCTTTAATTAGCACTTGTAAGTAACTTATTAGGACGGCATCTGCCGAATTTTTTGGCCCCGAACCAGCCCTGGGCATATCATACAATGCTGCTAAATTAACCATATTGGGATGGATGGAGGACAGCTTCAAACAATACTGGATGAATATACCAGAACTGGCTCACTCTAAAGAGTTCATTAAAGGACCTTGTCAGAAGAGAGCCAGAAATATCATTGGACTTACCAGACAGGAGATCCGTATAGTGACTGGACTTTTTACGGGTCACTGTCGACTAAGAGTACCCATGCACAGAATGGGAATAACAGAAGAGACCGAATGTAGACTCTGTATGGAGGATGATGAAACAGTTAGACATGTACTGTGCGAATGTCCGGCTATTGCACGTTTACGTCAAAACACTTTTGGTAAACCGCAGATTGATTCAGAAGATCTGAACAGTGTCTCACCCAAACGGATAGCTAACCTTTTTGGAGGATTAGGCATACAGTGGTGAGAAACCACTCAAAAGTAAGCCACAATAGACCCACTAGTGGTCGCAGTTGAAGGGCTGCAAGGCCGACTCATATATGAATCATCATCATCAACATATTAGGGCGATTTATTCTCGTTTGAACCCACTTAAGGAAATTAGATTAAGAATTATTCAGAGACATTAAATCAAAATTAAGGGTAGGAAAGATGCACAGCTACATTTTTAAGAAATATGGTTCTATTGTCGAACGTGAATAATTTCTTGAAATGACAAAGTTGCAAAGTAAGAATCGATGCATATAATTTTAAAAAAAGAATAAGCTATTATAATTAGGCTGTATCTTAAAACGAAAACGTTGACATACCAGCTTTGGTGACGTAACGAGAGGATTCAAATAAAAGCTAATACAAATCTTCTTTGCAAAAGCTTTTTATAGTCTTGTAGATAAAAATCAGGTGAGCCTTAGCAATAGGTACAGTCAGATACTTTTCAAACTAAAGTCCTTGCTATAGGCAGTTACAATTTTGTGACATTCCCAACCAGTTCATTTATCATATTTTATGGATACTGACAAAATCTGAAAAATGGCATGTCTGATTTGTTTTTATCAGTGCTTTTTTTTGTCAAACTGCAGTCAAAATCTTTTCATTCAGACACAATGACAGTTTTACCTTTAATTTTATACCAACATGACATATTTACTTTAATATATTTCTGGTTAGGAAATATGTTTCTTTCATGTCAAAGTCACAAAAGTGTAACTGCCTATAGCAAGGACTACAGATATTGCAATATTTTTTTTGTCATGTTTCATTTAAATATATCAGGAAAAAATGTAGATTGGGTTCACTATCTGGTTGATTTGGTCCAAACGAGTAGAAATATAAAAATGTCAAATATTAAATTATTTTAATTTATGGCGCCTACCTATTACCTCGCACTGTATTAAATTTATTTCAGAATTTTCGAGCAAATTTTTATCTTGCTGTTTGATGTTATCATGATTCTTCATTCAGGAACGCAATCCCAGATGGAAGCTCTAAAATAACCCTGGGACAAGCACCCCTTTATTAACGTTTGAAGCAAGGGTGACCCTGTCTGTAATATAAATAAAGAGAGAAAAATATATAATATAAATTGTGAGTTCTCACTTTATTTGTAAGTAACCATACCTACTTATCAAATTTTATTATTTCAAAATGTTATATTTTTTTCCATTTTTGAATATTTTTTATCTACACCCCATTCTATAAGACCTTTCAATATCCCAAAAAAAAACGTAAAATAAACAAACTTTTATATATGTATAGGTAGTTTTTTAACCTTGTTTTTAAAACAACATCATTTTGTTCTGTGTATCAAGTGGTTTTAAAAATAAAATTAAAACAACCTGAAAAAGAATGTGTTTTTTTTATTTTACCCTAGTTGTGTTATTTAATAAGTTGTATTATCGTACTAGTGATGTAATGAGCTCAGTATATTACCAGTGATGTAATAAACGTATTACAGAACTTTAATTTAAACATTTGAAAAAATATTTTTTCAGAATATAGGTTTTTTTTAAATGGCCAAAACACGAAATTTCAACTAAAGAAAAAAAACATTTGTTCCAATTTTAAGAGCAAAATTTTTAGTGAAAAATCGGAAGCACGAATCATTCTATGATAGTTGAGGCCCTACATCCGAGAGTCAAGCGATATGCTGCGTTTAATAATAAAAGCCCACCGGCGGTTCTAGGGGAGTAGGGGGATACTGGGGGTAATTACCCCCCAGAGCCCCAAAAAAAATATGTTTGGTATAAAAGCTGGTAGTTGCTACAGATAAGTTAAAGGCTAAAAAAAAAATTTTGTTGGCTTTATTAGATTCCCGATAATAAGCGCATAGGAAAAAAACGTAGAAGAAATATGCGCAAAGGCAAAAAGCGCATATGAAAAAAATCGCACGCGAAAAAAAAACCGAACAGGAGTGTGTGTGTAAAGGGGTGAATTTTGGGTTAAAATTATATTTCCTCGATAATCTTAGTGGACTGTATACTATAGGCAACTTTCCCAAATATTGTAGTTACAGTCCGAGCGCCATACAAAATCGCAAATAAGAAAAATGGCACCTACCTGAATCTGACAGTGAAGGAATCTTCGACAGTGTTTTCCAGCTAGCGGGCCCGCTTCTTCTTGCTTCTTTACCGTTCCACGTAAAAGCTAGGTTGTTGTTTACTGAATAATTGTATAATTAGAATTTTATGTTAGTTTTAATAGAAATATTAAAGTTTTTGTTACGGATATTTTTACACATGGACTTGCTTCAAACCCGGCAACGAGATGAGTCTGTGTCTATTGCGCATGTCACTGCTACGCGCATTGTAGCTTGGTGCCAAACTTTTGAATTTGTATGGCATTAGCTTTTTATTACAAGACGGAAAATACGTTAGAAAAGGGATAATAAAGTCGCGTATACATTTTCCGCCCACTAAAGTTTTAAATTAATAAAAATAAATAAAACGAATTCTTAGCTTCACTGTAAGTGCACAAATAAAATAAAATTAAAAAAAATGTTTCGATTCTATGTATTCCCAAAGAATAAAAATTTCCAAAATTATTTGAGGACGATTACATGACACGAAAGTGCGCTTAAATTCAGAAACGATTGGCAACGGGCACAATTCAACGATGGGTCGTTTGAAAAACCCATTTTTTGTTTTGACCGTTACAACTCTAACGTGGCCGTCAGGGCCAGGATGCATTTCAACAATTCGTCCAAGTGACCAATCAATCGGCAATTGATTTTCATCTTTAATAATGACTAAAGTATTTAATTAAATTCTTGAAGTCGGATCCGTCCACTTAGATCGCTGTTGAAGCGTGTTTAAATATTCTAGTCTCCACCGCTTCCAGAACTCAGTATTTAATCTTTGTATATATTGCCATCTAGATAAAGCGTTCATTTTTAAATGCGACAAGTCCGGATCAGGAAGTGAGTTCAATGGTTTCAGGGTTAGGAAATGCCCTGGAGTTAAGGGTGCTAAATCGTTAGGGTCATTGCTCTGTACCCACATGGGTCTGCTATTTACTAATGACTCTATTTGGGTGAGTAGGTTGTACAGCTCCTCAAAGCTTAAGATTTCTGAAGCTATTACACGGATGAGGTGAGCTTTCATCGATTTGACGCCAGCTTCGGCTAATCCGTTAAGATGAGGTCCTGCTGGGACATTAAAGAACCAGGAGATTTTTAAATGTTGGGTAGCTTGCTTAGAAAGCTCTGAAAGCTCTTTATAAGCTCCCTTAAAATTTGTTACTGAATCCGAATATACGCTATTACAAGATCCACGGCGAGAGACAAAGCGTCTAAAAGCTGCTATGAAAGCTTTCGACGTTAAGTCTAATACAAGCTCTATGTGGATTGCTCGTGAAACTACGCACACTATGATAAGAATGTAAGTTAAAGCTAATGGGTTGTCCAGGACACCCAGAAACTCGACCAGACTTTATTATTTGCGCGTACATTTCGGCGCCTAGAAGTAGGTCGATAGATGCAGGTTTATAGAATTCTGGATCACTCAATGGTAAGTTGGAGATATGGTGCCAATTTCTAGGAACAAGTTGAATACTTGGCAAAGTTTTTGCACAACAAAGCCACTAAAAGAAAAGGTAGGATGCACTTTTCCTAAAGGTTTGATAATGCAGCTTGTAATGCCCTTTGTGACCGAAGATGATTGATTTACCCCCATGATAGGGATGGAAAATTGTTTTCTTGATAGACTCAACCTGTTTAGACAGGTTTCACTGATAAAGCAAGTTTTACTAGCGAAGTCTAGTACTGCTCTTACAGTTTGATAGTTTCCTCTTGCATCTAGGTTTTTCACTTTCGTGGTAGATAGCAAAACAGTACTTTGCAAGCTTGGAGTAAAAGATGTGCAACAATTTAAGTTTGGTTAGCTTGGGTTGGCTGATTGATCTTGCATGATCGCAGAAGAGTTGTAAGTTGAATTACTTGTATTTTGAATTTGTTTATTTTGCTCATAGTTTGGATTACGTAAGTAATAATTGTCGTTTAATTGTATAGGTTGCGAATGTGAAAGATTGATTGTGGGCAACAAGGTGCCACTTGGCTGTTGCATAGAAGGTTGAATTTGAGAAATATACGCAGAAGTTTGTAAATTCGTTGATTGTGTAGAGTTTGGACGATTGATGACGTCACAAACCAAAGTATGGTGGTGCAAGCCACACCCCTTGCAATTGTAAGGTGATAAGCAAAAAATGATTTGTCCTTAAACAGTTAGGGCAAACGTTATTTTGTTTTAGATATGAAATACGATCTGCTTAAGTTTTTTGTAAGAAATTCGCACATTGAGATAAAGGGTGTACCGAAAGGTTACACAATCTGCATTGTTTTTATTAAAATGGCTTGAATTTTGCATAGAATTTTTTGTAGTATTTTGTTGATAATAATTATTTCTTGTTTGCCGAAGCGTATTTGTTAAGAAAGAATTTTTATAAGTATTGTTTTGTGTATTTTGAATCCTAGAACCACTGAATCCAGATCCTGAAGGTTTCGAAAATTTATTGGAATTGGAGTTAGGATTTATCCGAACGTACTGAACCGATTCTAATGCTTTACATTGTCTTTCCAAAAAGGTAAATAATTCATTGTAAGTAGGAATCTCCTTGTCAGCAAATCTGACCTCAAAAAAAAAAAAGTTTTTCTTTTTGATTCAGGTGTTCAATAAACGTCGAATCCTGAAAAAGTTGTCTAATCTGGGGCCCCACAAAAACACCTTCCTTGATTTTAGCCTCACTAAGACGAGGAAATTTAGTTTTCAAATATATGAATGCGTCGCCTGTGCTTTTACAAACTGTTTGATCAATCCAAGTTTGATATGCCAAGGCGGCAAGTAAATATTATCTTGCGGGACTAATAAGGATCGTTGGCGACATTTTTCTGACCGGGAGTAAATCTTTCTCGCAAAGAGCAGTTCCGTACAATGTAATGTTTGTCCCGTGCTCGGCTGTCCCATTCACAAATAAAGCAACAATATTTAATTTTTTTATTATAGTTTCTGCATGAGCGTATACAAGGGGGAGGGGGGCTTGGGGGCGAAAGCCCCCCCCATGAATCTAAAAACAGATTATGTTAAAACTATTTATTTTCCTACTTTTAATATGTTAATAAATACAAGTGGAAAAAATTTCCAAGCCCCTCCAAGGCGATTTTTTGTATACGCCAGTGGTTTCTGTATATATATACTTTTATAAACTAATATATTGCTTTATACCTTGCTATAACGTTTATTACCTCTACCGTTAAGCTGCTGGCAGCTAAAATTTTATAAAAATATTTAGAAAATGCATATAAAACGGTAAAATTGACAATGTCCATTTACCATTTATGCAAAACACCCCCCTCCCAAAACAAATGGCTTACCACCTTACTATAAATATTAATGTTTGAGAACACTAAACTCTCCAGTCTCTCAGAAATAATGATGTTAAGGCCAAAAAAAAATCCTTTCCGTCTCACCAAACTATCGAAAAGCAGTAAAAATAGGTAGGGCAGTCTCCCCCGAAAATAGGGAATGATGGGGAAAAACGGAGTTCATATTTAGATTCAGGAGGTCATTTTATATAAGAATCGGCAAGAATGGTGTCAGGGCCGATTTTCATGCCGACCAGTGTTATTGTCACTCTGAACTGTTGTAGATTTTGATCTAAAATTTTGATGTAGTTTTGGCTTATAAATAAATGGATCGATGACGGATCTGATACCTTTTTAGCTGGCCTATTAACACGTGGGAACTCCATATCAGCCTTGAAAATGTTTTTTGTAAATATCTCTGAAACGAAAGTTCCAACATAGTTTTTGGTTATAGCACAGATTATTGAGAAAAATGTGGTCTACTCTATCCCGAAAACAGCATGATGATGCAATGCTCCATTAAAAAGTTAGCATTTTAAAAAAAATTTCATTGTCAAAAAACTGTTATAAGCATTAATGGATTTTGACCAAAATCTAATCAGCTCGTAACAGTGACAGACAGTATTTTACCTGAAAATTTTATGAAAATCGATTTAGCGGTTTAAGAACTGCGGACAGACATACAAACACAGACAGACATCACGACCATATTTTTAAAATAGGCCCAAATAAATTGCTTTAACTGTTTTTAAAAACCGAGTTTTCGAAAAAAGTATAACGTTTTTGAAAAACTTTTCACGGCCCAAAAAACTCGGGGTCGATTTAGGCGCTGACTCGTGACGTAGCTTTAAATTTGCGCCCCAACATAAATTGTAATTTTTAAACATACTCATTTCCATCTCTTTTTAAAGCACAGCTAATTTTTTTATTGCTGTCCAACTTATAGCGCTGCATAATGGGCTCCCGGACCTAATTTTTGACCCAAAGGAGAAAAATAGGTTTTGTAACAATATTTTGTTTTAAAATGAGAAAAAAGTAATTATCAATCAAAATAACGGATCCAAAATGGCAAAGTTTCCTATTTATAAACCGATAAATATGAAATTTAGAACTTTGGGGTGTTAATAGTCGCTAAATATGATTTTTGACTAAAATAAAAAAAAAACTTATTTACCAATAGGTATCAAATTGGGAACTTTGACATGTTTAAAATCGCTGATTATAATTATGAACTCAAACTTTAAAGAAATTACATCGCAGAATCAAAAGGGCAGAGTTTTCTATTTATGAACCGATATGTATCAAAATTGGAACTTTGTGGTGTACAAATCCGATAATTAAGATTTCTGACAAACCTAAAAAAAATATCATGGCGAATCGGAAATACGTAACAAAGCTGCGTTGAAAAAAAATATAAAAAGAGTTAAACGGTGTTATTTTTTGGCTGTACCAAAAGCAACAAAATAAATATTTTTAAAGCGTCAACTTTTTATATTAGTTTGTTAGGACTCAGAATTGATAAACTGCTGATAATTTAAAAATAGAACCGTTAACTTTAAAAGTTTCTTTAAACCTACTGTTTTTCCAAAACAATCCACCTGTTAAAAATATTGTGTAACACTGCTTGATGGTGTAATTGTTTTAAACAAAAAAAATAATGTACGATAAATTAAGGGGGGCTTTATACTCGTATTATATAGCTATACTGTGGTCATAGAAAATCATTAATTTTTAAATAATAATAATTGATTGCACAACTTTTTCTCTCAGTTCTAATAGGACTGAATTACTGTCATTTAGGTTTTGTCGCTTCTTGTTGATATATCTTTTTTGGCCAGGCTATAATTGTGCCAGGAACTATTTTGACATATTCACATTGAAAACTAGCAGTTAATCCTTCAAAATTGACATACCAAAGTCGAATTTAAAACTTTCGTCGTTTATTTTCAATTAATAAATGAAGGCACTATTTATTCCGGTTCATATAGTAAACAAAGGACGTCTGTTGAAAGATCACAGCTAATATTACAATGTGAAGGTGTCAAAATTGTGCCTGGCACTATTATAGCCTGGCTTTGTTTCAATAATTCTCTAATATAGAAGAAATTGTCGCAGAAAGATAAAGTCTAGCGATAAAGTTTATAAACCCTCATGGTAGATATAGTTTATTGTTCTGCATTAAAATACACCCATTTACCCTGTTACATATACTTTAGATAATATTATTTCTAAACTTGTGTTTAAATTTCTGTAGGTAGGCATATAATAGAGTGTCTTTTAAATTTCTGTAAAAAAGCAAGCAGCGCAGCCAGTGGAGCGAGAATTAGTTCTTACAGACAGAGCTGTCACAAGTACATTATGAAAGTACTTCAAGTACAAGTACCAAGTACATTAAAATTTGTAAATGTACTTGAAGTACTAAGTACATTTTCTTTTCAAATGTACTTCAAGTACCAAGTACATTATAAAAGTACTTTATTTTCCCCAAGTCTTTTACTTTTAAAATAAAGTAAATGAGAAAAATGCCAAAAATGTCAAAAAATTCAAAAAATATCTAAGATGACAAAAAATTTCAAAAACCTTCACAAATGTAAAAAAATTCAAAGATGTAAGAAAATGTAAAACATGTCAAAAATGTTTACAAAATTTTCAACCTGAAAGGTTTTATTTTTGGAATAATATTGTATGTAAATATGTATTACTTATATACCTAAATTGAATTTATAAATTTTTCTGAACTCATTATTTTACATACAAATGCCATAGAAAGGTAATGGAAAGGGATAATATTTTACTCAAAAATTTTAAAATATATTAAGTATTTCTGTATCAAATTGCATACGGTTGTTCCAAAAAGATCACATTTGTGTACATCCAAATATATTTGACTTTGTAATGAGACCTACAAAAAAACTCTTGTATAACCGGGATGCACGTACCCTACCTTGCCTTATTTCTTTTTTGGTGGAGCACTGTTCTTAGTAATATTTGTATTTTATTCTTCAAACCTATTTACAAACTTTAATTCAAAATTTCACTTTCACTTACTGGAACAACAAAAAATTTTTGAGTACATGCTTAAAGGTGAGTTTACACATGCATGGATTTGCTGGCGCCAATAAAAACTGGCGCGCCAGTAAGTTAAATTTGCAAGTGTAAACACCGACTTGCACACAAGTTATTTTTTTGCATGCATGTATCAAAAAAGTCTGCAGCTGACTGAATTTGCTGGCGCCAGTGGTGACGCATGCGCGCAGAAAAGGAAAATGTTCATGTGTAAACAAGTGCTTGCACGTCGGCTCGCCAGTTTTAAGTTCATTATTTTACATTATTTTTTATTTTCATTGTGTTTGAGCTTAAAAATTTTGTTTATTTTTGTTTTTATAGTTTAATATGGCTAAAAAAAGTGGTCAGCAGAACTGACCATACAGTTTCTTGAAGGCTATGAATGTTTTCCTTGTTTATGGGATGTACACAGTAGTTCGTATAAAAACAAAGATAGTCGAGATAATGCTTCCCAAAAAATTAGTAAAATAATGACTATTGAAGGCTTTGAAGTTGCAGAAGTTAAAGCAAAAATATGATCCATAAGAAACACATATGCTTTGGAATTGACAAAAATTAAAAAAAGCCAACGTTCCGGAGCCGGTGCAAATGAAGTATACACCCCAAAAGTACCATGGTTTAAAGTAGCAGACCGAGTTTTAAAGAATGTTGTTTAAATAAGAGAAACTCTAGAAGAATATCAAAATGTTGCTTTGTCATTCGAAGATGGTTTTTATAGCTCGCAGGATCTTCTGCTGCAAGTTCTAAAAGTTTTTCGGAAGCACCCAAAGTAGATCGACTAGCAATCCATGCTTTAACCCATGCAGATACGGCCTTTTCGTTGTTCCTTTTCCTGAATCTCTTTTATTATTTTTTTTCAATAAAAGTTTAGCGACTATTTTGCAGGCTTCCAAGAGTTCAGCCGACATATCGCGTATCGTGTACACTTTAAAAATGAAACTGGCGTGCCAGTCTTTTTAATTTTCGCACAATAGTGTAAACCTTTACTGGCGTGCCAATAGAACTGGCGCGAACACTGGCGCCACTAAATTCATGCATGTGTAAACCCACTATAATATTAAATCAAATGCCACTGGAGTGGATGAAATTATTATTCAAATGTTATTTTTTTTTTTTTTTTTTACGGGTATGCGCACTCGCAAAGATATCCCTATCACGCTCGAGAATCGGCAAGTGCGCGGAAATGTTGGTGTGTGTTGGTTTTGAAATGGTTCAGGTTGTAACCTGCAGGGAAAACTGTCGCAGGGAGTTTATTCCACAGCGATGCTGTTCTCCAGAGATATGAATTCTGATATAATGAGGTTCTTGGTGCCTCTATTTTGACAATAAATTGATGGTTACCGTCTGTTTGACGTGTTCGCCTAGTAGGTGCTACTCCCGGGGGGATCATACGTGCCAACTCTTCAGAGCATTTTCCGTGATAATACCTGTAGAAGAGAGATAGATCGCCCACAGTTCTTCGATGTTCGAGACTATCCAAGCTACGGGTAAGTGCGGGGTCATTGATCAGCTTGATAGCTCGTTTTTGCACGGTGTTCAAAAGCATTAAGGTATGTTTGGGTGCCGCACTCCATATATGTGAGCAGTACTCCATAGTTGGTCGAATCTGGGCTTTGTAGAGTGTCAGCAGTTGGTTTGGTGTATACAGATGTCTTGTACGAAATAGCACCCCAAGCTTTTGGGACGCCCTTTTAGCTATATCTGCCACGTGACTGTGCCAAGACATGTTGGTCTCTGCAGTGACTCCTAAGATGTTCAACTGGCTCTGCAATGCGACAGCACTTCCAGATAGCATGATGTTTGGCTCACCGGTGCTGGTCTTTTTTGAAAACAGGGCTGCTATTGTTATGTTGTCCTTACATCTTACCTTTTATTACAAATATAATAAACGCTGGTTTACTAGATAGTTACTTTCCATCTTGTTGGAAGATTTGTAGGGTCATTTCGTTACCAAAAAACCAGACGTCCAAAATAATAGAAAAATCTATGGCTTAACAAATTCGACAACACATCAATAAATATAATATTCTACCAACTAGACAGTCTGGATTTCGGTCTGGATATAGCTGCACCACAGCCATATTGGATCTGATGGATCACATAATAAGTGACATTGACTCAGGTAAAACAACTCTCTTAATATTGCTGGAATATTCAAAGGCGTTTGATACAATTAACCACGGTCTTTTGTTGTCAATTTTATATTTTATTGGATTTTCTGAATCCGCTATATATTTATCTAGATCCTATTCGAGTGACAGAAAACAGTTTGTTCAAACGCACAGTGAAAAATCTACTATGGGGGACTTATGTTCCGGTGTGCCACAAGGTTCTATCTTAGGCCCGCTTCTCTTTTGTATTTACACATTTAAGATAGCAAGTTTTTTAGAATTTTCTCGAGCCTATAATTACTGCGATAATACGCAAGTTAAATATAATTTTATCTTTGAAAATCTTATTCTTGCTGAACAACAAATTAACTCTGATTTGAACAAGCTGTGCGAGAACTCGATAAAACATCCGCTTTCGATTATTCCAGCAAAGTCAAATATTATGGTATTTGGCAAAAATAAGAACAGAAGAAGATTCTCTGATCACGTAACAAAGTGTTTTAAGAGTGCTTTCATGAACCTAAAGCTGCTATATTCACATCTCCAAATATTAAAGCAAAAACTTAAAATTCAACTTTGCCATATATTTGTATTATCTCATTTTACATTTTGTGATGTAGTTTATGATCCATGTCTAGCACTTGAAGATAAAAAAATAATTCAAAAAGTTCAAAAAGTTCAATAGAGTTCTCTTCGTTTTGTGTTCGGAATCAGAAAATCAAATAGAATCTCACTCAAACTAAAAACTGCAAATTGGCTGGACATGGCCAGTAGGCGAAAACTTAATAGCGCATGTTTATTTCACAAAATTATTTTCTATAAAAGTCCACCACACCATACTTAAGTGAAAAAGTAACACACAGAACAGACGTATACAATCTTGGCTTAAGACTTAAGGGTAGATTGAATATACCTCAGTACATTAATTCTTTAAAGAATCTTCATGAACCTTGAACTTGTTCTTTAATAAAAATATGTTTATTTTTTTATCGATAATAATTTTTATCTATTTATTTAAATTGTTAAAATTCTAGAAACCTAAAGGTTAATAAAAATTAGGGCTAAAATTCAACATCAGTTATAATTAAAATCTGCCTTTTTAGTCCTTTGTGGCATCTAATCTAAAACAAATATTGTTTTAGAATGTATAATTTCTTAAGTTAACTTTTTTCCGCAATAAAAGTATCTTTATCTTTAGTTAAGTTTAAGTTAAGGGGACTGCCTCAAAATAGTCAAAATCCTTCAAATTCGGATAAAAACGTTCAATCCTCTAATAGTCACAATTTTTGTTCAAAACCCTTCATATGAAAGGAAAACCTTCAAATCTGGCAACTGTGTACAGCCTTGGCTTGCGATCGCTGTCCTAAAAATACATGGCACTAATAAATTGGGCGTATTCCACCATATATTCTTAGCTGGGTTCGGTTCGGTTCGCCCAGCCATTTTTATTTAGTGCCTTACTGATGATTCAAATGGGGTAAAGTGCTCTTACTTTATTTTATCTTTTTATTTAAAAAATATTAAACCTGCTGATTTATTTGTGGCAGCCAAAATCAGGTCTACCATTAATATTAAATTATTGTCTATTTTTAAAAATGTATTATTCACCCACGAACACTTTAAATTTGACGGAACGGTTGAGTAATTTAAATTTTCTGCATTTACTTTATTATTTTTACATGTTTTATGACATTTCGGGGCCAGCGCCAATTTTAAATTGAAAAATAAGTTCTTAGAATAAAATAAACTTGGAAATATTTTATTTATGTATGTTATTTATGTATCTTAAAACAAGAGCCGTCTTAAAACCCCGGAAATTAAACAAACCTTAAAAACTTTTCTATTGGTAAATTATTATGCTTATTTTGAGTCATGCGGTGTTGCCAAACCACGCACTGTTTCATTGTGTGCTACAAATATTGGAAAAATAATCGCCCAATTTTTTTATGACCTCTAAATTTGTCTAGACGACACGATATACGAAAAGTCCAAAATTTCAGGGAGCTTCAAAAACTGCTAAAGAAACCATGCGGGTTGCAAAGTAAGACAAAATTTCTTTGGTAGTTAGAAATGTGGGCTGGTGTACCTCCTCGTATTTATTGTGGCATATAGGAATAATTTAAGGTGTAAATGATCAAAAATTATCGAGTTGAAATTTAGGCCTTCGGGGATCAGCTTCTGCATGTTCCTTAACTATGAATTTAAAAAAATTAGTACAAATCATTAACGTAAGTAATCCTTAAGATACATTTTTAAAAACTGTCAAGAGTAAAGTATTCTTTATTTTAAAAATATCAAAAATAGGGATCCACATGGAAAAGTTGTTTAGAACTTTGATATACATATTTATATTATTTTTATTGTTTTATATTAGATTAGAATAGATTAGATTAAATTAAATTATATATTGTGATTTTTTCAGATGTATATAAATACATAAAAAGTAAGTATTTGTACTCTGTAATTTTAAAAAATAAAAAGAAAACAAAGTATCAAAGTTACTCAAAAATTTTTGGTAATTTTTACATAAACTACGTGTACTCAATTCAAAGACACACTGTATATAAAGAATGAACCAAAGTTCCCGTTAAGGGGTCAGTTGTGCTTTTTTTAATGTTATTTTTATTTGATAATTAAATGATTAATTGTAATTAAGATATATTTTTTAATTGGACACGGAAGACTCACTAAATTTCTGGATAGCTCATCTAAACGTTTTTATTGTTCAAATACTTTTTTAGTTTCGGACGTGCCTTTAGGTAGACATTATGTTTTTTCTAGACATTGGCGTCACTTCAGCAAACAAAGACGAGACGGGTCGAAAAAAAAACTTTTAGTTGAAAGGCCTATTATATGGTATCCCGTGGGCCGTGGGATAGTTGTGGAAGATTTTTTTTAACTACGTTACATCGATTGGCAATAAATCACACAATTTTTAGTCACCGGGAATTTGCTTCCAATTTGAGTAGAAGGGCCAGTGTAACGTCATAAATCCAAGATGGCCTCTACCTCTATGTGGCCACGTTTCCTCTCCATGCCAATGAAATGCTGATACGACGCCATCTAATTTATTCGCTTAGCAACATATATGTCAATAAAAGTTTGGAAATAGCACACTTTTCGTGATTCTCTTATTTAGTTATGTTAAAAACACAAGTGAGTTTTACTTAAAATAAATATTAGATAATTATTTAGGAAAAACTGGGGCAATTCAATATCTGAATCCAGTAGACTCGCGCTGGTATGAACACACGCTTGTGTGAACCTCCCAGTAGTGTGAACAGTGAACATCAATGTAAGGCTGTGCTACAGAATACCGCCCTACAAAATAGCGCTGCTTCAAAATAGCGCTGCCACAAAATAGCGCTGCTACAAAATAGCGCTGCTACAAAATGGCGCTTACAAAATAGCGTGCATCAAAATAGCGCCTTACAAAATAGCGCTGCTACAGAATAGCGCCTTACAAAATAGCGCTGCTACAAAATGGCGCTGCCACAAAATAGCGCTGCTACAAAATAGCGCTGATACAATATAGCGCGCATCAAAATAGCGCCTTATAAAATAGCGCTGCTACAAAATAGCGCGCATCAAAATAGCGCTGCTACAAAATAACGCGCTCAAAAAGCATCATTAAAAACAGCAACTGTTTGACTAAGGGATCTCTTTCTAACATATTTTTTTCATCTTCTTTCGCGGGATCCTAGCGGGTGTGAAACAAAACTGAACCGAACCGAACTGAACCGAATCGAAGTATCGGTTTAGTTCGATTTGGTTTCACAACCTCTAGGATGCCGGTTCGGTTCGGTTTGGTTTCACACCCTCTAGGATCCCGGGAAAAAGTCAGGGAAGTTTTTTTTTTTTTGAAAATATATGTTAGAATGTGGTTACCGGGAGAATAGCGCGCATCAAAAACGCGCTCAAAAAGCATCATTAAAAACAGCAACTGTTTGCCTAAGGAATCTCTTTCTAACATATTTTTTCAAAAAAAAATACTTCCCTGACTTCTTTCGCGGGATCCTAGCGGGTGTGAAAGAAAACTGAACCGAACCGAACTGAACCGAATCGAAGTATCGGTTTAGTTCGGTTTGGTTTCACAACCTCTAGGATGCCGGTTCGGTTCGGTTTGGTTTCACACCCTCTAGGATCCCGGGAAGAAGTCAGGGAAGTTTTTTTTTAAATATATGTTAGAATGAGGTTACCGGGAGTGGTAAGTTATAAGACGGTATTTTGAAGCAGCGCAATTTTGATGCGCGCTGTTTTGTAGCAGCGCTATTTTGAAACGCGCTATTTTGATGCGCGCTATTTTGTAGCAGCGATATAGGTATGAATTTATTATATCTTAATCAATAATATTTCGGTTTTAGAATAGACCTTCCGTAGTGTGAACGGTCTCCATGGTATGAACGTGCAGATTTTTTCGTGTTCACACTAGCGCGAGTCTACTGTATATATAATTAAATTGTTTTTTTACAGAAACTAATTAGGGCTCTTTTTTTTTGGAACAAAACCTAATTGTGGATGTCACAGGCTACAAAAAATGTTTCGTAAACGCTAAGCTTTTTAAATTTTATTATGAAGAACGCAAATCAATTTAGGTCTGAAACGACTTACAGTCGTCAACTAAATAGTAGAAAGAAACAAACATTTTTTTTTAAACATGAAAATGTCCCGGCGGTAACGTGTCACTAGAGGTTTGTAAAGTTTTTAAATTTAAATGTTGCTATAGAACATATATGTTTTGTTATATTTTATTCATAGAAAACTAAATCAACAATAAAATAATTTGTAACAAGAAATATGTCCCAGGCGGTAACAGCCTCTGCAAAGATACTTCATTCAACGTGGCAACTTAGAGTTTTGGTATGATCAGAAGTAGTGTGTCATAGAGTACCGCGACGAACAATGTCATAGAGTTTTTTAATTATTTATAATAAATCGTTTTATGTTTGAAAAATAAAACTTTATAGATTTGAGGCAAATGATGTTGTCCTTTCTGTGACGTGAATTATCTTACTTATAACTTGATTAAAGTAATAAAAAATTATTTACTTTCTCATGAAAACCGTTGAAATCTGAAACAAAACTAAAAAAAAAGTTGTCTCATAAATCTGGCTTGGAATGTAAATAAATTGTCCCATCTGTAACACAATTTGTCCCGATAACGCTATTTGTCGATGTTACAGAAATTGCGTTACAAATCGGGAATTATTACATTATATTATTTATTCTTGTAATTTTGTTTCGTGCTATAAATTATGTGCTTTTTAATTTTTGTACCTTTTATAACGTTGATGTCCCTTCCGTAACACCTAAAATACCTCATATTTTTGTAAGTCCAGAATTATTTTAAAACATTTTTTTAATTTTTAGTTTTGCTTTAGATACAATTATTATTTGTGAGAAAAAAATACTAGAACCAGAATCTCTAAAAATTAGTTTTTAAGAAAGATTTTGCTGGTTATTATAATAAAATTACTGAGCTGTGTGTTTTTTTACTTAGTTTCTCACCAGCTATCTTATTTCAGGCATATTTTACTTGATTTGATAGATTTTTGGTAAATAGTATACAATAATAATATAAAAGGGACAAAAAAATTACCATTGCAACAAAAACTCCTAAAAAACGTAACTCACACAATAATTACTAACTTGTGGTGACACATAATAGTTTAAAGTCTGACATCTTCAGCTTACAACAATTTTGGCTGATACAAAAACATTTTTTCAGCAAAAAATTTGGTTTTGTCCAAAAAAAAGTGCCTTAAAAATCAAACAAATATTAAGTTGACTCATTCTTTTTCTTTTTTACAAGCTTTTATTTAGCTTCAGATGTTCTGTCTAACTATCTAACTATCTAACTAACTATCTATCAAATCTTGTGAAGCGTTTTTGACACACTTCTCATTATCCGATTTGGATGAAATTTGGTACACACATAGTGATCCCATGACAATACAACATTAAGAAAGAAAAAGAAAAATGTCCTATATTTTCATTTAATAGAGTAGATAGCTGAGACTAAAAAGTAGAAAATAAATTGGTAAATTTTTTTTTTAAGTCACAAGCTTTTATAAAATGCACTAAAAATTAACATTCTAATATTATCATAATAATAAAAGCGATGGCCGGAAATCAAACCATAAGTTAATCTAAATTTGTGATCTAAACACAAAGAATATTCAACATAGCAGGTCATCAAAGATATGTTTGATGTGCCGCAATGTTATGCCATTGCTATACCTATGTCAGAGAAATTCTGGGGTATCGTGGCTCGGGTTGGGTGGGTTTGGTACCTCTGCATTTTTCTGCTAGATTGATTCTTGCAAATAGTGATGTTTAATTGATGCGGATATCTTATCGTGCTAACATCGTCAAAATTTCCATCAGTCGGACATCGCTTTTATTATTATGATAATATTAGAATGTTAGAAAATTAATTTTTAATTTTTAGTGCATTTTATAAAAGCTTGTGACTTAAAAAAAAATTACCAATTTATTTCTGTGTAGGAAGTCAGATGTAGTGGCCCTAATAAGCTATTCTCTTTAGTTAAATTAAAAATGATTGAATAATACAGTTTGATACAGTCATCATTTAAAATTTTGCAGTTTTGTGAGGGAATTAATTCTTCTCTGGAAAAAGTGGGTTTGTTGTTTAGGAGCAGTGTGTTAAATAATTCTGGCGTAACAATATTGGTTTAGTTTTAAAAATGTGGAAAAAATGTGTAGTGGTTTTATTTATACCGCTGGTTACATTCGTGAAAAATGGTGAGGAAATTTTTTAAAAACAGGTTTTGTTTGTCTATTAGAAACGACTAGCAAATCCTAATTAATTGATATTTTATCTTAAAAAATCAATTAAAAACTTTAAACATTGAGTGATCTAATCTAGTCAAAAAATTATTTTTTCATTCCTGCCCGCGCAGCAATGGCCAGAAAAGGTATTGTCTATGACAAAAAAATTGAGATTTGTGTTGAGAAATTGTGTTATTTGAGTGTATTTTCACCTACCCATCATAGCAATATCGTCGTGACCTCTGTCCGTCTGTGTGTATAGGTGTGTGTGTGTGAATGTGTTAAGTGTGTATGTCTGTCCGGCTTATGATAGCTCCTAAACCGCTAAAAAAAAATCTGAAATTTTGAGGTATAGTTTTTGCAAAGTCAGTTGAACAAAGATAATAGCCGACCATCGGCATATCCTTTAAAGAAAGTGACAAGGGCGGCGGTAGAGATACTTATGAAAATTATTTCATTTAATTATGGCGTAAACTAAAGAAATAAAAATAGATAATAAAACTTTCTATTCCTACACCTACAGAAACGACACTGATTTATTTTCTAACTCTGCATACTGCCGACTAAAGGGGTCCCGAAAAAAAAATCGGAAAGCAATAAAAAGCGCATCTCAAAAAAATCTGCCAATCAGGTGCCGTCTATCCACCTGTGCTCGGTCGGTCCGAAAGCAAATACTTTGTGGTCGAACCGCAAAGAGACGCGCCTCTTCTCTGTCGGTAGGGTTGAAATTATACCAGGAAGATTTTATATGAATTTGGAAAACTTTTGAAGGGCAGAATGAAACAAAATTTCATGAAATCGATAGAACCCCGTATTAGGAGTTATTCAAGTGACTTTGCAAAAACTATACAATAATGTAAACGAAGGCCGATATAAATTGCCACAAAAATTAGCTTTTTTTCAATATGCAACGATTTTATTTAATAAAATTGCCTCAACTTCAAAATTTATAACCTCTATGTAGGGGCCGCCCTAAAAATGAATAGTTTTGTATTTTGTGAAATCTGACCAATAAAATATCTTGAATGAGTGATTTTCAGATTTTGCGGTAGGGTCAAAATAAAATGTTAACCCCTTACAGCCCCTAGGAGCCGGGGCCAAAATATAAAGTATATGAAATTAAAAATGGTCAACCGCAACTGTTTGGTGCAAATTTGCGGATATAAGGCACAGTATAAGTCATAAGCTTTTTTATAGTAAATTAGAAACATGTTTGTCCCTACCTAGGGGGCCTTGTTAACAGCTTCTATACTATAGTGGTGTGAGCTATGGTGATCCTAATTTTTTCGAGAAAAAAAAAGTTGCTCCGATTTCAAAATTTTTTATATATCTTTGCGTTTCAGATGATTTTGAAATTTTTTGTTGCGCCGTCTGTCTGTCTGTCTGTCTGTATGTCTGTCTGTCTGTCTGTCTGTCTGTCTGTCTGTCTGTCTATCTGTGTGTCTGTATGTCTGTCTGTAACGACCAACGCGCAGAACTCAAAAACCGCTTGCCCGATTTTAATGAAATTTAGTACCCAGGCTCGGATTTGGGTCGAGATGGTCCCATTTAAAAATGAACAAAATCCGCCGAACACAAGTCAAATAAAAGGGTGGGGGTAGATTTCAAAAATTAGAGTTTATTAAAAAATATGGCGAGTGTGTTATCAAACGAAAGGTAATTGAGTCTGGAGTTAAACAAAATACATTTTAGTTTATTTAAAAAAAAAGGAGGAGTAAATTTCAAAAATTAGTGTTTGTGGAAATATGGCGTGTGTGATATCAAACGAAAGGTAATTGAGTCTGGAGTTAAACAAAATACATTTTAGTTTTAAAAAAAGGGTGGGGGTAGATTTGAAAAATTAGAGTTTAAGTCAAAACATGGCTTGTGTGGTATCAAACGAAAGGTCTGGAGTCTGGAGTTCAATAAAACATACTTCAGTTTTTAGTTATATTAGCTTTCACGTAGATACACTATAACTATACTACCCAGTGTGAGCTTAGGTGCCCATAGATTGGCAGAGTATTTTATATAGCAGACCTGTAATTAATTGTATAAGCTACCAATTTAATACGACACAGTTGTGCAGGTGCAATAAATTAGAAGATATAAGGCATAATCTGAAAACAAGTTTTGTGTCCTACCCTATAAAAAAAATGGATAAAAAAGGATTTAAAAAAATGAATCCATTTTCTATCCGCTTTTTGAAATCCTTTTTCTGACCTTTGGGGGATAGAAAGTGTTAAGTATTAAAATGGATAACAAATTTTTAATTCATTTCAATACAGATCCTGGCATACAAAATAAATTTTGAAACATTCTATCCTTTTGTATACATTTTTTGGCATTCAAAGTAAATCCATTTCAATACACTTTTTGGCATTCAAAAGGAATCCATTTCTATGTCATTAAGGGGATTTATTTTTAATCCCCTTTAATCCATAAAATCTTTAACTTTTTGAATCCCCTTTTAAGAATAGAGAATGAATACATTTTAATACCATCGAGATCTACATTTTCAATCCTTTCTTATCCAAAAAAAGGATTTAAAAAAGTATGCAATTAGCATTAAAGAGTATGTAAACATTCCATCCATTTCAATACACTTTGTCGCATTCAAAAGGAATCCCTTTCTATCTCATTAAGGGTTTTTATTTTGAATCCCCTGCAATCCCTAAACTACTTATCCTTTTAAATCCCCTTTTAAGTATGCAGAATGAATACATTTTAATACCTCCTAGATCTACATTTTCAATCCTTTCTTATCCAAAAAAAGGATTTGGAAAGGCGTATTAAATTGGCATTAAAAAGTATACAAACATTTCATCCATTTCAATACACTTTGTGATATTCAAAAGAAATCCATTTCTATCCCATTAAGGGTTTTTAATTTGAATTATCTCCAATCCATAAACTATTTATCCTTTCAAGTCCCTTTTTAAGTATACAGAATTAATACATTTTAATACCTCCAAAATTCACATTTTCAATTCTTTCATATCCAAAAAAAGGTTTTGAAAAAGCGTATTAAATTGTCATTAAAAGTATAAAAATATTCCATCCATTTAAATACACGTTTTGGCATTCAAAAGGAATCCATTTCTATGTCATTAAGGGATTTTATGTTTAATCCCCTTTAATCCATAAAATCTTTATCCTTTTGAATCCCCTTTCATGTATACAGAATGTATACATTTAATCCATTTCAATACACTTTGTGGCATTCAAAAGGAATCCCCTTCTATCTCATTAAGGGTTTTTATTTTTAATCCCCTCCGATCCATAAACTACTTATCCTTTTAAATCCCCTTTTAAGTATGCAGAAAGAATAATTTTAATACCTCCCAGATCTACATTTTCAATCATTTCTTATCCAAAAAAACATTTCATCCATTTCAATACACTTTGTGACATTCAAAAGGAATCCATTTCTATTTCATTATTAATGGGTTGTTATTTTAAATTCTCTTTAATCCATAAACTATTTATCGTTTAAAGTCCCCTTTTAAGTATACAGAATTAATACATTTTAATACCTCCAAAATTCACATTTTCAATTCTTTCTTATCCGAAAAAAGGATTTGAAAAGGCGTATTAAATTGTCATTAAAAAGTATATAAACATTCCATTCATTTCAATACACTTTTTGGCATTCAAAAGGAATCCATTTCTATGTCATTAAGGGGATTTATTTTTAATCCCCTTTAATCCATAAAATCTTTAACCTTTTGAATCCTCTTTCAAGAATACAGAATGAATACATTTTAATACCTTCGAGATCTACATTTTCAATCCTTTCTTATCCAAAAAAAGAATTTCAAAAAGCGTATGCAATTAGCCTTAAAAAGTATATAAACATTCCATCCATTTTAATACACTTTGTGGCATTCAAAAGGAATCCCTTTCTATCTCATTAAGGGTTTTTATTTTTAATCCTCTGCAATCCATAAACTACTTATCCTTTTAAATCCCGTTTTAAGTATGCAGAATGAATACATTTTAATACCTCCTAGATCTACATGTTCAATCCTTTCTTATTCAAAAAAAGGATTTGAAAAGGCGTATTAAATTGGCATTAAAAAGGTTTTAAACCTTTCATCCATTTCAATACACTTTGTGGAATTCAAAAGTTGAATTGTTATTTTTAATCCCCTTCAATCCGTAAACTACTTATCCTTTTAAATCCCCTTTTAAGTATGAAGAATGAATACATTTTAATACCTCCTAGATCTACATTTTGAATCCTTTCTTATCCAAAAAAAGGATTTGAAGAGGCGTATTAAATTGGCATTAAAAAGTATACAAACATTTCATACATTTCAATACACTTTGTAACATTCAAAAGGAATCCATTTCTATCCCATTAAGGGTTTTTATTTTGAATTCTCCCCAATCCATAGACTATTCAGTCCCCTTTTAACTATACAGAATTAATACATTTTAATACCTCCCAAATTCACATTTTCAATTCTTTCTTATCCAAAAAACAAGGATTTGAAAATGTGTATTAAATTTTCATTAAAAAGTATAAAAATATTCCATTCATTTGAATACACTTTTTGGCATTCAAAAGAAATCCATGTCATTAAGGGGTTTTATATTTAATCCCCTTTAATCCATAAAATCTTTATCCTTTTGAATCCCCTTTTATGTATACAGAATGAATACATTTCATCCATTTCAATACACTTTACGGCATTCAAAAGGAATCCCTTTCTATCCCATTAAGGGTTGTTATTTTGAATTCTCTTCATTCCATAAACTATTTATCCTTTTAAGTCCCCTTTTAAGTATACAGAATTATAACATTTTAATACCTCCGAAATTCACATTTTCAATTCTTTCTTATCCGAAAAAAGGATTTGAAAAGGCGTATTAAGTTGTCATTAAAAAGTATATAAACATTCCATCCATTTCAATACACTTTGTGTCATTCAAAAAGAATCCATTTCTATACCATTAAGGGTTTTTTTAATCCCCTTCAATCCATAAAATAATTATCCTTTTGAATCCTCTTCCAAGTATACAGAATAAATGCATTTTAATACCTCCGAAATTTACATTTTCAATCCTGTCTTATCCAAAAAAAGGAATCCATTTCTATGTCATTAGGGGGTTTTATTTTTAATCCCCTTTAATCCATAAAATCTTTAACCTTTTGAATCCCCTTTCAAGAATACCGAATGAATACATTTTAATACCTTCGAGATCTACATTTTTAATCCTCTCTTATCCAAAAAAAGGATTTCAAAAAGCGTATGCAATTAGCATTAAAAAGTATATAAACATTTCATCCATTTCAATACAGTTTGTGGCATTCAAAAAAAAAAATTACTTATCCTTTTAAATCCCCTTTTAAGTAGGAAGAATGAATACATTTTAATACCTCCTAGATCTATATTTTGAATCTTTTCTTATCCAAAAAAGGATTTGAAAAGGCATAATAAATTGGCATTAAAAATTATACAAACATTTCATCCATTTCAATACACTTTGTGACATTCAAAAGGAATCAATTTCTATCTCATTAAGGGTTTTTATTTTGAATTCTCTTCAATCCATAAACTATTTATCATTTTAAGTCCCTTTTTAAGTATACAGAATTAATGGGCAGTTCTTCAGAAAACCTGTGAAATGAGCTTCCCTTTTTTTTGAAAAATATAATATTAAAAAATAAGCTTTTTATTGTCTGTTAAAAAGAAAATGCTTTAATATTTTGCATAGAGTATGTTTCCCAGAAAAAAAATGTATATTTTTGGAGAAAAAGTAAAAATAAGAAAAAGTGATTCAACAAAGCTGAGGTTATGTTAACAAAGCTGATAAATTACTTAGAAAATATATGTAGTGAACAAATTTTACATAAAAAAGTCATAACAAAACTAAAAAAAACTACTTTTTATCAAAAAACACAACAAAAATAGAAGAATTTTTTAAAAAAGTATATTAACAAAACTGAGGTCAAGTTAACAAAGCTGACAAATTACTTAGAAAATATATATTGCAAAGCTTATTGTATTTAAATTTAAAAAACTACTACTACCAAATAAACAAAAATAATTATAATGAACAAAAAACCTAAAACCTATTATTTTCAAATTGTTAATCTCTTCTTAAACCACTTAAATCTTAAATGAGCAACAATATAAAAAGTTAATCTACAGATAATGGTTTGATGCTTTCGTTGGGAACTTGTTAAAACTGTTTGGTTTTCACTCTATCCAACGTCGATCACAAGGATACGAATGATCCCCGTCTGGAACACATCCTGACAATCAGGAACAAGTGATCCATGCCAATCCACGACCGGTTTCAGCCTTTTGGGCCATCCTCAGGTGAATGTAGGCGATAGCTCTGTTTAGAGCATAAGTTGTGTGAAAGCAACAGAAACAGCTACTCTGAGGGAAAATACCCCTACCAGTATTAAATTATACTGATGGTTTGATGCTTTTGTTGGGAACTTGTTAAAACTGTTTGGTTTTCACTCTCTCCAACGTCGATCACAAGGATACGAATGATCCCCGTCTGGAACACGTTCTGATAAGGAACAAGTGATCCATGATCCCCATCATACATTCTCTAGATTTAGCTTTTTTTTCATCTGCACCTTTTTTTGCGTCTTTCTTTTTTTTGCCGTTTTTCTAGAAATCAAAAAATTAATGTTTATAAAAAAGTTTATATGTCAAAAAAATGCACCTATTTTTTAAGCTTTTATAAAATTCACTAAAAAGTTAAAAATAATTTGTTGGCATTCGGATATCATAATAATAAAAGCGATGACCGCCTTGTAATACAGTCGAACCTCTATAACTCGAACCTTTTAAGTGGTTCTGCACTTTTTATATGAATTTTAACCTCTTTAACTCGAATTTTTATAAGTCGAACTCTCCATAAATCGAACTGATTTGGTTGTTCCTTGAAGTTCGAGTTATAGAGGTTCGACTGTAATTTTGACCATGATTTTTTGATAAGATATGTTATTACATTTATTATTGTTTGAAAAAATGTTAATTCACTATAACTAGCAAAGAAATGCAATGGTAAGTAAACCCAACCCAACCTGACCCAAGCTACCGTTAATTGACTTTTTGTGTTAACGAAAAGGGCCGAAACGTTTCAACTGTCGTTTCTGCCTAATAATTGACCCCAATAATTCGAAAATACTTTTTATTTTTTTGCTACCTAAGCTTTTTCAGTAAATTATACTATAATATTCATGTTTGTTAACACATCCTCAGCTTTGTTACCACCAGTATTAACAAAGCTGATATTAACGGAGCTGAGGAATCTATTCATATTTCCCGCCTAACTCCTTGAAAACAAAATGTTGGGATCGGTTTTTTTGCCCTGTTTTTTATTACGTTTTGCGCATTATTAAGTCACATTTAGATTATTTAAGACATTTTTTGTATTGTCAGGAACTTGTCACTTACCTGTTTTGTAACTTCAAAAATAAAAAAAAAACACCAACACTTCACAGGACACTGTGAACTGTTGACCTGCTTCTTGACAGTGAAGAATGTGACTAAAGTAAACGAAACAATGCAATGGCGGCTGCTTGTGTTGCCATATATGGATTTTAGTGCGATTTAAAAATTGGTAACAAAGCTGATGCAAAGAGGCTGTGACAACGATATTATTTTTTAAAAATCAGAGTGTCTTTTGTTGAATATTATTATTTTGGCTCAAAATAGATTTGTTTTTAGTTGATCTTGTTAGAACTTAACTATATTAATGTAAATCATTAACCATAACTTTAAAAAATAAGTCGGAATGTGCTCACCTTGGGGTTGTGACATTAACAAAGCCTGAGACCTCAGCTACTGTTAATACAGCAAAAATCCTTAATTATTAAAATATTTTTTTCTTTTTTTGGTGAGGTAGCAGATTAGATTGCATTTTATCCTATTTTAAATTAAAAAGTAGGTTTCTGCTTCAAAAAATGAGATATTTACCCCTGTGACACTGTTTCACAGGTTTTCTGAAGAACTGCCCTAATACATTTTAATACCTCCCAAATTCACATTTTCAATTCTTTCTTATCCAAAAAAAGGATTTGAAAAGGTGTATTAAATTGTCATTAAAAAGTACATGAACATTTCATCAATTTCAATACACTTTGTGTCATTCAAAAAGAATCAATTTCTATACCATTAAGGGTTTTTTTTAATACCCTCCAATCCATTAAATAATTATCCTTTTGAATCCCCTTTCAAGTAACAGAAATAAATACATTTTAATACCTCCGAAATTTACATTTTTCCCATATGCACAAAGGATCCGTTCTTAAAACTGAATCATTTTTGAGACTCAATCTCTTGTTGTTTTTGTACAATTTACGTTTTTGTTAACATTACAGCTTATGAGAAATCAGTTTGTTTGTCCTATGGAAGAAATCTTAGATTGGATCATATGTTTTGCTAGACAGCCCTATAAGTACCTAGTTAAACAAAAAAATAATAATAATAACACCAACCAAATACCTAACCTAGAAAAATGTTTCCATTTATAGATTGGCAATAAATCCAAAAAACTTTTGTTCTTATTTCTTCTATCCTACCCATGTATACAATTTATACAGGGGTACCATAATTAGCAGAACACCTCAATATATTAGAAACTAGCAGTTTTGAAAAAACTGTTAAACAGGAGATTTTTACGGTTAATTCTTAACTGAAAAATTTATCTGGATTAAGTTCAAAGCTTCTCTCAAAACTCTCCTTTTAAACATTTTTCTAACTGCTAGTTTCCTATTTATATATAAGTATACATATTATATAGTTTCTTATTTATGTTCTGCTATTTATGGTGCAAAAAAATAATAAAGAAGAGGACAGATTCAAATTAACCAACCTTTAATTCATAATTTCTATTCACTTAGCTGAAAAACATCCTTAGCAAAACGGCACCATAAATACTATCCTTGTCAACTAATTTATGGTAAAATTGACTGCTAAGAACCTTTCTGATTTCTTTTATACATCTAGTTTATAAATGGGCACTTAACTACCCTCCTTTCTAAGTAGGGGCCTTACAGAACACACGGATTCGAAATGAAATTTAAAACAACGTACCTGGCCAAACCGATCTGGCAATCCAAAAAACACAAGCAAAGACCAAATTGAAAACTCAAGAAAAATGAAAAACTGAAAAATATTCAATTTCATTGATTTTAGCACGCAAATATTGACATAACCACAGATTAGGTAAATAAGGACGAAAAGTCACCCAACCAATATGAATAACACCACCATGTCTATGGTGTATTCGAAGAGGAGCCGCTCAAAAATTAATAAAATAAAATTTGAAAAAGTGACATTATTTTTAAAGGATTCCTAATGGCTCCCACCGATGCGAAGATTTTTTTTGGTATTTTCCACATATTTCATTAATAAAAACATAAAATACGGCAGTGGCGTATATAGAATAAAGTTTCGGGGGGGGGCCAACACAGTTTTGGGGGCTCTGGTACAAAATAGCGTAGGACAAAATAGCGTGGACAAAATGGCGCAGGACAAAATAGCGCAGGACAAAATGGTGCAGGACAAAATAGCGCAGGACAAAATGGCGCAGGACAAAATAGCGCATGTCAAAATAGCGCACGTCATAAATCCCAAGTCGATTTGCCCTGTCCAGCCGAAGTGGACCAGGGGCCGAGGATAGGTTTTTTTAGTATCCCAACCTGACCCGGTTAGGTTTTTTTAAAAAAAAAAACTTGCCTGAACAGATCAGGTAAGTTTTTTTTTGTAAAAAAACCTAACCGGGTTAGGTTGGGACACTAACCTAACCTATCCTCGGCCCCTGGTCCACTTCGGCTGGGGCAGTTTGAGTGATAAGGTTAGGCCTTCTCTGTTTATTAAACTAACCAAGTAAGGTTAGGTTATATTTTTAGTATCTCCGAGGATAGGTTAGGTTAGTATCCCAACCTAACCGGGTCAGGTTAGGATACTAACCTAACCTATCCTCGGACCCTGATCCACTTCGGCTGGTGCAGTTTGAGTGAGAAGGTTAGGCCTTCACTGTATATTAAACTAACCAAGTAAGGTTAGGTTATTTTTTCAGTATCTTTTTGAGATCTGCGCTATTTTGTCCTGCGCTATTTTGTCCCGGGCTACTTTGTCCCGCGCAATTTTGTCCAGCGCTATTTTGTCCTGCGCTATTTTGTCCCGCGCTATTTTGTCCGCGCTATTTTGTACCAGAGCCATTTTGGGGGGGGGGGCGAGACCCCATGAGGACGTAGTTTATACTATTTTATGTTTATATTCATGAAATATGTAGAAAAAATCTAAAAAAATCTTAGCTACGGGAGGGGCCTGGGCCCCCCCCCTCATATACGCCCAAAACTGTCTCGAGCCCACCCCGAAGCTTTTTTCTATATACGCCACTGATTATGACCAAATTAGGAACCCTGGAACGCCACAGTCAGAAAGATCGGTTATAAATTTCTTAAACAGTTTGACTCGCAATCACATCGTTGATTGAAAAAGTTATTCAATCAAAATTTGTAAAAATGATCTCGGCTGTGACGTCATAATTTTGAGAAAAAATAGCCAAGCTATAAGAATTTAAGCAATTTTCAACAGGTATTTAATTATCATTTAAATTTAGAATTTTTAGAATATTCTTTACACAAGGTACCTATACTTAAAATTACCAATTCTCTAAAAAGCAATATTTTTGTTCAGTTTTATTATGCAAAAATGTTTAAAGAATATTGTAGTGTTTTTTGTAGAATGTATTCATGCCATGAATATTATTAAAATATATGTGTATTTTCTAGTGCATTCCGGAATATTCTTAGCATGTTAATCTCAGAATATTCTTGGCACGTTCATAACTGGTATATACTATGGATGTACTAAAGTGAAACATTCTTACATGGTATATGCCAAGAATATGGTATGCTGATTCCTAAAAGAAGATCCTTTACAGTATATTCATCGCATATACTTGGGATGTGAATCTTCTTTTCAAAATATGCTAAGCATATCACTAAAAGAATATTCTTTAAAGTACCTAAAAAGCATATACAAAGCATTTCAATGTTCTTTCAATGCTATGTGAGAAATAATGAATTCATAAAAAGTCATTTAAATGAATTGTTTTATAGTGTATTAGTATGTATTCAGATGTATTAAAAATGAATCCTTGTATGTTTATTCGGTTGTATTGAGAAAGGAAGAAATTAAAAAGTATTCGTTGGTATAAATAATGATTACATAAAAAGGTATTTCATTGGTTTGCTTTAAAGAGTAGAAATATGTATTCAAATATATAGAAAATGAATACTTGAAAAGTTCATTCAATTGTATTGATAAAGGAAGGTATTGAAAAGTATTCAACGGGATAAATAATGAATTCATAAAAAGTTATTTAAATGGATTGTTCTATAGCGTATTAGTATGTATTCAAATGTATTAAAAATGAATTCTTCTATGTTTATTCGGTTGCATTGAGAAAGGAAGGAATTAAAAAGTATTCATTGGTATAAATAATGATTACATAAAAAGGTATTTAATTGGATTGCTTTAAAGAGTATAAATATGTATTCAAATATATAGAAAATGAATACTTGAAAAGTTCATTCAATTGTATTAATAAGGGAAGGTATTAAAAAGTATTCAACGGTATAAATAATGAATTCATAAAAAGTCATTTAAATGGATTGTTTTATACCGTATTAGTATGTATTCAGATGTATTAAAAATGAATCCTTTTATGTTTATTCGGTTGTATAGAGAAAGGAAGGAATTAAAATGTATTCATTGGTATAAATAATGATTACATAAAAAGGTATTTAATTGGATTGCTTTAAAGAGTATAAATATGTATTCAAATATATAGAAAATGAATACTTGAAAAGTTCATTCAATTGTATTAATAAGGGAAGGTATTAAAAAGTATTCAACGGTATAAATAATGAATTCATAAAAAGTCATTTAAATGGATTGTTTTATACCGTATTAGTATGTATTCAGATGTATTAAAAATGAATCCTTTTATGTTTATTCGGTTGTATAGAGAAAGGAAGGAATTAAAATGTATTCATTGGTATAAATAATGATTACATAAAAAGGTATTTAATTGGATTGCTTTAAAGAGTATAAATATGTATTCAAATATATAGAAAATGAATACTTGAAAAGTTCATTCAATTGTATTTATAAAGGAAGGTATTGAAAAGTATTCAACGGTATAAATAATGAATTCATAAAAAGTCATTTAAATGGATTGTTTTATAGCGTATTAGTATGTATTCAGATGTATTAAAAATGAATCCTTTTATGTTTATTCGGTTGTATTGAGAAAGGAAGGAATTAAAACGTATTCATTGGTATAAATAATGATTACATAAAAAGGTATTTAATTGGATTGCTTTAAAGAGTATAAATATGTATTCAAATATATAGAAAATGAATACTTGAAAAGTTCATTTAATTGTATTGATAAAGGAAGGTATTGAAAAGTATTCAACGGGATAAATATTGAATTCATAAAAAGTCATTTAAATGGATTGTTCCATAGCGTACTAGTATGTATTCAAATGTATTAAAAATGAATCCTTCTATGTTTATTCGGTTGCATTGGGAAAGGAAGGAATTAAAAAGTATTCATTGGAATAAATAATGATTACATAAAAAGGTATTTAATTGGATTGTTTTAAAGAGTATAAATATGTATTCAAATATATAGAAAATGAATACCTGAAAAGTTCATTCAATTGTATTGGTAAAGGAAGGTATTGAAAAGTACTCAACGGTATAAATAATGAATTCATAAAAAGTAATTTAAATGGATTGTTTTATAGAGTATTAGTATGTATTCAGATGTATTAAAAATGAATCCTTTTATGTTTATTCGGTTGTATTGAGAAAGGAAGGAATTAAAAATTATTCATTGGTATAAATAATGATTACATAAAAAGGTATTTAATTGGATTGCTTTAAAGAGTATAAATATGTATTCAAATATATAGAAAATGAATACTTGAAAAGTTCATTCAATTGTATTGATAAAGGAAGGTATTGAAAAGTATTCAACGGTATAAATAATGAATTCATAAAAAGTCATTTAAATGGATTGTTTTATAGAGTATTAGTATGTATTCAGATGTATTAAAAATTAATCCTTTTATGTTTATTCAGTTGTATTGAGAAAGGAAAGAATTAAAAAGTATTCATTGGTATAAATAATGATTACATAAAAAGGTATTTAATTGGATTGCTTTAAAGTGTATAAATATGTATTCAAATTTATAGAAAATGAATACTTGAAAAGTCATTCAATTGTATTGATAAAGGAAGGTATTGAAAAGTATTCAACGGTATAAATAATGAATTCATAAAAAGTCATTTAAATGGATAGGTTTCAAAAGATATTGAGAAGTATTTAAATGTATAAAAAATGAATTCAGAATTGGGTATATACATGTAACCAAAACAGTTTTGGATAAAAAAGTATTGGTTGGAATAAATTCTGAATACCTATCCTCTGCTCAGGGAATTGAGCAGGATACATAGTTATTAAAATGTATAAAAACTAAATACTTTTTAATGCCATTGAATCCATTATTTTTTATAGGGTAGGGGCAAAATAAATAAAAATTTTGACAGCCAAAGAATGGGTACGTAAAAGTCAATGTGCATGTGCTTGACAAGTTTCATCACTCTAGGTTTATGTTACAGTTCCGTGACTAGCTGAAACTGTTCAGAATTGAAAAAATATTTTGTCACCCTAACCTTACTTTTTGACTGAGATAATTTTGGGTTTGTTAACAGATCAGGCAGTGTTGGTTGGATCATTAATAATCGATTAAAACAGGTATAATAAAATTTTCATCAAAAAGCCCACGAAAGACGCTATAGCTAACGTTATAAAAATGGCCCTGGACTAAATGATGACAAATTATTATAGAACACACTCAACTTTTAACACTTAAAAATACAGAAAATCTATTTGTGTATTAATTTTTTTCTATAGGGGGCGCATCGGCAAGCTTGTTTTACAAGGATTTTAATTTAGTTATTAGGGACTGATTGCAATAAAGCCAGACAGTAATATGGAAGTGTAGTATTCTGACAGTTTTCCATTGAAAACTAACAGTTTATCTTTCAAAATTGACATACCAAAGTCGAATTTACAAATCCAGTCGTTTATTTTTCTTTAATGTAGGCGGCAATATTAATTTCGGTTTATATAATACACAAAGGCCTAAATTTGAAAGAAGACAGCTGTTCTTATTATGCGAAACTGTCAAGGCATCTTTTTAGACTATGTTCGGTTTCCGTAAAAAACCTCTTTATTTTTCTTTTATTTTTGAATTTTACTTTAATTTTTCCTATTTTTCATGGACTAAAATTTTGTCTTGAACATAAAATTATTAGTCTTAAATTTATATTAATCCTAAGTAAATGGGTCAACTATTAGTTATTATAAAATTGCATTAAAATGCGAGAATTAAACGCAAAAGATTTAATTTCTATTCTAAATTTAAGAATTATCATTTTATTTCTTATTTCTTTATTTTGATATACTTTGGCTCTACAAGCGTCCTCTATCGTGTTTTTCACATATCCATACAATTTAAAATATAGTGATATGGTTTCCTATAGAGGGTGAAGTGCTGTGCGCATGTGCGAAAAAAACTGCAAGCGCAGGATTGAGAGACAGACAAAGTGTGCTGCGCGTCGCCATGTCTAGAAAACGACAACCTTAAAATTTAAATTTAAAAAATAGTGAAAATTCACTTTAAAATACCGCAAATAATTAAAATTATCGTGCCATCATCCTGTTGGAACTTCAAGTCACATAGCTCTTATGGAAAGGTGTACACCTTGCACTTTGGAACTTCAAAACAGCGGTAAGTCCCTCTCCATGAGGCTATATCACAATTTTATTTCTCTTTCAAATTTAACCTACAATTTTTAAATTAGTTACTTTCTCTAGTTAAATGAATTTTTTGCACCAATGTTAATTATAGTCCACTGTATCTACCAAAACCCAATCTGAGCCATCGGAGTGCTACATATTTTGATCACTTCCATTGCCGGATTTTGATTTCCATTTTGATTTTCTTTTTGAAATTTCAAAAAATTCATTTTCGCTAGAGTGAGAGTGAGAGCAAACGCTAGTAGTGTGAAAGTAAGAAAGAGACGCCATTAATAAATTAAAATTATAATATAGGTAAATAAAATAGGTACCTATGAATTTGTATTAGGAGACCTATACCTACATCTCGCAAATTTTATAAAAAACGCAAGGACATATATTCGAGATTGGAGCCTTGGGTCGCTATGTGTATGTAAATGCAAAAAGTTTATCTTTGTATTTTTGAAAGATATATCTGTGTGTAATAATTTCGGAATATAAGTTTTTTATTTCCTAATTTATAACGCGCAAATAAATACCTACATGTTTATTTGTTTTTCTTTTCGCTGTAGTTTGCATGCCTATATGTAAGAGGCTACGGTTACATACGGTTATTTTAAATCGATTTAAATTTTTTAAAAATATTTAATCTACAAATTTTGATTTTGTTTACTTTGCCTAATTTATTGCAAAATAATGTCTAAAAAGTCTTTCGTGATATCGAAGATTCAAATTTAAATGAAATTTTAACGGTAGCTAAATTGGCTAAAACTGATGCAACCAAACATCTTAACTTTAAGATTCGTTACGAAGAGCTTGACAACGTCCAAGAGGAATACCTTAAAAAGCACACCGCTTTATTAAATGAAATTTACCAGGATCAGGATCAAGTTAAGACTTGTATCGAGCATCTTCATTCATTTCAAACAAATGTTGCTCAAGTCAAAGAAATCTATGATAAGTTGTTTCAAGCAGAAAATACTGCGCCGCCTTCGCAAGGTGGAAGTCGCCGACTTACTATTAACCCCTACTCTCCAGGAGGTTCACAAACCTCTGATTATTTTCCAAGTTTACCGAAAATTGACATTGAAAAATTCACTGGCAATGTCAATGATTTCCCTACCTTTTATGATCTTTTTAAAACAATGATTCATGATAATCCGCAAATTCCAAATATACAAAAATACTCGCTTTTAGTTACTTATTTAGATGGTGCTCCAAAGGAATTAGTTACGCAGTTACCAGTTTCGGATGCAAACTATCCTATTGTTTTCAATAATCTTGTAAAAAGGTATAAAAATGCTATCCAAAATTGCCCTAAAGTAAACTCTGATGACTCCGTAGCTCTAAGAAACTTGCTTGATATATTCACAAAAAATATTGAAGCTTTAAAAACTGTTGGTTTGCAACCAGATTTTTGGGACTTTGTCTTAGCCCAAAAGTTGTTGAAATCTATTGATAGTTCGATTCAAACGCGATTTGAAGTTTTTCATGGTAAGCCTACCGAAATACCTTCATATAAATCAATCTATAATTTTTTGGATCAACATTGTAGCTCGCTTTTTGTAGTTAACGCCGCCAGTACATCCAGTACGCAATTTTCTATGAAGCCCAAATTTACAAAACCGCCCCATATAACTCAAAAACCGCAAAATAACTATAATACCCGCCAAACGCCTCGTTCATTTTTTACCGCGCAGCAGAATTCTCAAAATAATTGTTCCTTATGCAATTCAAATACACATAATTTGACTTTTTGTCCTGATTATTTAAATAAAACGCCTCAACAAAGATTTAATTTATTAAAAGCAAAAAAATGGTGCGTAAACTGTACCTCTAATTGTCACCAAACCTTCCAATGCAAAAGCACTTTTAATTGTCGATTTTGCAAAAAAAGGCATCATAGCTCAGTTCATTTTGACTTGCGCCATGTAAACGAATCCTCGTCTCAACGGCAAGAAAATAATAATGCAGATTTGCCTGTAAATAGCCAACAAATTAACGCGTTTCGGCAGGAAAGAAATGAAATTAGTAACTCATCCTCTTCGCAAACTCAAAATCAAGGTGCTTGCTACTCTACTCAAAGTTACAGTAACTCTAGTACTTTGCTTTCTACCGCTCTTTTTCAAATAAAAGATATAAGAGGTAATTATCAAACTTTTCGTGGAGTTTTAGATTCCGCATCGCATCTGTCTTTTGTATCTTTAAAATGTGCCAACAAACTAGGCCTACCCCGCTTTAATATTGAAACTGAAGTCTTTGGAATTGGTGAAACCAGTATGCAATCAAAATTAGGATCTATTGATATGATCATTCGCCCTTGCAATCAATCTGAACTGACCTTATCAGTACAGAGTGCAGTTATTTTACCTCAAATTTGTTCTTCGCTTCCCTTAAATGACATAAATATTAGTTAAATGGGAATTATAAAAAATATAAATCTCGCGGACCCTTATTTCTATAGACCGGGAGCAATCGACGTTTTACTTGGAGCCGATATTTTCCCTTATATTCTTAGAGATAATCGCATTGTAGGTAATATAAATGAGCCAATCGCATTAAACTCAATTTTTGGGTACATTTTAATGGGACAAATTGGTAACACAAACTCGCCCCTCGCTTCGGTATCCCTTTTATGCCAAATTTTAAATAATCAACTTAATGATTCACTATCGAAATTTTGGGAAACTGAAAATATACCGGAAATTAAACCTATTCTTTCCCCGGCTGACGAAGCATGTGAAAAAATATTTAAAAATACTACTTTTCGTGATAATACAGGGCGTTACGTCGTGACTTTACCCTTTTGCGAAAATAGTGAACCAAGTTTTCCAAATAGTCGCCAACTTGCATTAAAAAGATTTTTATCTCTCGAAAACCGCTTAATTAAAACACCGGAAACCTATCAAAAATACTCTGCCAATATATGGGCCCCTAAGCTCACACTAGGTACTATAGTTATAGTGTACGTGTGAGCTAATATAACTAAAAACTGAAATATATTTTATTCAATTCCAGACTAAATTACCTTTTGTTTGATACCACACAAGCCATGTTTTGACTTAAACTCAAATTTTTGAAATCTACCCCCACCCTTACAAAAAAAACAAAAACTAAAATGTATTTTGTTAAAGTCCGGACTCAATTACCTTTTGTTTGATATCACACACGCCATATTTTCACTTAAACTCTAATTTTTAAAATATACCCCCACCCTTTTTTTTTAATTAAATTAAAATGTATTTTGTTTAACTGCAGACTCAATTACCTTTCGTTTAATATCACACACGCCATATTTTCACATAAACTCTAATTTTTGAAATCTACCCCCACCCTTTTATTTGGTTTGTGTTCGGTGGATTTTGTTCATTTTTAAACGGGACCATCTCGACCCAAGACCCAGCCTAGATACCAAATTTCATTAAAATCGGCCAAGCGGTTTTTGAGTTATGCGCGTTGGTCGTTACAGACAGACATACAGACACACAGACAGACAAACAGACAGACAGACAGACAGACAGACAGACAGACATACAGACAGACAGACAGACAGACAGACAGACAGACAGACGGCGCAACAAAAAAGTTTCAAAATCATCTGAAACGCAAAGATATATAAAAAATTTTGAAATCGGAGCAACTTTTTTTTTCTCGAAAAAATTAGGATCACCATAGCTCACACTACTATAGTATAGTATATGTGTGAGCTAATATTCGGACTTTATGCAAGAATACATAGACTTAGGTCACATGGAATTAATTTCTAACCCGGAGGAACAGTTTACGGAAAAAAGTTACTATATCCCCCACCACCATATTGAAAGACCTGAAAGTTTAACCACAAAACTCAGAGTAGTTTTTAACGCAAGCGCAGTATCCCAAACAAATACTGGAAGAATTTCCTTAAATGACACGCTTTACGCCGGTCCCAAATTACAAAAGGACATTTGTTCTATTTTAATAAATTTTAGATTAAATGAAGTCGCTCTTTGTTGCGATATTTCTAAAATGTTTCGCGGCATTTTAATAGCCCCGCATCATCAAAATTATCAAAAAATCTTATGGAGGTTTAGTCCTGCCGAACCTATAAAAGAATATAATTTAAAAACCGTTACATATGGTACTACCCCCGCGCCTTTTTTAGCTTTAGAGTCTTACAGCAGCTAGCTGAGGACGAAAAGCATAATTTTCCCCGCGCCGCTAAAGTTATTCTGACAGATAATTTTGTTGACGATTTTGTCACAGGTTGTAGCTCTGTTGAAGAAGCTATATCTCTCCAAAAGGAGTTATCACTTTTATTAAAATCCGCAGGATTTAAATTACATAAATGGGCTAGCAACAATAAAACTGTTTTAGAGCACTTGCCAGAATCCGATATTAACCCTAAAGCTCTTTCTTTTGATATAGAAGAAACTACAAAAATTTTAGGACTTAGATGGCAACCCTGTTCAGACTATTTTTCCTACTCAGTAGAGCCTCTAAATCGTAGTTGCACGAAACGCAATATCCTTTCAGAAATTTTTAAAATTTATGATCCCCTTGGTTGGTTGTCGCCAGTTACTATTTTAATTAAATGCCTAATCCAGGAATTTTGGAAATCTGGATTGGACTGGGACGAAGATGCTCCCGTAGCGATAAGTAGCCTCTGGGAACGCTATAGGTTAGAATTACCACTTTTAAAAGAATTTCGCTTATCCCGCTTTATCAATATTTTTTCTGAAAACGCTCATTACGAATTAATCGGTTTTTCAGACGCTTCAAATAAAGCGTACGCAGCTATTGTTTATTTACGCGTAATTTATAAAAATTAAATTTTTATTTATTTTTTATGCTCAAAAACTAAAGTCGCCCCTATAAAATTTACAAGTATCGCACGATTCGAGTTAGCCGCTTGTAATATATTAGCTGATTTAATTCAATTTATTCTTCATAGTTTTGAAAACAGACTTAAAATTTACCAAATATTCGCATGGAGTGATTCTCAAGTAGCTTTATCGTGGATTAAAAATGGACATCCGTCTAGGTGGAAAACCTATGTACAAAATAGAGTCACGAAAATTCATGAAAAAGTATCTCCTAAAAATTGGCATTATATTTCCACTTCTCAGAATCCCGCTGATGTAGCTTCAAGAGGTCTCTATCCTAGTGAACTTATAAATCATAGTTTATTTTTTCAAGGTCCCCAATTTTTAAAATTACAGTATGACTACTGGCCTATAACCTTGGAAATAAAAGACACTTCTGAAACTTTAAATGAAGAAAAAGCTAATAAAAACTTAACTTTAATTGCTACGAAAACCCCAAACTTAAATTTTTTAATTTCGCTTATTAATAAAAACTCATCTTTTACTAAACTTTGTAGAATTTTAGCGTATATTTTACGTTTTATAAATAAAAAATTTCTAAATAAAAGTATAATTTTTGAAACTTTTTTAACGTTTCAAGAAATTCAAACCGCACTTTATTTATTAATAAAAGCCGAACAATCGATCTATTTTTCGGAAGAAATAAATTCTCTTAAAAATAATATAAAATTATCTAAACCGATGCAAAAATTAAATCTATTTTTAGATGACCAAAATTTATTACGCGTCGGTGGAAGATTGCACAATTCTCCTCTCTCTTATAACAAAAAATTTTATTACCCCGCGAAAGTAGAATTACTTATTTAATTATCGAACATTTTCATTTAAAATTTTTACATGCTGGATTAAGAACAGTACATTTTTTACTAAGCCAAAATTATTGGATAATTGCGGCAAAACGCAAAATTCGTCAAGTTTTAGCAAAATGCATCCCCTGTTTTAAATTATCCCCTAAATCGGTACAACCCCCAATGGGTTCACTTCCGTTTCCACGAGTTTCTCAACTCAGAGCATTTTTGCATACGGGAGTAGATTTAGGTGGCCCCATTCCTATTTTAATGAACCTTACCCACGTACTTTAAAATCATATATTTGCTTTATTTTAATGAACCTTACCCACGTACTTTAAAATCATATATTTGCTTATTCGTTTGTATGAGTAGGAAAGCGGTACATATCGAAATAGTCAGTGATTTGACAGCCGATGCTTTTATCGCAGCAATGCGTAGGTTTGTGGCTCGTAGAAATTACGTAACTGATATGTATTCTGATAATGGAACTAACCTAGTTTCGGCAAACAGACAGTTGTTACAGATTGATTCTTCTCGTCCAATTAAATGGCATTTTATTCCAAGTCACAGTCCCAATTTTGAAGGTCTTTGGGAGTCAGGGATTAAAACTGTCAAAAAACATTTATTTCGAACCATTGGTTCACAAATTTTAACATATGTAGTTATATACAGTCACCTGTCAGATTAAAGCTATTATGAACTCTCGACCGCTAACTGAAATTTCCTCGGATCCAAATGACATTTCTGTTTTGACACCAGGTCATTTTTTATCATTGGAACCGTTGACAGCTCTTCCTGACGTTGACTTAACAGATGTCAAAATTAATAGATTAACTCGTTGGCAGCTACTTCAAAGAATCCATCAGGATTTCTGGAGACGCTGGAAGCAAGAATATTTGCATACACTTCAACAAAGAAGCAAGTGGCTGGACCCCACTTGTACTCCAGAAGTTGGTCGTTTGGTAATAATCAAGAATGATTTTATACCCCCGCTACAATGGCAGCTCGGTAGAATAATTGACATTTTTCCGGGTAAAGACGGTGTAAATCGAGTTGCTAATGTCAAGACAAGGGACTCGGTGTTAAAGAGACCAATCTCAAAGCTATGTCCTTTGCCACTTGATACTTTAGAAAATGCATAGCATTTTCGGCCGGCAATATGTTCGCTTTCCATAAAAAACCTCTTTATTTTTCTTTTATTTTGAATTTTACTTTTATTTTTCCTATTTTTCATGGACTAAAATTTTGTCTTGAACATAAAATTATTAGTCTTAAATTTATATTAATCCTAAGTAAATAGGTCAACTATTAGTTATTATAAAATTTACCTAAAGCAAAATTGCATTAAAATGCGAGAATTAAACGCAAAAAATGTAATTTTTATTCTAAATTTAAGAATTATCATTTTAATTCTTATTTCTTTATTTTTATATACTTTGGCACTACAAGCGTCCTCTATCGTGTTTTTCACATATCCATAAAATTTAAAATATAGTGATATGGTTTCCTATAGAGGGTGAAGGGCTGTGCGCATGTGCGAAAAAAACTGCAAGCGCAGGATTGAGAGACAGACAACGTGTGCTGCGCGTCTTTATTAAAATTTAAAAAATAGTGAAAATTCACTTTAAAATACCGCAAATAATTAAAATTATCGTGCCATCATCCTGTTGGAACTTCAAGTCACATAGCTCTTATGGAAAGGTGTACACCTTGCACTTTGGAACTTCAAAACAGCGGTAAGTCCCTCTCCATGAGGCTATATCACAATTTTATTTCTCTTTCAAATTTAACCTACAATTTTTAAATTAGTTACTTTCTCTAGTTAAATGAATTTTTTGCGCCAATGTTAATTATAGTCCACTGTATCTACCAAAACCCAATCTGAGCCATCGGAGTGCTACAGACTATATTGTGTATCCATTTGGATACGCTGGCCTTCAGATTGGATACCCAGTAAACAGGAAATGGGCACTTTTGGGCCTTTTATAAAATATAATTTAAAAAAAATGATGGATCAATCTTTAAGAGTGCGGAAGGTCCAAAGCAGACAAAAAGTTCAAATAACTTTTGCTCATGTTATAGCATTTTTTAAGTTTGGAAAGTAGGGAAAAACGATGAATTTTTAAAATATCAAATTGAACAACGTTGCTTTTTTCCAAGAAAATATAGATAGGTTAAGGATACAGTGTGGCCAAATAATCTTTGGAATAGGTATAAATTTCTCAATTCTTCTAAGAATTAATATTTGTATGAGCTATTAAATTTATACAAAAGAAATTGAAATAGATTTTTGTACATGTCTAAAGGCCACTTAAAACAAATATAAAATAATAATATTAGCACCATATCTTAACGATTTGTTAAAATTTGTTGAAGAAAAGAACAGATTTTTAGATGTCGATTTTCTGTTACGATTTTTAAGGAAGTTATAAAAAAAAATAAATAGCTGTTAAGTTTGGCACCCTTTATCTAAAAAACAAATAAGTTTGATGCAAAGTATAATAAGAAAAAATCCTTCTTTTAATCTTTTCTACCACCTATTATTACACCCTGATATTATGGCAAAAAACAAAAACAAATATACAATATAGATATTTATTGTGTCAAAAAATAATAATTATATAAAGTAAGTAACTTTATGTTAAATGTTTGTATGTTATGGTAAGAATTTTAAGATATTTGAAAGTATCAAATTGGTCTGAAATAAAAAGTATTTATAAAAGTGAGCGCTTTTCAAATATAGCTGGTGGGAAAAAAACCCGACAAAATCTTTTTCGTTATAACTTTCCAACTATAACACTATATTTTTGTCCACCATCTTGACCCTTGAAAGAGGCATGTTTATTCTTATGTTGGAAATGTGTTGAAATTTTGGATATTTTTTTGTTTGTACAAAACCTCACTCTATCTTTGTTGCGCACAATGTAACAGGTTTGCAGGTTGCAGGTTGTAACGATAAAAAAATAAACCTCGCAACATACAAAGAAGTGATCCTTCCAAGAAGGACAAATTTGACTTTTTTCCAACATCTTGGATTTAAAAATGTCGGAAAGAGCAATATTTCTTTTTTTTTATTGAAATCAGTTCAGTGAATTTATAAGGAAATTATTGCAGCAGTTGGAATAACAATTATTATTTAAAGAACCACTTAACGGATTTTGTAGATTCTATAGAATAAAAGAGTAATGAATTTATGAGGAAATGAATGTATACAGAATTGATTAATTTTTAGGGAACCACTAAACCGAATTTAATGATTCGTAACTAGTTGCATGAGGGTGGCGGAAACACAGCGTTCTTATGAATTCTAAAAATCATCCGGAATACAAGAATAAATAAGCCTCTTTGAAAAGGGCAAGATTGATTCTGTTAGCCACCTTAAATTTTTAAATCTTCCTGCTTAAAAGCGTAATCAAATTTCTGCAAAGTTCTGTCTGTTCCATTAACATTGCTAGTTTAGTTCAAAAGTTATAACAAGAAACATTTTAGTAGTAGACATGAGTACCAAGTTTAATTTAAAAAAAATTATTTTGATTATATATATAAACACACTCTATAATACTCCAAAAACTCTTTTAAAACTAATTTTTAACTAGTTTTGGGTTAAATCGGGGTGGAGGGGGCACACAAAACGGCGGCGGGCCTTTTAAGGAATTTGGATATGCAGTAAAAAATCACTAAAAGATGCTCTGGAAACTGTCAGGATAGTGTCTATAGCACTATTACTGCCTGGTTTTATTGCAATAAATCCCTATTGATGTCGGCCGTAAAATATAATATAAAATCATCTTTCAACACTCGACCCCTCCTACACTGTTGTTTTTAAAGATTTTACACTTAAAGAAGTCTGGGAAATCAAATATTTAGTAAGTAGCTGTTATTATGTAGGATTTAAATTTATATAACACATTGAGTAGTAAGACTCTAATTTGTCAGACATGTTGTAAAAAGAGTATCTATTATTTTTAATGGCCAATTAAGTAAGATTGATCTAATTTACATGTTTTGAAGTCTTTAATTCGCTCATATTATACAGAATAAAGCACATAAAAAGCACATATGCAAAAGAAATAATTACAATTAATACGTACCAGCGCGGTTCTACGGTAGGAGAAAAAGGGAGAAATTCCCCCCCCCCAAATCTCAAACTATATTTAGTTTTGACACACAGAACACACTTCCTGTTCACTATGCAAACTAGTATTGTGTAATATTTATTATGATATTTCCCACTCCCCAAATAAAGTTCCTAGATTCCTAGAAACAAAAATATTTCATGTAAAAAAAAGCCAAGTACGCGAAAATGGCATTCCGTAAAAAGAATTGAGATAAAAGTAAAGCCAAGTTCTCCAATACAAATTTCAAAATGAAAGGTTCTTACTAGTTTGGAAATGTTTTTTTAAACTTGTCTTATTGTCTTTCAGTCTTAAAAAGTTCAGCTCTCTAGCGTTTCTGGAAGTGGGCAGTGTTACTTTTACATAACTTTACATTTATAGCGGAAGGAAGTAAATTAGAATTTTGGGATGTTTTAATTTTTTTCTATAATTTTATCATAGTTACTATCGGTCTTCCACAGCTCAGCTCTCTAGCATGTCTGGAAGTAGGCAATGTTACTTTTACTTAACTTTACATTTATAGGGGAGGGAAGTAAATTAGAATTTTGGGGTGTTTTAATTTTTTCCTATAGTTTTATCATAGTTCCTATCAGTCTGCCAAAGCTCAACTCTCTAGCATTTCTGAAAGTGGGAAATGCTACTTTTACATAACTTTAAATGTATAGGGGAGGGGAGTAAATGAAAATTTTGGGGTTTTTTGATTTTTTTTCTATAGTTTTATCATAGTTCCTATCAGTCTGCCAAAGCTCAACTCTCTAGCATTTCTGGAAGTGGGCAATGCTACTTTAACATAACTTTAAATGTATAGAGGAGGGGAGTAAATTAAAATTTTGGGGTTTTTTGATTTTTTCCTATAGTTTTAACATAGTTTCTATCAGTCTGCCAAAGCTCAACTCTCTAGCATTTCTGGAAGTGGGCGATGCTACTTTTATATAACTTTAAATGTATAGGGGAGGGAAGTAAATTAAAATTTTGGGGTTTTTTGATTTTTCCCGGGGGTTTGGTCATAATTTCTATCAGTCTGCCAAATTTCAGCTTTGTAGCATATCTGGAAGTACAGTAGAATATTGATGATCTATACATGAGTGAGTGAGTGAGTGAGTGAGTGAGTGGCAATTTCGGCGTTTTTTGAAACTTTGTAACTACTTTACTACTTTATGGAATTCCATGAAACTTAAAGGGGTTGTTAACTCCATGGAGATCTACGACTGTGCAAGTTTGAGATTCGTAGCTCATTCCGAAGTAGAGTTTTAGGTAGGTATCGGCGGAAATGTTTCAAGAAAAGATGGTTACGGCGCGCGAAGGCGAGGCACTGCCGTGCCCTCAGATAAACCGAACGCGATCGGATTATACATATTATTTATTCTGAACTCTATAATCCGCAAGTCTTGGGAAACCGAACCCGTTCTACCAATTTTCTGTTCGGATTATCCATACATTACTGTACTTAAAAGGTTTCATCGTCCCAAAAACAGCTTTCGAAAAGCATTTTACACAAAAGTAACTCATCACTACAAATAATATTAAACTAATTTTAAGGTGATTGTCTGGAATGCTACCTCTGCACGGGAGAAGTAACGAATGAAGACCCATGTTCGAATCCAAAACAGCACCAAGCTTCCAACGAAGCAGTTTTAATGATACCATGCGATTATTCCAAAGCGGAAAGCACATGGAATTTTGCCAAACAAATCCACACAAATTACAGCGGGATTTTTAAGATTACACCCATGATGTTTGTCAACAACGAAAAGAGGGAAATGGGATGTGTTACAGTCTTAAGTAAATGTAAGTGTCCGTCCAGAATAAAATGAGGCGCAAAAAAGATGGCTTTAGTTCGATTAGGTATTAATTTTATATTTTACTCCTTCTAAGTCTTTTTTTGCTGGAAAACTCCATACCTTATTTTTCTTAAAAAGAAATATTTTTTCTAAACTTATAGTAAATAGAGGTACCTCAGTGGCGGCTCGTGACATGTAAAACTGATGAGGCACCAAGGCCAAAAATGAAAAAAAAATCCTTTATGAAATGGAAGTAAATGATCAAATGCAATGTCTATTTTTTCCAATTTTCCCTTTCCATGATTGTCGAAAAATTTTATTATCTACAAAGATAATAAATATACTTAGGTACTCACTTTAAATCTAAAAACAAAAATTAAAGTTTGTAAACAAGCGGTATTCTTCTTTCTTTTAACAATACAAACTTTTATATATATATATATATATATATATATATATATATATATATATATATATATATATATATATATATATATATACTACAGGGTGTTTCAAAGTACAATAACATAATTTATGTTAAATTCCATGAGTGATTTCAAGACATAAAGTTTATATAAACATAGGTCAACCCTTAGATTTTAAGATACAGGGTGTTAAAATTTTGATTTTTTATAGCTCCTGCAGTTTTTGAGACATTTAGCTCAAATTTGGCATGTATATTTACTTATAGGCACCACTATATTAGACAGCTCAAAGAAGTTTTAATTAATTTGTTTATTTTGATATACTCGCCATACCACGATGGAGCATTTTTTTATTTTATGATAGCAGCTTTTGGTATAGCAGGGGTTTACTGTATCACGGTTAAAGTTGCAAAAAAATTGCAAAATACAAAAAAGTTTGCAAACAAAACAAGGATTTTATTTTTCGGTTTAAAATCTACCAAAGGCGACATGACCCCTGAAAAATTAACGCCCTGTAGGTTTGTACTACTATTTCGCATGTCTAATAGCGTGGTGCCTATAGCTAAATATACGTGTCAAATTTGTGACCAACATCTCATAAACTGCATGACGTATAAACAAAAAACTAAAAAAAAAATTAACTTGAACACTCTGTATCTCTGAAACAACGCGTTTGTGGACCTATGTTTATATGAAAGTTTTATCTTGAACTCACTTATGGAATTTAACACTGAATTTATATTATGGAATTTGGAAACACCCTGTATATACTGCTTAAAATCAATGATCTCTATATGTATATATATATATATATATATATATATATATATATATATATATATATATGTATATATATATATATATATATATATATATATATATATATATATATATATATGTATATATATATATATATATATATATATATATATATATATATATATATATATATATGTATATATATATTGATGCAATTGGCGTTAAGGATATGACGACCTGACCTCACCTATTTCTAGTGGTGTTAGCCCATATATAGGTACATATATGACATGAGGGGAAGTTCCTTTACCAGAATTTCAAAAGAGGGGTAAATAATTTTTTTTCAAATATTTGATAAATACGTGGAATACGTTCGGACCTCAGACCGATATACAACCTTTGGATATGTGCTATTTCCTGCCACCTCAGGCACTGTTGCCGGTTTTATTAAGGTGATAACGTATGGCGTAAGTCTATAAGCAACAATAGCTTTATCTAACTAAATTTAAATATTAAATATAAGGTAACAACGTTTTACTTTTATTTAGGGACACTTTAGGAAATATAACAACTTTAAAAGGTTGCAATGGTTTGTAAGAAAAGATTAATGGTGACAACGTACTGTCTTTAAATAAAAAACCGAACATTTATACTTTCATTATAGAAAAACTTGCTGTTATTTTTTTTGGAAAACACATTTTGAGATTTTGTGATCTCAGAAAAGTTGCATAGCTTGAAAGTCCTAAATACAATTTTTGTTGAAAAAAATTTTTTATTTAGCCGTAACAATAAAAATTATTAAAAAAGAAATTGTGATAATTAGTTAAGCCGTTTAAAACAGGAAAACCATATACAGGAATGATGTGTTTGCCCACGCCACAGCCCAACGCGAATATTATTAATCTAATAATAACTACCAGCAATCACAAGGCTCAAATGTTGACGTGATGTCAGAATTTGTAAATGACATTCTTTATCAAAAAAGTTTCACGGGCGAATCCTCAGAGGTAAAGTAGCTTGGGGACGCGTTTCGGCTCCCAGAAGACAGCCTAAGCCCTGGATTTTGTTAAATTTGAAGGAATGTCATGAGGTAAAAAGTCTTAACAAAAAAGTTTTACGGGCAAGTCCTCAGAGGTAAAGGTAGCTCGGGGAAGCGTTTCGGCCTCATTCAGCCCGAGCATAAACATGAAATGAAATGATCATGTAGGTATCTGAAAAAGAAATAGGAAATATGGTGTCTACTGAGGAAAGACCAACTGTCAATTTGCAGCTTTGACATTCTTTATTATTTAATTTCCAAGTCATATCAAAATTATAATATCTTTATGTTGAATTTAGCACTGTGCATAAGAGTCATTTGCAGCCGTAATAGCCAAGTTTACAAAAACATTTCCAAACTAGTGAGAATCTTTCATTTTAAAATTTGTATTGGAGAACTTGGCTTTACATTTATCTCAATTCTTTTAACGGAACACCACTCTCGCGTACTTGGCTTTTTTTACATGAAATGTTTTTGTTATGATTTCACTCCTTTTTGAGTTTTTTTTTTATATTTTCCTATGGTTTTATCATAGTTCCTATCAGCCTTCTAAAACTTTATTAAACTCTAGTGTTCCTCGAAATAGGTAAAGCTAATTTTATATAACTTTACATTTATAGGGGAGGAAAGTAAATTAAAATTTTGGTGCTTTTAAATTTTTTACTATACTTAGTTTTATCATAGTTCCTATCAGTCTTCCAAAGCTCAGCTCTCTAGCGTTTCTGGAAGAGGAGAATGTTACTTTTACATAACTTTCAATTTAAAGGGGAGGGAAGTTAATTATAATTTTGGGGTTTTTAAGTTTTTTCCTATAGTTTTGTCATATTTCCTATCAGTCTGACAAAGCTCAGCTTTCTAGCGCCTCTGGAAGTGGGCAGTGTTACTTTTACATAACTTTACATGTATGGGCGAGAGGAGTGAATTAGAATTTTCGGGTTTTTTGATTTTTTTCCAATGGTTTGGTCACAATTTCTATCAGTATGCCAAATTTCAGCTTTATAGCGTGTTAAATTTAAATTTTCGTAAATTAAAAACCCCTCGTAGTTCAAACGCGGCCATATGTATTAAAATCGGCTTTGATATTTGAAAACGTCTCGAAAATCAATTTCAGTCCACTTGCTTTTATCTATCTCTGCTAGAAATACTTAAAATCCCCAAAAAACATCGAAATTGGCCCAACATGTACAAGTCATGTTTAAATTTGTCACAAAATACATTAGGGACTTATTGGAGTAAAGCAAGGCAGAAAGCGCGAATTTGAGGAGGGTAACGGGGTAATTCCCCCCTCTAAAAAAATAAATGCACAAATATTTTTTCCGTCGACCATTACCCCCCTAAATTAAGGTCAAAATTCGCGCTTGCCAGGCAGTAATAGTACCAAGCAATATTTTGACAATTTCACATTAAACGATGACGCTGATCGACGACTTATTTTTAAATTCAACTTTGGTATGTCAAGTTTGTAGTACCTACCTACTCCAGTGGCGCACCCAGGGATAGTTCTTGGGGAGGGGGGGGTTCGGTTCGGTTCGGTTCGGTTCGGGGGGGGGGGGGGGCGCCAGGCCTCTGGGGTGGGCCCGAAGCCTCATGATGGCGAATTTTATACTCTTTAATCTTTTTATTCAGGATATAAATATGTGGAAAATCTCTAAAAAAATATTAGGCATGGGGGCGGCGGGCCCCCGAGACCCTCCCCCCCCTCTGGGTACGCCCATTCATACTTCTAAGTAAAACGGTAAAACCGGATTCATTTCTTTGAAATATTCAATTTTTTTTAATGGGTGCTTTATGATGTAAAGCAAAACATACGTAATTTGACACATGAAAATAATTTTTATCCATATTTAAGTATTTTTACCTTCCTAGCCCGCAAAGCAATGGCTAGAAAAAGTATTATTTTTGACGAAAAAAAAAATTTGAGATAACGCCGAAAATATATTTGGGTCTATTTTGACCTATCTTAGCAATATCGTCGTGATGTCTGTCTGTGTGTGCGTGTGTGTAGGTGTGTGTGTGTGTGTGTGTGTGTGTGTGTGTGTGTGTGTGTGTGTGTGTGTGTGTGTGTGTGTGTATATTATTTCTGTCCGTAACGCGATAGCTCCCAAACCGCTGGCGCTGAACTGATTTTCATATAATTTTCAGGTAAAATAGTGTTTTTTTGAATGTATATCTATACATTTTTGACAATTAAAAAATTTTAAAAATTCTAACTTTCTAATGGAGCGTCGTAGCAATATGCAGTTTATAGTAGGCTACATTTTGCTTAATAATTTGTCTAATAACCAAAAACTTCATAGGAGCTTTAGTTTCTGAGGTATTTACAAAAAACTGTTTTCAGGGCTGATATATCATGGCTTCACTTAACGTGTGCTAATAGGCTAGCTAGGAAGGTATCAGATCCGTCATGGATCCATTTATTTTACTTGCATACACTGAAATGTAAAAGACTCCTTCGATCAATATTTGAAATGTGTTTTTCTTGTAAATTCTTTTGAAAAAGGAATTTTTTCAATTTTAGCTCTTTTGTACTTCATGCAAGAAATTGGTTGCAAATATGCAAGAATTATTGTTAAAAGATCCTTCTGGTTTTTAAAAATTTATAGGACGTTATATTAAACATTCATATTTAAATGTGTGTTCTGGACCAAAAAAGAGATACAAAAAGTAAAATATTCCCCTGCTATCTCATATTTTCAACATACCTTTTTTTAAATGATTACTGCTTGTTTAAAGGATTTGGAGAATATTTAAGTTTTAAAGTAGTAAAATATGCGGGATATTGTTCAAAACTTTTGAAATGCATATTAAAAATGTTGAGGTTTTTTATATTTTCCTATGGTTTTATCATAGTTCCTATCAACCTTCTAAAGCTCAGCTCTCTAGTGTCCCTGGAAGTAGGCAAAGTTAATTTTACATAACTTTACATTTATAGAGGAGAAAAGTAAATTAAAATTTTGGTGTTTTTAAATTTTTTCCTATAGTCTTCCAAAGCTCAGCTCTCTAGCGTTTCTAGAAGTGGACAATGCTAATTTACATAACTTTATATTTATAGGGGAGGGAAGTTAATTAAACTTTGGGGTTTTTTAATTTTCTTTTATAGTTTTATCATAGTTCCTATCAGCCTTCCAATGCTCAGCTCTCGAGCTGTCTGGAAGTGGGCAATGTTACTTTTACACACTTTTACATTTATAGGGAAGGGAAGTAAATTAGAATTTTGGGGTGTTTTTTCTATAATCTTATCATAGTTACTATCGGCCTTCCAAAGCTCAGCTCTCTAGCGTGTCCGGAAGTTGGCAATGTTACTTTTATATAACTTTACATGTGTGGGGGAGGGGAGTAAATTAGAATTTTGGGGTTTTTTGATTTTTTCATAATTTCTATAAGTCTGCCAAATTTCAGCTTTGTAGCATGTCTAGAAGTACAGTAGAATATTGATGATCTAAACATGAGTGAGTGAGTGGCAATTTCGACGTTTTTTGAAATTTCGTAACTACTTTACTACTTTATGGAATTCCATGAAACTTAGATGGGTTGTTAACTCCATGAAGATCTACGACTGTGCAAAGTTTGAGATTCGTAGCTCATTCCGAAGTAGAGTTTTAGATAGGTCAAATATCGGCTGAAATGTTTCAAGAAAAGATGGTATACAACGCGCGAACCTAATAAACGAAACCTATAAAAACAATACAGGTTTTTTTTCAAAATAGCCCATGAAGTCTTAGGTACTTAGTTTTTAGAAAATTAGATAAAACCTAATTATTTCAGTTTATTTTGCATATAATATAGAAATACATATATGTGGGTAGACCTAAAACTTTACGGTTTGTATCTTACCAAGAATATTACCCATGCAACTGATTAATAATTTTTGTAGAATATTTATCTATCTTTATTTCATGTCATTTCAATCATTCTCAAAAATGAGTAACTTTTAATTTAAAGGCCACCAAAAAACAAATTGGACAAATTCCAAAATGAAAAAATGGTTAATATTATACCTCTGAACCTTGTTTTGAGTCTAACAAAAAACACAGTTTAGCATTTTCGTATAATATTTTGTTGGCTATAATTTTTATTTCAAACTTTGTACAAAAACCAACTTATTTAAAAAAAAGAGAATTGGTGCGCCATTTTTTTAAAAAACCGGCGAGAGCAGGCATCGCTCTATAATTGTGCCAAGCTTTGGACATTTTGCACCAAAACGTCATATTATATGGTTAAACTACTTAACTAATTTCAAGTCTTGCCCATAGGAAAGTGTCTGAATAGCTGTCGCAAAAATTCATTATATTGCAAAATCAATCAAGTCAAGTTAAATAAAACCGTTAAAAACTACCAGCCAGAATAAGCAAAAAAATGTAAGGAGACTAGCCAAATTAGTCAAATTATTTCAATAAGATAAAAAATACAATAATAATCCTTTACAAAGCCCCTCTTAAAATATTAGACCCAGGCACTCGTTTCTGAGAATTCTATTAGATATTCCAAGGGTAAAAAAAGCAGGTACAAATTACATATAACAAAGAAACCCGTAGCGTCTAAAATCTAATCTGCAATGTTGCCAAATTTCTGAGGCCGCTGCGACGCGGTTTTGATACGCAGAATACAATTTATTCCACCGAGGTGACTCAGTGGACCGTTTAGTTACAGTAAAAGCGACGCTAGCGCCACCGGTAGATACGTGAACTACACGGCCAAAAAGTAGCTATATATACCATTTTGTGACCTCAGAACAAAATGTTGCACACAGCTTGCTGAGCGTGTTAGGAATCGTCCCTGAAATTTTTAATGAAAAATGTTGCGACCTCAAAAAAGTGAGGTAACAACGTTATATATGAGGTGACACCGTAGTTTATATACTTTGTTTTGAGGTGGCTACGTACCTTTTATCAATATATATATATATATATATATATATATATATATATATATATATATATATATATATATATATATATATATATATATATATAACTGGATAGGCCTTTACATATATGCAAAGTGAGGCAAAAATATTGATATTTTTTGTAGAGAGAGCACGCTGCGCAGGAGCTGCTACCTTTTCTTTCAATTTGACTCTCCGATGATGTTCTGTGGTTTTGAAAGTTCGCGGACGTTTGATTTTTAATTTATAACTGGATATATACTGCGATTAGTTACAAACAAAGATTTTTAAATAATCAAAGCTACTAACTTCAAAAAAGGAAACGGCTTTTCACTCCTATAAAACTCGTTTTTACAAGCCACACATCGTGTTCTCATTTTTTATTTTTGTTCAACAAAAACAATTTCAATAATATATTGACAGACACACACACAAAAAAAATATTTACTAACAAGACTTAAAGCATTGGAAATTGTAGAGCGGTAAAAACGAAGTTAAAAAAAATAAATGCGTGAGCATGGGCGTTGCGGGTTGTTATGCCCGCAGTAAGAAAAACGATAAATGCAATGGACTGTATAATTTAATTAATGAAAGCGCGAGCAAACATAAATATATTGATATGAATTACGAAATAATTAATAAGGTCCATAGGTTAATTGTTGGAACCACACAACGGTAATCAGATACAAATGCACTCACCAGTTTGCAGCCACTTTCTCCACGTTCTAAGGGGCCCCTGAATGGATCTAATGATGTCACTACGTAGCTGAAGGGCTGAAGTTTCTAGTTCTATGCTTCAGTACACCAAAATCGAGCACTTTCAGGTGTAGAAATTTGAAATAGTTGGAGAACGAAATTAACACGCCATTTTCTCGAGGCGGTCGACAAGGATCTCACTGGTTGTTGGTGCGCATGTCCAAATACGCGAAATGCGCTCTGTCCTTCATACAATTGTGTGGTTTTAAAAATATATAAACAACCACGAAATTTAGCGGGAGCTAACATAACTGCCTCCAAAACACACAATTTTAGAATCTCAACCGGACAGATATAGATATAAGAAAAAGAATCGACCGATAAATATAAATGAATGAAAACAGATAAGTATCGTAAGTTTATTTAGAGATAACGAAATCCCAAAAAAGGCAAAACAAACAAACAAAAAATTCAAAAAAAATAAAAAAAAAAAACCTATTGTAATACCCGGTAAAAGGTAGAAAATTAAAATTACTTTTAATTTGGCAAGAGGCACAGTTTTACAACTGGCCGCTTATAAACACCGGTAACCGTTTGTACCGTCGCAACACGCACCTGACCGTCCCCGCCGGGATGCAGTTCGATGACCCGACCGACCGGCCATTTCAAAGGTGATTGAATGTGATCACTTGTTATGATAACCAAATCATTTAACTTGATATTTGGGGACGAATCAGCCCATTTGTGTCGCTGTTGTAGCGTATGCAAATACTCTATAGAATACCGTTTCCAAAAATCATTATGTAGTTTTTGGATTAGTTGCCATCTCGAGAGCCGATTTAGGGGAACCTCGGACAAATCTGACTCCGGAATTTCTGAATTAAGGGGTTCAAGTGTCAAAAAATGCCCAGGGGTAAGAGCTTGAAGATCGTGTGGGTCTGAAGAGGCAGGAGATAACGGGCGACTATTAAGTACGGCTTCTATGCGACAGGTAAGGGTGGACATCTCCATGATAGACAACTTCTGGTCGCCGACAACTCGAACAAAGTGAGTTTTAAAACTTTTGACGCCAGCTTCTGCCAGGCCATTGAAATGTGGACTGAGAGGAGGTCCCAGATGCCAACGAATAGAAAGTCTGGTGGCAGCACTTCTTGCGAAATCAAGTAATTGGTTACGAAACCCTATAAAATTACTGCCTTGATCTGACCAGCATTGCGTCACGCTTCCGCGTCTGGAAATGAATCGATGGAATGCACCTACGAACCCTTCGGTGGACAGTTCCATGGTTAATTCCAAATGCACGCAATGTGTGGCCGTACAGACAAACACACAGACATACGATTTGAAAGCTTTACAACCACGGTAACGATGAGGAATCACAAAGAAAGGTCCACAAAAGTCGATAGCTACACTCGTAAAAGGTTTAAGTTGATTGATTCGATGAGCGGGAAGTGAACTCATTATGGGCGGTCTATAGGGTTTAGGGTTGATTCTAAAACATTGCAAGCACTTGGATATGGTTCTTTGAATTGCCCGCCTGGCAGATAATATCCAAAATTGCTGTAAAAGCAGATTATGTAATGTTGTAAACCCCGGATGAAGGTATTGTCGATGAGCGGACTCGATAAGAAGAGTAGTTAAACGATGGTTACTCGAAAGTAAGACGGGGTGTTTTGCAGAATAAGACAAAAGGTCAGATTTTTGTAATCTGCCACCGACTCTAATGATATTATTTTCATCAAGAAAAGGTGAAAGTTTTCGTAAAGGTTTCGGTATTGGTTTATCCTTAGATAACGCGGAAAAAAGCTCAGAAAAACAAGAACCTTGCACGCGTTTGATAAGAAGGTATAACGCACTTTGCATCTCACCGGTGGTAGGAAAAACAATATTTTCAAAAACAATTTTTTGGTCCGGTGGCTTAGTGGGTTTTTGATAGGAATGGTTTTGAAAAAGGTTAACTATTCGAAGGACATAACAAATGATACGTTGAATTTTTGATATAGATGAATATTTGATAAGAAGCTGGTCTAAGAAGTTGACATCAATTATCGCATTGCAACAGACCCTTGGCTTTTCCTCCAGATTAATATCTCCGAAATCAATCGGCATTTTTGATTTATGAAAATCGGGCCATTCGTTTTCGGGAGACCACAAAAACGACGGTGCGTTCCACCACATGTCATGTGACATGAGCTGTGAAGGGGTGGCCCCTCGTGACGCAATATCGGCTGCATTTAAAGCAGAAGGAATGTAGCGCCATGAGTTTGAGGGAATGATTTCTTGGATTCTACTGACTCGATTTCCAACAAAGGTTTGCCAGCGATTAGGAGGGGATGAAAGCCAGTGCAATACGACTTGCGAATCGCAGAAAGTAACGATATTTGTAAAAGTTATTTTTCCTTCATAGCTAGATAAAACGAAGTCAATTAATTCGCTTAAAAGAAATGCGCCTAGGAGTTCTAGCCTAGCCAAAGTTTGTGACTTTATAGGCGCGACCCTAGATTTTGCAGATATGAGAGAAACAGATATATTATTCTCCTCCTCTACACGAAAATATACGACGCCCGCGTAGCCTCGAATTGAAGCGTCACAGAAGCCGATGATTTGACAGGTATTGGTTTTTGACAGTTTGATTTGTCGGGGTAATTGAAAATTGGAAAGAAGCGGGAATTCAGAACGAAGTTTGTTCCAGGAGTCGATGATAGAAGAATTTGGTTCTTCGTCCCAGCCTATTTTTGATATCCACAAGTGTTGCAAAATAAATTTTGCTTGTAGCAACAAGGGACAAAGAAAACCTAAGGGATCGAAGATTGTTCCTATGATAGATAAAATAGCACGTTTGGTTGGGGGTTTTTCCTTCATTCGGCATTGATAAGAAAAAATGTCGTTTTTTGGATGCCATTGAAGTCCTAAAACTGTGATAAAGTGGGGTTCCTCCTTGTCGAAAGAGAGAGGCATTTGACGATCGGACTCTGGCAATGTTGCCAATAACTCGGGACAATTGCTTGCCCATTTTTTAAGTTCAAATCCTCCCGACTTCAACAAATCATTGAGTTCTGTTTGAAGGGAGAGAGCTTCAGAAAGCGAAGGGCTAGTTCCCAAGATATCGTCGATATAGATTGACGTTTTTAGAACAGTACTAGCCATAGGAAAACGTTCCTTTTCTCTCTCTGCCAGCTCATTTAAGGTACGCATGGCTAGAAAAGGTGAGCATGTCATGCCAAAAGTGACAGTAGAGAGTTCCCACACTGAAAGTGGGTCATGTGGAGAAAACCTCCACAATATCCTTTGATAAGGACGGTGATAAGGATTGATAAGGACTTGACGGAACATCTGTTTGATATCAGCAACGTAGGCAATAGGATTAAGACGAAACGTAAGGAGTAAAGAAGCAATATCCTTTTGAAGTTTCGGTCCAGATAACAATGTGTCATTGAGATTAATATTTTTTGAGGTGACTGCCGAGCAATCCCAGACTACCCTTAATTTTGTACTTAAGCTTTCCGGCTTTAGTACGCAATGATGTGCTAAAAAACACGATACGCCGACCTTTGGTTGACTAGATAAAACTAAACTCATATGATTAGAATCGATATAGTCTTCAGGATCAGGATTTTTGATTAATCTATTTTCTAGAAGTAAAAATCTACGATAAGTTTGCGGATAAGTATTTCCTAGGTCAGGGTTTATTTTATCTTTAAACGGAAGATCTAGCATGAATCTACCGCTCGGTTGCCGTACTACACTAGCAGTAAAAATTGATTCCGCTTGTTCTTCTTCCGTTGATAAGATTTGGTTTTTAGGCAAATGCTCGACTTCCCAAAACCTAGGGAGAACGACCTCTAAAGGAGGTGAATGACTCTTTAAAAAACAACTGGTTCGTTCCGTAAGACTACCTACTTCGTCAACCTTTCCCATGACGACCCAACCAAAGATAGTTTCAAGGGCTGAAGGTTGCCCTATTTGTCCAAGAACCCTGCCCTCCTTGAATATCTGTGCGAGTAGCTCGCAACCAATAACTAGGTCCACAGGTCTAGATTTGAAATAAGATGGGTCGGCAAGTTTAAGGTTTTCCATGTGTTTCCACTGATTATCGTTCAAAGTGAATGTAGGCATATTGGAACATAGTTGTGGAACAACAATTGCTTCGAAATTAAGTAAAGGAGTGACTTGTCCCTGTGGCTTAATGTGACATTGAACGAGCCCTTTGGAAGTAAAAGAAGACATCTGATTTAATCCGAATATTTCAGTGGTGTAACTTCGCCTAGGAAGATTAAGACGCTGAATACACTTTTCACTGATAAATCCTGTCTGTGATCCAGAATCAAGCAGTGCCCTTACAGGTTGAAAATTTCCGCAACCGTCCATAACATCTATTATGGCGGTGCATAAAAGAAAGGTACCTGAAGGTCCTGAGGCATTTAATGACACATGAAGATTATTGACAGGTGGTGTGTGAATGACAGGACTAGTATCTTGGCTTCCAGACTCTTGATTAGTTTCTAAGATATGAGTTAAAGTGTGGTGCCTTTTACTATTGCAAGTCCTGCATGAATATTTGGATTTGCACGTATCTACACCATGCAAGGGATGAAAACACGCTAGACATATTTTTTTCTGCTTGACGAAAGATAGGCGATCGATAGGTGAGAGATCAATAAATGTTTGACATTTCGAAAGCACGTGACCTTGACACCGGAAACATTTTATTCCCGTACTTGAATTAGTTGAGGTGCCAGCCAGTCCTATAAAAGGCGAATTGGATGATTTATAGGTAGGCTTTTGCCGAAACTGATTTCGCATAGAATTTGAATTTTGATAGGTAGGCTTTTGCCCAGACTGATTTTGCATAGAATTTGATTTTTGATAGATAGGCACCTTTTTGGGTGCTGTTGATTGAGGAAGTGATTCCAAAACTTGACATCTTTTTTCTAGAAATTGAAAAAGTGACTGAAAAGTGGGAATTTCGGTATTAGTATTGGCGTGACTCATTTCGAAATTTGAACGCGTTGGAATATCCAATTTTTCTAATAAAATGAAAAAAATAAGAAAGTCCCAACTGTCAACGTCAAAGCTAAGTGATTTTAAAATTTCTAGGGATTCAGAAAAAGTGTCAATTAAATTACGCAATTCTTTAGCTGACTCGTTTTTTAAGGTGGAGTTCATAATTGAGCTTAAAGCATCATTTGCGAGGTCTCGCTTGTTTTGATATCTATTGACTAATTTGTCGTAAGCAATTTTATAATTTTGATCAGATATGCTAATCCCTGATATCAATTTTAAAGGCTCATCCTCGAGATATGAAAATAAATATTGAAGTTTTCGAACGTTACTTAGACTTTGATTTTGATCTATAATGTTATTAAAAAGATCGAAAAAGCTTGGCCATAATTTTTTATCACCTCGGAATATGGGAATACCTAACTCTTTGATTTTTGGAGTTTCAGATTCGTTTTGTCGAACATATGATCCCGAAAGGGTTGGGGCCTCAACCGGAAATATTTTAGAGTAAACCCCCTTACACGCATAAAAATATTTACGAGCTTCTGAAAGGATCGCATCCTGCGTTTTAAACTCCTCGTTGGCCGAGTCGTCTATCAACATAATGACGTCATTATGTGCCAGCATGCATTTATCGAAGGTTTCATCCAAATCGGAATACCTCACTTGAAACTCGTTTCTCGCTCTTTCATCCGATGCCGCGGTTTGTGAAAACACATAACACTCGGTTATGGCAGATAAAAAACTCTTGCGTTTTTGCACAGCTTTTTTGACAGACATGATTTTACCTTTGAAATAACGAAATTGTCGGTAAATATACAATTAACGCTAAATTAATGCTTCTGAAATAGAAAAATGACGAATTGTCGAAAATATGCACTAATTTATCGCAATTGATGAAAATTGTTTTAAATATCGAAATGATATGGAACACATCTAATCACAGAAATGTCGGTAAATATACAATTAACGCTAAATTAATGCTTCTGAAAGAGAAAAATGACGAATTGTCGAAAATATGCACTAATTTATCGCAATTGATGAAAATTGTTTTAAATATCGAAATGATATGAAACACCCTAACACATAAATGAGAAATGTTGTTGTTTGTTTTGTTTTGATTCCTTCGCTTTGTTTATACCACGCGGTAGACACGTGCACTGCGCCGCACCACACCGACGACTTTCTCTCGTTGCAAATACGATGCGAAAAATTCAAGGCCGCCTTGTTTTCGGCCTGAAAATAATTATTAATACCGTCGTATGGATTTATTATTTTAAATAATTAATCCGGCTCGAAGGACCACTTATGTTATGCCCGCAGTAAGAAAAACGATAAATGCAATGGACTGTGTAATTTAATTAATGAAAGCGCGAGCAAACATAAATATATTGATATGAATTACGAAATAATTAATAAGGTCCATAGGTTAATTGTTGGAACCACACAACGGTAATCAGATACAAATGCACTCACCAGTTTGCAGCCACTTTCTCCACGTTCTAAGGGGCCCCTGAATGGATCTAATGATGTCACTACGTAGCTGAAGGGCTGAAGTTTCTAGTTCTATGCTTCAGTACACCAAAATCGAGCACTTTCAGGTGTAGAAATTTGAAATAGTTGGAGAACGAAATTAACACGCCATTTTCTCGAGGCGGTCGACAAGGATCTCACTGGTTGTTGGTGCGCATGTCCAAATACGCGAAATGCGCTCTGTCCTTCATACAATTGTGTGGTTTTAAAAATATATAAACAACCGCGAAATTTAGCGGGAGCTAACAGCGGGTTATGTTTTGGGGGGTAAAAAGGGACAGGGAATCGTAATATTGCGATTTACGGCGAAAGTTGACCTTGGAGAAAAAAATAACATACAGAAAAGTTATAGGCCATAAAAATGTCTAAAACTTTTGTAAATTTTATTTTTGCATAACCTCAAAATATTCGAGAAAAATTAAAAAAACCGTAATTTTTTTTGTTTTTTTTGCAAAAATAATGTCAGTTTAACAAAACTTGTTAAGAGTAGAGCTTTTTGGGTGTTTTATATCCACAATATTTTACAAACAAAAAAATTTTGAAGTTAAGATTTTTGTTTTTCCGCTCAAAAACACATTTTTTTTTAATGAAATTTCTCCTTCATAAAATTATCGTATACAATTGCACATATACTCAGTTTTTGCCATTGAGATATACCTTTTAAAGAAATAAAAAAAAGGATTATTTATTTAAAAACTAACAAAAAACGTCAATTTTTTGTATGCATTTTAATTTGAAACGTGTAATTTTTCCGAACAGGTGTTTTTCAGCACGCCAAGCAGCATAGTAAAAACTAGACGCAAACACGCATTTTAAGTAAAAACGAAATAAAAGCAAATAAGAACCTTATAATTGAAAATGAATCACTTGGTATGTCTATATCTAATTTTATTTAACAACACAACACTCTTATAGAGCATAGGCACTTTCAGATTCAAGCGTGGCTTGGAACCAATCTAACTCCAACCAAGTGAGGCTGGAAAGAAGTGATTGGAAATAATTCAAAAATACTTATGCCTCGCTTTACTGAAGACCTAGTAATTCCTGATGTATTGAAATCAATATCTGGCTGCTGGGTAACTAATTGTGAGAGTGGATGCGGGTGCCGAAAACATGGATTGCCATGCACAGATTTATGTACAAAATGTCATGGTTCAGACGTTGAAAAAATTTCAAAAGATTTTGATATCTCAAATGAACGGCGAGACCTTTGTCCAAATACAGAAACTCAGTTACCCGAGGAGTCAAGTTATATAGAAGAAAATTTTGAAGATAGAGAAGCCCAGTGTGACCGAGATTTAGACCACGAAGAAGAAGAAGAAGCTGAGATTTTACTGAGGTGTGGCTCGGTATTTCCTTTTGGTGTACAGCGTGTCCCATTTTCGATGGGATTAAATGGGAAACTCGGTTATTATCAAAGATATCGATTTTCTGATTGCACCTTACCGTGCTCTTTTTTGGAGCCCTTAAAAATGGTGTAATCAGATTTTTGCTATACCCCGTGGTTTCACTAATACAGGGAGTTTTTGAAAAAATTGCATTTTAATTAATTCCTTGTATCTCGCTTATTTTACAAGATATTTTTATTCTGTAAAAACCTTTCTATGGCAACTTTTTTAGAGCAAAATAATGACGTTGTCAATTTTTAAAAATATTGTTTAGTTTTTGAGATATGGTATTTATCATAAAAAAATTAAATACGGACCTGGATTTTTTTTATTATTTCTTTGATTAGTTCCATGCTATTCTTACCTTAAAATGATAAAACTTTAATATTTTTTTGATTTAAGGTTAAAAAGCTATTTAATATTTGAAAAAAAATTATAGTCCGAACCTGGAAATTTCCAACGCAATTACAAATTAAAAATTGCAAGACACACTAGTTGAACGATTTTTAGTTTATCTGTTTTGAAATGATAATTAAAAGGTTTATAAATAAAGTAAAAAACGTTAAAAAGTTACAAAAATAATATCATACTAATTATTTGATAACCAAACAGCAGGTCGTGAAATTTACAAAACAAAAGCGTGGAATTGACATTGTCATTTTACTTGTCATTTTTGTAAATGGCTTACAATTATTTTAAACTGGCTAGAAATCGACCATATCCAGATTTTGAAAAATGTGATATGTTTGACTGCTTCATTCAAGCAACAAAATCCCAATATTTAAATGGCAGAAATATTTTTATGCAAAATGCGTTAAGAAAAATTACTCAAAAATGCCAACAATGTCTTACACATAATGGTAATCAGAAAGATTAGTTATTTTTTATAATTTGTTTTTTTTTGTATTTTTCGTAGACTTTTTTTCAAATAAATCTGTAAATTAACGTAAAACCATTTTAATATGCTAAGTATCAAAACAGTTAAACTAAAAATTGTTTAGCTAGCAATTTTTAGTTTATATTTATGTTGGAAATATCCAGGTTCGGACTAATTTTTTTTTTAAATATTAAATATTTTTTTTTACCTTAAAACAATTTTTTTTTTAATTTTTATTATTTTATGATAATACTAGCATGAAACCAATCAAAAAAGTAATTAAAAAAATCCAGGTCCGTATTTAATTTTTTTATGATAAATACCATATCTCAAAAACTAAACAATATTTTAAAAAATTGACAACGTCGTTATTTTCTTCTAAAAAAGTTGCCATAAAAATGTTTTTACAGAATAAAAGTATCTCGCAAAATAAGCGAGATACAAGGGTTTATTAAAAATACAATTTTTTCAAAAACTCCCTGTATTAGCGAAACTACGGGGTATAGCAAAAATCTGATTACGCCATTTTTAAGGGCTCAAAAAAAGAGCACGGTAAGGGGTAATCAGAAAATCAATATCTTTAATAATAACCGAGTTTCCCATTTAATCCCATCGAAAATGGGACACGCTGTACAGGTTAGGGGAAATACCAGGAAATACTGGGAAATATACTAGGAAATACCGGGAAGTGCTTGGGAAATACTAGGAAATACCATTGAAATTTGAGGAAATACTGGGAAATACCAGGAAATACCTCAGGAAATACCGTAGGTATTTCCTTTTGGTGTACAAACATCGGCGATCGAGCCACCCCTCGGATTTTACCAAAAAGACCCAAGACTAGTTTAGTATTATCTAGTTATGCAAATTTTATATTATTTCCCGTATACTTTTACACCATATCTAAAATGTTTATTTGACTAGCTATCAAAATATAATAAATACAAAAGTTTCATAATTTTTTATGTGGTTTAAAAATTTTGGGGTCGGAATGTAAAAATAAATTCTAAATGACAAAATTTGACAGGTCGCTGGTTTTTTTAATTGAACACCCTATACAGTAGATACGATGAATTTCGAAAGGAGAAATATCATAAAAAAGTGTTTTTGAGCGAAAAAAACAAATCTCTTAGAAACTTCTTAAATTTTTAGTTTGCAAAATATTGTGGATATTTAGCACCCGAAGAGCTCTACTCTCACCTAGTTCTGTTAAACTGACATTATTTTTGCATTTTTCTCGAACATTTTGAGGTTATGTAAAAAATTTCTTTAACAAAAGTTTTAGATATTTTTATGACCTATGACTGTTATGTATGTCACTTTTTCTACGAAGTCAACATTTATCGGAAATCGCAATAATTCGATTCCTTGCCCCTTTTTACCCCCAAAACTAAGCCGCAATGCCCCTGCTCACGCATTTATTTTTTTTTTACTTTGTTTTTCGCCGTTCTACAATCTTTAATGCTTCAGGTCCTGTTAATAATTTTTTTCTCTCAAAGTGCAATTTGACTGGCTTAAAATGACAATCTCCTTGAAGTATGAAGTTTACAAAATACCACCGGGTGACCACCGATAATTAGAACTAGAGAGAGAAAGGTTACACTACTTGTATGTTCTCACTCTAAAAAAACTCTTAAAATTTTTGCCTCAGTGTCCCGTATACGTAATGTATAACCGTGGCCGTTCCAGTTACTTCGTATATAATTGTTTGCATTGCATTGCTTCAAATAAAAAACGAATTTTTTCAGTCGTACCCGAGGGGTCATCAGCGTTCAACAGTACTGTACAAATTTCACAACAGTACCCGACAGTACCACGACAGGATCCAACAGTACTCGACAGTACACGACAGTACCCAACAGTACTCGACAGTACCACGACAGGACCCAACAGTACTCGACAGTACACGACAGTACCCAACAGTACTCGACAGTACACGACAGTACACGACAGTACACGACAGTACACGACAGTACCCAACAGTACTCGACAGTACACGACAGGACCCAACAGTACTCGACAGTACACGACAGTACCCAACAGTATACGACAGTACGTAACAGTACTCAACAGTACACGATAGAATCCAACAGTACTCGACAGTACTCGACACAACCCTCTTACGCGAAACAGTGGCGTAGATGCAAAAAGACAGGATGACCTTTTTTTTTTTTTTGTTTGCTCGCATGTTTTTTGAGGGCGCGCTTTGTCCCTGTCGGACCCCCCCAAGGCACGACGACAGTACTCTACAGGACCCAACAGTACTCGACAGTACACGACAGTACCCAACAGTACACCGACAGGACCCAACAGTACTCGACAATACACGACAGTACCCAACAGTACTCGACAGTACACGACAGTACCCAACAGTACACGTCAGGACCCAAGTCCTGTTGGACGCTGTACAAAATTTTAGGGTGCCGATGACCCCTCGGTCGTACCAGATTTTTTTGAAATTAGGATCCATTTGATCCGACCTACTTAATCAGGGTCCGTTTGGACCGTACACCCCCAAAATGTCGAGTAAAGTGTAATAACGTTGTAATTTTTGGCGCGCACAAAATATGCGAAAAACGCTGAAAATCGTAAAAAATTTCAGTTATAAAAATGTTGAAAATTTTTTAAATGATCTTTTTCTGTAAAATGGTCAACTCATCCAGGTATAATAAGGTAGTGGCGGCTGGTGACGTTATAAATTGGGGGGCAGAAATTTAAGTGGCATGAAAAATGAGATAAAAAAACTTACCGAAACAATTTTATAGTATTTTCCAAACAAGCAGCTACCGTAGTCGGCCCGAATTCCTTAAGCCCCTTAGTATTCACGGACTGACTTTTGAGATGATGTTCTATGTGTTGATATATTGAAATATTTTTGTACTAAAACTTTGGACATTTAAATCTCACTATATTTTTTTAGAAAATAAAATATGTTAGAGATCTAAAATTTCTAATTCCGTCATAGTGCTTACCTGAACTCCAACATAGTTTTGACCTGAATTCCGTCATATTATGATAAAATGGATGTTAAAAACAATCTATAACAAATACAACTAACTTTTATTGTACTAATTAACTTTGCTTACATAAATTCATCAAATATTTTTAGGACCTCAGTACGCTCACGAAAAAATATAGAATTTTTAATTTTTCATGCATACCATTAGACGTGAAAGCCTAATGGTTTCGTCAAAATATTTTTATTACCACTTCAAATTAGTTGTTTAAAAACTCAAAAAAAACTAATTACCAAATTTTGTGGTAGTATATGTCTCTGTGTCAGTATAACTGTTCTAGGATTATATGTCGGTCTATCTGCCTGACTGTAACATAACTAAAAATTCGTTTAACCTATAACTATACTATTCGAAGTGCTAATTAATACTTTTTAGTGGGGTGGAGCCTTGTAAGGTATTTATTTCTTAGAGTAAACAGAATATTTGGAGCAAAAACTCTGGATAGGTAGGTATTTTATAAGATCTAAAAAGGGGACAGCCTTCATAATCCAGCAAACGTACAACCTGAAAGCCGTCATTGTCGTAACCTGAATTCCGACACCCAAATTCATCACATATTTTAAATGAGTAAAGTATAAAAAAACATATGACGGAGTTTATTGCAGGTTTTATCATCTTAGATTTTTTGTCTTTAGATGGTTGTTGATATGGAAAAACTGAACTTTAAGAAAATTGTTGCCCACCAGAACTCCGTCACCCTTATTTTTTGCAAAAATAAAATAATCGGATAGCTGTGGGAGCCTGAATTCCGACACATTGAATTTAAAACACGTTTTCAGAGAAAATAGCTCAAAAAGCCTGTGACGGAATTTGGGATTTAGAAACTATGATCAAATCTGATTCTGGTTTAGATGTATTATTCGCTTTTTAATAAATGTAGGTATTAAAAAAACTAATTTGATAGACATTGTTTTTGTTGGGAATTCCGTCACTTCTGTCGGATTTCCGGCTCAATGCCCTTTGTAACCCAAACCCGGCCACCCCCTTTTTATTGAAAATAATCGAAAAAAAGAAGAAAATTTTGGTTAAAAACTTATCTGCGGACATTAGTTTAGTAAAAAATACAAATATCTTAGGTAATAATATAATAAAGTACCTAAAATCTTAGATTAACTGAGTACGTGCAAGTGGCTTACCTTATAATAAAATGCGACGTTCCGCTTCGACACATGACGCACAACTAAAAGTATTTTTCGCGCGCAGCTTCCTTTTAAACAATACAGCTGAAGTTTGCGCACAGTGTTGCAAGATATATAGGTGAACTGATAAAAGTATTTTTTGGAATTCCATTGTAGAATTAGTTTAATAATTCAAAACATTTCTAAAAAGTGACGGAAATCAAGTGGGTGACGGAATTTGGGTTGAGTCCGATACTTGGTGTAGGTTTAAGTTTATTTGTTTATAAATAAAGTCCATTAGCCTTTCTTTTTTATGGCCCCGTAGAGCAACCTCAAAAATCCCACAGAATTTTAAACCTACTAAGTATATGTCTAATTTTTGTTACATTTTCATTATGTTCGGTAATGTTTTGCCTATAGGCACTATTTAATTGGCACCTAATATCAGTCTTGCCTAGCATAGAAAATTCTATGTGGTAATTTAAATGAATACCACTTACTTTGTGTCTTTTTAACTTTTTACTAAAGTGCTTGATATCACACATTCCCTTTGCACGCAGGATAACTTCGTGAATTGTTCATAACAAGACAAATAGGAAGTGGTAGACGCTTTTACTCATTGGGCGTCGACCGGTGAGATACCACCATGCCAGAACTGAGTAGCGCTAAGTGGTATCACCACGTTCCGCTACTGCGCTGGCAGTCCGGTTCCAACAATGAGTAACAGATAGCATGATGGCGCCTCCAGGATCAAAATATTCCGGAGGTAAAATACCCGACCACTCGGATCTCCGGGCGTCGGGTGATCCTGGGGGTCCTTCATGCAAAGATATTAAAAGAAGACCAAAAACTCAACTCAGAATTGATTTTAGCAATATAAGAGGAATCAGTTCTGCAACACCTATTGTGAGCTATCTTTATCCCGGCTATGACCTACACCACCGATTTCGACATAATTTTGGGATCTGTGTGTACATTAAAAATGACGTTTCATGTCATCGAGAGGAGAAGCTAGAACCAGCGAACCTCGATATCATATGGCTAAAATTCACCTCAAAGTCATCGACCATGTTCATCTGCTGCCTCAACCGACCGCCAAGTAACACCGAGTACCAAAACTTTTTCGCGACATTATCCGAAAACTGTGATAGTATACAGTCTAACTATCCACATGCTGAAATTGTTTTTTTAGGCGATTTCAACGTCCACAATATACCCTGGCTAAAACACCACAACAAAACAGATAATGATGGCAGGGAAGCCGAAGCTTTTGCCATAAGTTGTGGTCTAACGCAGCTTGTCGATGAACCTACCCGTATCTCAGAAAGGGGTGAATTTGCAGCGCTTTTAGACTTGTTCCTAACTACAAATCCTGACTCGTACACAATTCAAGTAGATCCCACACTTGGTTCATCCGATCATAAACTTATAATAACAAAGTGCGAAATGCTCATACCACCAAGCCAAAAATCACTTCTTCGTAAAATGTGGCACTATAAATGGGCAAAATGGAATGACCTTAAACAGTTTTACCTGGATTTTCCATGGCAAGAGGTTTGCTTTAAAACAGCTGATCCTACTGTTTGCTATAATGAAATAACAAAATTAATTTATCTGGAATGGATGCATATATCCGACATACAATGAAACGCAGGGCAAATGCAAAACCTTGGTTCAACAGCCAGTGTCAAACGGCTGTACAGAAAAAACACAGAGCATATAAACTTTAAAAACGACAACAAACCGCTCAAAACCACACAGAATTTATAGAAACCAGAAATAGTTGCAAAATTACTATTGACGCCGCCAAAGAAACATACAATCAAAGAATAAAAAACAGATTGCTGAATTGTCCAAGTAGTTCTAGGTCCTTTTGGTGTCTTGCAAAAGCTGTTGGATCAAACTTCACCAAGTCATCCATACCACCACTTACAGATAAAAATACTCACTTAGCCACAACATCAGAGGAAAAAGCCAATATGCTGGCCAAAATCTTTTCCCACAACTCAAACCTAACAGTGCCAAATGGAAAAACTCCACCTTTCATTGACAGGGTTTCCCACAGTATGCCAGAGGTACCCTTTTGTCACAGAGAAATACGAAAATCCCTTAAAAAGTTGGATACAAACAAAGCAATGGGTCCAGATAGCATTCCCGCGATAGTACTCAAAAATTGTGCCAACGAACTCACCCCAACTTTCGCTAAATTATTCAATTTATCTTACAGGCAAGGAGTATATCCATCATCATGGAAGTCTGCCGCAGTACAACCTATTCCAAAGAAAGGAAAAAAGACAGATCCGTTAAACTATAGACCAATTGCTCTACTTCCGGTGATATCAAAAGTAATGGAAAGAGTTGTGAACAATCACCTAACCAAGTACTTAGAAAAGTACAAAATTATCAACGACAAGCAATACGGATTTCGAAAATATAGGTCAACTGGCGATTTACTTACATACGTCACTCACTTATGGCAAAAAGCGATTGAGTTACGGGGCGAAACAAGAACAATTGCCTTAGATATATCTAAAGCATTCGATAGAGTCTGGCATGAAAATCTGCTCAACAAGCTCAAAGCAATGGGATTGTCGCCGAAACTTTGCACCTGGTTTGAAATTTACCTTAAGGATAGATCCATTTATGTTGCACTGGATGGCCGGAACTCCAACTCTTACTAAATAAATGCTGGTGTGCCACAGGGAGCAATCCTTTCGCCAACACTTTTTCTGATTTACATAAATGACCTCATAGATAAAACAGTAAATCCACTTTATTGCTTTGCAGATGATGGCAATGTAGTCTCCTCAGTCATACCACCCACTCAGTGTCTATCCGCACGTGAATTCCATCATCTTAGACTAACTCAAATATCGCAGATAAATAATGACCTGGAGATAATAGAGGACTGGGGCAACAAAAACCTTGTACAGTTCAACGCGTAGAAAACCCAAGCAGCCCTGTTTTCAAAAAAGACTAGCACTGGTGAGCCAAACATCATGCTATCTGGAAGTGCTGTCACATTGCAGAGCCAGTTGAACATCTTAGGAGTCACTGCAGAGACCAACATGTCTTGGCACAGTCACGTGGCAGATATAGCTAAAAGGGCGTCCCAAAAGCTTGGGGTGCTATTTCGTACAAGACTGTATAGACCAAGCCAACTGCTGACACTCTACAAAGCCCAGATTCGACCAACTATGGAGTACTGCTCACATGTATGGAGTGCGGCACCCAAACATATCTTAATGCTTTTGAACACCGTGCAAAAACGAGCTATCAAGCTGATCAATGACCCCGCACTTACCCGTAGCTTGGATAGTCTCGAACATCGAAGAACTGTGGGCGATCTATCTCTCTTCTACAGGTATTATCACGGAAAATGCTCTGAAGAGTTGGCACGTATGATCCCCCCGGGAGTAGCACCTTCTAGGCGAACACGTCAAACAGACGGTAACCATCAATTTACTGTCAAAATAGAGGCACCAAGAACCTCATTATATCAGAATTCATATCTCTGGAGAACAGCATCGCTGTGGAATAAACTCCCTGCGACAGTTTTTCCTGCAGATTACAACCTGAACCATTTCAAAACCAATACACACCAACATTTCCGCGCACTGGCCGCTTCTCGAGCGTGATAGGATTCTCCTTGCGAGTGCGTTTAACCGTAAAAAAAAAAATAAAGCAACAAAACAATTTCTTTTTTCACAATCGCACAACCAGTTTTCAGCATTGTATAATTTTTATTAAATTGTAATTGTTTACGCTAAAAAAGTTCACCCAATTAATCGCTTGTTGTTAACCACAGATAATAAAAATAACAAGATAACCATGTCGTCAGGGAAGACTTTTTTAAAGAAATCAATTAAAAATACTGTTTGTTGTCTAGTTTTGGGAGGGCACTGCCCCGTTGCTCTCCCTGTAGCAGCCGCCACTGGAATAAGGTCAACTGGACCCAAAGTTGCACCTGGTCATATTTGAACCCAAAGCGTTGTTTTTTTTTGACATTCTGTTATGGTGTGCGGACAGTCCGCCGACGATGACGTGTAGTAAACATATTTTTTTGAAAAAAATTAAAAAAAAGTTATTTTGTTTTTTTTATCAATTAGTTTTTGCAAGAACTGCTTAAAAAAAAATAGTTTTTTTATAATATATTTTTTGAAAAAACTACTTTGTAAAAAATATTTTTTTGTTTTTTTGAGAAACCAAATATTAAAAAAGCATTTTTTTTAATAAGGCTTTTTTTCAGAAACCATTTTTTCTGTGGAGAACAGGGGTGCTCTATGATTTAAGAAGAAATAAATTAGGTTAGATTAAATTAAAAATAAAACAAAAATTAGTTATCCCCGCGTCGAATTGGAAGGCGGCAAATTGACCACTACCTTACAAATATCGGTAAAACGTTAACGCGCCACCTATTGACACCTACTATCATAGACTAAATAGTATTCTTTGTGGTACTATGTACTTAGTACGTTCCAGGACCTTAGAAAAAATGTACTGTAAAGCCTATTGTTTTTGGACATTCGCGAAGTACCTAGTACGAGTACGTACATTAACGAACATCTCTGGGACGTCCATCCCGTATATATATTTAGTCGCATTAAAAAGGCGTAAAACGTACGCCTTAATGTGTACGTACTTCGTGCATATATTCCTAGACATTCATAAGACCTACTTAGTATATGTCTCGTGCGGTACGTACATTCTTGACCATCTCTGGGATGTTCGTTGTACATCCTAATACGTACGTACTTTCAGTAGCATTAAAGGGACGTAGAACCTCAAAGAAAGAAATTACTTTGTGGTAGAACGTAAGTCTTACAATGTACATAACAGGCACATTTGTTCTTGGACATTCGTGAGACGTTCCTAGGAGGAGAGGGTAATCTATTCCCCTTTTATGTCTCTGATTTGTCCACGTTGACGCAATATATTCATATCTGTTTGTCTGTCGTTTTTCCTGTATTATTTCTGTCGGTATTTCTCAGTTGTCAGTCTTGTTGATTATACAGGGTGTTTGAATAATTGCGGAGATAATTCTTAGGCTAATTTTAAAAAAACTTTATATATCCATTTGTCCTGAAGAAAATCTCATTTTTTATTCATATTTATGCCCTTAACATGCTCTAATGTACGGAGGTCTCTATAAAAACTCTGATAGTATTTTGTTTGTATAATAAAAAAGTTGCTAATTTGAGACAATGTCCCGAGAATTAAAATAAAATAAGACGTTTAGGAAATATGTTCATATGACAATGCCGTACGCAGAAATGAATCCTGCGGATTTGAGAGAGTAAGTGGTAATTAGCCCCCTACAAAAAAAATTATATGGACTTTTAGTTAAAAATATCGGGCTAACCGCAAAATTACCCCCCCACCCAGAAAAAAAATAATAATTGCATAAATAGTGTTTCCATCGACCATTACCCCCCCTAGATTTTGCCCAGATCCGCGCTTGGAATCCTGGGGAACTTGAGCGCGGATCGATACGCAGAGATGGATCCTGGGGGGGCTTAAGCGCAGATCGATACATTACCCTTCTCCCCCCCCCCACGCCTGCCTACGCCACTGCATATGATTTTGTTTCTTTAAATGGACTGAGGAATTACTGTCTCTAATCTTATTCAATACCACCCTATCGTTATTTTAATAAACGTTTTATTTTTAGTAGGAAACGCAAACCACATATTCAGAGGTTGCGCTCTAAAAGACGTAGACATTTGCAGCGGGGTTAAAAATGTGGAAAACGAATATCTCACAAACCTGAAGTGTGATATCTGCGATACGGATGGCTGTAACTCTGCAGAAGATGTACGAATCAACAGGAGTAGTCGAATTTTTGTTTTCGGGTTGGCGGCCGTATTTTTCCTAATTATAAGTTAACATGTATTTTGGTTTACTTTATAAAAATGTGTTTAAATATATAAAGTCAATCATTTTTATGTATTATAAGTTCATATATGTAGAATATATATTTAGTTAAGGATTTCTGCTTTTAATATAATAAGGAGGTATCATGTATTATTTAAGACATTGTTTAAAATAATAATTTTTGCAAAATTTGGCTTACTATTAATAAAATCCAAAAATTTTTTTCTCAAAAATTAATTTACAGGCTATAAAGGTCTCTTTTATTTTTGACGTACTTAGCGCCATCTTTAAGTCGGCTGGGAAACTTTTTTCGCTAGGTTTAAAACGTGGTCAGTAGTTTTACAGGCATTAAAAATAAATATGGCACAATAAATTTAAAAAATATCGAGGAAAAATTATTTTTTAAAATATAGCCGCCATTTTGTTTTGAAGTGACAGGTGTCATTTTTTTTACATTTTTAAATTAAGTAATTTCCACTTAAAGTAAATCCATCAAAATTAATTTAGTTTCTCTTAAAACAGGGAATTCACTTTTTTTTCTTAACTTTGGCAGCCGCCATCTTGGATTCTGTAGAAAATCGGGGATACTTGAATTAAAATTTAGCTTCTGGTGTTAGGCATCTACTACTATGCCAAATATAAATAATATACCCTCCTTGCAGCTTCATTTTACAAATTTACTCTACTATATGCTTAAATATGGAAAATAAAAAATAGGGCTAGTTAAGAATAAAGGAGGAAAAAAGAAATATAAAAATATAACACATCACAAAAATTTAAACATGTTACAAATTTGACAAGAGATTCATATAACATTTTTGCCATCACCATTTTGACGATTGCACATTATATTTTATAATATTTTAATAAAAATGTCATCTCTATCAAAAATAACACATTTTAGAAATTGTCAAAATAACCACTGTCTATTGTCCAAATGACATACGTAATGACTGACTTCATTAAATGAGGGACTGGTAAAAAGATTTTCTGATCCTTTGGTTCTTTACCAGGCTCTGTTGAGAGTGGCAAAATTGCCAAAAGGATCTGCCTGTAAAGTAAAACTTTCCGTACAAAAAAGTGTACAAAAAGTACCTGTTTTCCAGTCGGTTTAAAAAAGAATGTTTTACTTACTTTCTCCAGTTGTTCCAGGGGATGAAAACATTAATCCTCATTCAGGCAAATATTTAAGAAAGTCACTGCATATAAAACTCACTTTTTTAACTTAAAAATCACCGCGTTTTTTATCACCATTGAACAATTGTTCACTTTATCACTTTTTGCACTAATACTGTAAAAAACCAACAATATATTTTTACCAGGACTTAAATGCATCTAATCTCTGTCCTGCCGAAATAAAATATTTGTGCCCGTATCCGTTTTTGTATTTAGTTTGTGGCCGCAGTCAGTTTGCACCAATATGAATGTATAAAGAGCTATAAAAATGCAAGTCAAATTTCTAGCCTTATTTTAATTGAAAATTAAGAATCGTCCACCTCTACCAACGATTTATTATAGAAAAAAAGGGACATCATTTAGGTATATCCCGATTAAAACAACCAGGTACAGAGAAAAAAAATATATATTAAATCTAGAAAACGAATTTTCTCGATAATCTTATCTTTTTTTAAATAGACAAAATTGGCTTTTCAACAATATTTATTTTATTTATTTTTTGACACCTAGTTTTACAAAAAGACTCTTTCAAATTAAAAAAAAACTGTTTTTCGAATTAAGTGTTTAGAGTTTTCTGGAATATATTGATTTACCTGAAAAAAGATATTCTTAAAATTAAACAGAGAATTACTCAAACTACAAAAATTAATATAAATATAACTTTTGTAAGTAAGATATATTCCTTCTTTTGATAAAAAACCATTATTTCTGTAATTAGAAAGCTATATTTCCTTGATTGAAGAAACAACTACTATAGGAATTGTTACAAACATGTATTCTTCTCGAATGAAACAAGCGTTATCCCGTTGAAAAATATTTAAATTGCTAAAAGGAACTTAACTCTAGCTTTTATGTACTGTACTATACTTTCGTTATCGATATATATATATATATATATATATATATATATATATATATATATATATATATATATAACCAGTCACTACATCGAAATCTAATTAAAACTTAAAAGTATAGGACAGAGAACATACAGGCTATCACCATCCTTGTTTTTTACCAGTAAAATAAAATATAAAAAGAGTAAGATAAAAGAAAATTCTAGAATTTTTAGAACAAGATAATGAAATAACCTCAAATATTTTACTGGTAATAATTATAAAATTAATGTTAAAAATTAAATAGGTAGAATTTTTTTTTCCAGGTTTTTTAAAAGAAAATTTTAGACTGTTCATAAATTGTGTGCAGAGTGGACGTTAAAAATGAAGCAGACTTTTAGTTGAGCTAAGACCTTGCACTAGGATAGATGTTCGCTGTATTGTTAAATGACTAAAAATGTTTGAAAGTTAAATCAGACTAGCGTATGCTTTTATACCGTTAACACAAAACCCGAGGTAAACAGAATATATTTCTTATTTTTCGTATGTGTTCATCAACTTTAAAGTCCTAAAATATGCCTCGGAGTTGACATAAAACACAAAATCATTATTTTAAGAGCATTACTAAACTTAAATAAATGGATCAATGACGGACCTGATACCTTCCTAGCTAGCCTATTAGCACACTTCAGCCTTAAAAACAGTTCTTTGTAAATATCTTTGTAACTAAAGCAATTACGAAGTTTTTGGTTATAACAGAAATTATTGAGCAAAATGTTGTCTGCTATATTCTGAAAACCGCATATTGATACGACGCTCCATTAAAGTTAGCATTTTTTAAATTTAAAAAAACTGTCATTAGCATTAATGGATTTTGACCAAATTCTAATCAGCTTGTAAGAGTGTCGAGCCCTATTTTAGCTAAAAATTTTATGAAAATCGGTTGAACAATTTAGGAGCTATCGTGTTACGGATAGAAATAATATACACATACACAGACAGACGTCTGACGATATTGCGAAGATAGGTCAAAATACAGCCAAATAACATATTTTCGGCGTTATCTCAAAAAAAAAATTCGTCGAAACTAATACCTTCTCTAGCCATTGCTGCGCGGGCTAGGAAGATAAAAATAACAGTTTAATATTATTTTTGACGTTAAAAATAGTCTTCTTAATTAAGTTTTGTCAACACCGAGGCCGTAGTAAATCATTTTTTGTACCTATCAGTCAACTACAAGGTACTTACTTTTCCATTTTCCAAAAATACTTAAAAATGATCTGTGCTTATATTAAGGGTAAGTTTGGTAACTGTTTTTACAAACTTTCTGCGAAAATGAGGTAAGTCCAAATAAATTTTTTTGTTATTAACCCGCAAATGCAACTTTTGAGGCTATTCCTTTATAAACACATTCTTTCAAACGTTTCGATATTGTGTTGGTGCGGGCAAACTGCTTTTATTCTTGGCGCAGGCCCGTCTGGAAACGGAGTCTGGCGCACGACAAAATCGATTATGCTTCTCTGGATAGCTCCGAGTCGAGAGCAGGATTTTCAGGAAATTTCGTTCAAGAACTACTTAAATATTTTGAGTATTGGCAATATTAGTGGCGTAGTTGCACTAGATGTCAAACAATAAACTTGTTACAAATTCATTGATATCAAATGAGAGAGAGTAATTTTTAGTTCTTAAGGGGGCAAACTTCGCTCGAAAACTTACCATCTGACCACACTGATATACCATTTTTTGGCCAAATCTTTGTCCTAATAGAAATAAAAAACGAGAAAGCGGAATGCGTCGAAATTTTGCGGGGTGGTTTCTTAAACCATTTTTAACGTATCTTAGCAGATTTTCGCTAATTTATCTTATTCAACAAATAAAGAAAAAGTTATGGCTTAAACACAACAAATATTTAAAACCAATGTTTGGCATTTCAGTAGTTGTGTTGTAGAAAACTGTAGCGAAATTGTTTCGTTTTTTGTATTTTTTGAAAATATGCAAAAGAACATCAAAAATCAAACAAGATTCGTTTGGTAACTTTAAAAAAATCTTTTGTATGAACAGAAAAAATGTTTCTATTAGTTTTATAAAAAGTTTTATTATAGACGAGATCTATTAGGATTTATAAAAGTGTGGTGAATTTTATATTTGCTGTAGGACATATACCGGCGGCGAGTCAATTCGTTTGAAAACCCGTAATTTCAAATTATTTTATGACTTATTTTGAACAAATAAAATGAGAAAATAGCTGAAACCTATTTTTCATTCAACGAGTAAAACGACAGTAAACCAAGGAAAACCCTAAATTTATAACTGTCATACGTTGTCATCCTTAAAATTTTAGTAAGGCCCACAATGATTTTAAAATGTAGTGCCACTTTTATTTAAATATTTGCTTTGTTGCTTAAAAAATTGCCTAAATCGAATTTGTCGCCTTGAAAATTAAAAATACCTCAAGATTAAGGTAACTGATAATGAAGCTACCAAATTTTGTGGTGGTGTCTGTCTGTCTGTTTGGGAAACTCAAAAACAATATTAACTATTAAAATAAGATTAACGTATTTTTTACAAATTGATTTAAATTTTCATTTTTAACAAAAGTGAAGCTACTAACACCTAGAGACCCTGTATGTATAACATATTTTTAGAAAATATGTTATACATATTTTACAAAATATGTTATACATACAGGGTCTCTACCAACACCCAGAACGCCTAGATCGTATTAACTATGTATTATTACGATGATATCTACTGTAAAGACACTCATCGTAGAGCAAGCTCTACATACTTAGAGACCCTGCATGTATGACATATTTTTAAAAAAATTCTTTAAAATATGTCAATCGTCATATATACAGGGTTTCTATATCTACTTAGGTTTTAATGTCAAGAACAGACTCCGAGAAATATAATAGAGGTTATTTAGTTCTTTCAAAAATATGTTTTCCAGGATAAACATTGTCAAATATGGTTGCAAATCCGATAAAAGTTTTCGCTAGGATCAAACTTGAAAAACGTGCTACTCCAGAAAAGGTATACTTTAAAAGAGCTTTAATATAGGTACTTTAGGTTGTGAATGTTTACCCATTTTTAGCTATATAGAATACCAAAAGATGATGAGATCCATTTTTATTCCAACCCGTATGCTCAGTTTTCTCATAGTGCAATTAGATTTAGGTAAGGTTATCTCCTATCCCCTTTAAATGTAGAAAGTCAAAAACTTCCTAAAATACTGAATCCAAACCCTTAGTATAGTATGTTACCAAAAAAAAGACTCCTTTTTTAGATTCAACAAAATATTTGACCAGGATATATCTCAAAATGAATTATTTTTAAATGTTGCCAAACCTGTGGTCAATAGTGTACTTCAAGGATTTAATGGAACTATTTTCGCCTATGGACAAGTAAGAATACCCAAGAAAACCTTCTTAATACTTTGAACTTCATTTGTTTCGTTTCGTTTTTACTTATTGGCCTATCCGCCCATTGCGGACAATATGCCAGCTCAATTCGGTGGACACCAAGATAATCTGACTCGAAGTCACTTGGTGCCAGGGAGAATCACAACTCATTCAATCTCGCATTCATACTACATGAAGACCTAACAGGCCGGCCTGCTCAGCACCCCCCCGTAGGCAATTTTCTTTTCTCAATGAGGATTTCATTTTGCCTGATAGCCTTTATCGGGCACAGGGGTCTTTACGTGCTAGCGCCATCTACGCTCTGAACACGGGACCACCGGCTTAACGTGACATCCGAACCTCGGCCTTGTATTGATCATCAACTTTGCCTACTTCGTTGATGCGCAAACTTCGCCCAAGACAAGCTTTACCCCTACTTCCGGTAAATCTGTATTCACAAACGTTTATTACTGCATTAGTTTGGCCATGCGCTATTTTTGCCTGCGCTATTTTGGCCATGCGCTATTATGACCTGCGCCAATATGGCCATGCGCTATTATGGCCTGCGCTATTTTGTACCACTGCCAATATTTGAATATTTATTCAAATAAAAGTTTTAGTGGTTGGTGTAAAAATATACGGGAGAACCCTGTACATACATGGGGTAAGGTGTAAAGGTGGTACAAATATATATTTTTTATCGGAGGACGCAATCGCGGGTCTTACATCACAAATATACAAAAATCTTGATAAAAATAGTCCCACATTGTGTGTCTTTGTCGACTTTGTGTGGTTTAAGGGGAAAAATATACAAAATTTTTAAAAGTTATTTAAGTGACGGAGTGTAATACCAAAGTCGGGGATACACTGAGTAATGCTGGAAGTGCAAATTATAGTGTACCACATGAGACAGTGTTGGGTCCGGTCCTTTTCGTCCTCTATATCAATGGAATATTGAGGATGGAGACGGCTGGGTGGATACTATCTTTTGCTGATGATCCGTTGTTTTGTTTAAAAGAAAATCTTGGGATGATGTTAAAGAACAAGCTGAAAGAGAATTTGCTAAAATAAAAAACTGGTTTAGTCATAACATTCTTACAGTGAACTTTGAAAAATACATGAATGTAGATTCTTACATAATACTTTTAACAAAAATAGTTAGATACCTACGAATAGTTATAGACAATTTTCCAAATTATTAGAGGAATTTTACCAATATTTAGATATCTAAAAGATTTTTTTCCTTTAAACAACTAAAAACTTTGTGTTTTGCTCTAGTACAAACACATCTTACTTATGGAATTATTGTTTGGAAGGGTGTTTTAAGCACACACCTACAAATTTTAGAGATAATTCAAAAGTGGGTTCTTAAATTGATTTTTGGCAAGAATAGGCTTTTTCCAACCGACCACTTGTATCGCATAAGTGGTGTCATGGATATCAGGCAGTTTATAGAAGTTATAGAATGATCTTAAGATGTGATATAAAACCTCAGGAATGTTTTGTTTCAAATCCTACATCCTACATTTTGAGATCAGTCAATGCAGTAGCAGTTCTTAAACAATGCTTCATTGTTAGGCGACACGCTCGATTTTAGTCACGCCTCGCATTGGACCTACCATAGATAAAGGATTATTGCTTCGGTTCAGTCAGTTTTTGGACCTACGCTACGGTCGCGCGGCAAAAGTCGAGAAGCACCCAACTTTTGGCAGATTCGATCTAGTCGCATGCGGCGCAGACGATTTCCCATTTATACGGGCGATTTTAGCCGTGCGGCCTGGCCGCACGGCCGGAAATCGACCCGTGTAAATGCCGCTTTAGATGAAAAACACATGTGGACCAAGAAGTTTTCTGTACTTAACACCCAGGCTATTTAACATCATCCCATAAAATCTTGTAACATTTTAAGAAAAATGTAGTGCAGTGGGTTTTAAAGGTTTTTCCTCGTGAGGAAATTGATACTTTTGTGAATCAAACTCACAGTAGATACTAACTCAAAAGTGAACACGCGTACAAGTAAAACTATAGTGGAGCAAAAACTGCCACACAAATAGACACACAGTTTTGTGCTTTTTTGGCACTAGTCATGCACGTTTATTGTGAATTTATTAGTTCTAAGTAATTTTTATTATTATTATTTTTTTTTAAATAATCGTCTAAATTATTTAAAAAATTATGTAATGTTGTCAAACAAGCTCCTTATTATTTCCTGTAAAGATGTTCCTGAAACATTGTGTACTTTTTAATATTATAAGTAGTACAGCAACTTATTAATACGCATTTATGTAACAAGTGGCCCAACTAACCACGTTCTCCCCTAATTTTATCGGATATTTAAGTTTCGAGAAAAAATTAAGGACCACATATTCTTACTTCACAGGCCACCGTTTTCGTTATTCATAATAAATTTATTGATGAGAGAACCTCTTGCTAATATCAGAAGACCCACGTGGTGAGTTATACGACCGACGTCGACCTTACCTGGAATCATCTAGAGAAACCCGACTACCTCTAAACCTACCGGAGATGAGGAGTTGCATTTCATTTCATTTGTTGTAAACGTTTTTACCTTTAGTATTCTTAAGTCTATTATTGTACTCGCATCAATAAAATATACATTTATTATAAAGCATAAACTCGAAGTGGTTGTTCGATTACCTAATTGGTGTCACATACCTACACGGGCATTAATGGAAATATGGTCTATCCCCCCACATTGGGACATATGACAGTTAACTAGGTAGTATGTATTTTTTTTTATTTGAAGACAGGCAGCGGTAAAACGTACAGCATCACTGGCTCACCAAAAGCATATGAAGATAGAGGGATCATTCCAAGATGTATTCAGGATATATTTTCCAATATCGAGAAGGTAGGTACTATACAGGGTGTGTAAACTTTAAAGAATTATTATTTGAGTCATTTTAAGAAAAAACCTTTTTAGTTTTCAGTTGGTTAGGTTTTATTTCTCTGATTGTTTGTTCTTTATAACCCTTGCAGTTTTTGAGCTCAAATCTGGAACGTTTATTTAACTACAAAGTATACATATTAAACATGTCAAACGTTAGGAAAAAACTATAGGGTGATATTTCTTTCGGGGTCATGCCCCCTTTTTGCCCCAGAACTTTTTTACAGTGAGTCACTCGCAGATTTAAAAATATAAAATTAAGTCCTTGTTTTATCAAGAAACTCTTTGATCTCTTGCAATTTTTTGTATATCTAACCGTTTTTGAGAAAAAAGACAAAAAAATAATTTGTATCTTCGATTGTTATTCACAAATTACCTACATAAAACTCGCGTAAAATTAAAACCATGTCAAGATATGACCATTTTAAATTTTAATGTCATTTAGCAGGGTAAAGATTTTCCTTTTTTATCTTATTTCTCGAAAACGGTTAGAGATACAAAAAATGGCAAGAGATCAAAAAGTTTCTGAATAAATCAAAGAATCCGTTTCATTATTTTAAATCTGCTATTGGCTTACTGCAAAAAGGGTCTGGGGAAGAAAAGGGGGCTTAATCCCTGAAAAAATATCACCCTCACGTTTTTTCCTAATATTTGGCATGCTTAATGATGTATGCCTTGTAGCCTAATATACGTTCCAAATATCTTAAAATCTGCACGAGCTATAAAGAAAAAACCAACAAAAAATTGAAACTCTCACACCATGTATCTTGAAAACTAAGCATTTGCGGAACCATATTTATACAGTGTGTCCACTTAAGTTGGCGGCATATGGGAAACTTTTTTATTATTAGATTTACGAAAAAAAGTTATTCTTCATAAAAAGTTCTGCATGGTCCAAAACCTAAAATGCAACCATCAGATGTTAAATTTTTTCAGTCATATTACGAGGTTTGTCAAAAAATTTGATTTTTGCTCTAGAGTAAAGTACCTTTCTTTTTGACAATATCGAAAATTGTTATAAAGAAAAGATGTTTAGAATTAAAAATAGCTTTCAAATATTCAACATTGTTTATTTACATTAAAAAAATATTGTTTTCTACATTTTCTCTGCGATTATGTTGGAAATTTAAGTTTGCACATTAATGCATTGCATTTATTAATTATAAATTTTTTTAATGTAAATAAACAATGTTAAATATTTGAAAGCTATTTTTAATTCTAAACATCTTTTCTTAATAACAATTTTCGATAATGTCAAAAAGAAAGGTACTTTACTCTAGAGCAAAAATCACATTTTTTGACAAACCTCGTAATATGACTAAAAAAAATTAACATCTGATGGTTGCATTTTAGGTTTTGGACCATGCAGAACTTTTTATGAAGAATAACTTTTTTTCGTAAAGCTATCAATAAAAAAGTTTCCCATATGCCGCCAACTTACGTGGACACACTGTATATTTTTTTTTCTTAAAATCACTCAAAAAATCATACTTTGAAGATTGGCGCCATACGTACACCCTGTATATATTAATCTATCAGTAACTTATTTTTTCTCTTCTTCCCTGTGGCCCTATTCTTTAAATTCCTACAAATATCGGGAAAAAAAGAGACATTTTAAGTTTCCTCGAATACGCACACCTGATTGGTCGACGCAGTTAATTTATGTTTCGATTAACACAGGTAGTTCCGGCCCTACACCCGAGATTTAAGAGGTACCGTAAAACCGGGTGAATAGAGACACCCTGGCAGGTTTAAACCTGTGTATCTCTGAAACTAAAGGCATTTTCACAGTGGATTATTTAAAAAAACTGCCATGGCATTTAGTACTCCATTTATACAACAAATAAAATTGATCAAAAAATTCATTTTATATTTTTTTATTTTTTTTTGTGTTTTGTCTCTATTTATCCGCCGATGGGGTGTATAGAGATGCCTATGTAAAGTTATATACACAAAAAAAAACGCCTCTAAATTATAATTTTTTTTTAATGCCCAAAACTTCTAAAATAGCTATCAATAGCATGGATGGCTCTTGTAATTTGCTGAGGATCATGTTTTGTGTAATTAAAATATCTAGCATTCAACACTGGGGGCTTAGTGACATATTTTTTTAAAATATCATTCAAAAACTCCTTAACCCACATAGCACAAATCAAAACAACGTTAAAAACATGCACTTTCTTAAGTTTAATAGGTCGCTTTTTAACGTTATTTTCAAAACCACGTTATTTCGGTGTGATTTTAACGTGGTTTTAAAAATAACGTTAAAAAACGACCTATTAAACTTAAAAAAGTGTGTGTTTTTAACGTTGATTTGATTTCTGCTATGTGGGAATCTATCATACTTACCGCAAAATCTTTTTTTAAAAAATCGGCAATAATTTTTTCTAGTAAAAGATTTCTAGGTTATAAATTGTCGACATAAAACACCTAATTTTTAATTAACCATAACATCAAGGTGATGTTTGACCTACTTGCACTTGTGAGCCTATAAGCTCGCAGAAACACGACAAAACAAAAATCAATCGAAAAAAGTGAGTTTGAGCAAAACAAAAAAAAGTTGTAATTTTTTATACCAAATTCCCCCCATAAGACACACTTGGTATGTATAGACATAAGACTCGCCCGAAAATCCCCCCCATCTTAAACATGCTTTGGTTGGTTTTTTGCTAATACCTCGGAAACAGTCAACTTATCCAAAAATCTTATATTATTTTTTAAGCGAATACAATTTCCTGTTCAACGATGTACATTATTAGTATCTTCTCACGGCAGTGGTGCTCGGTCCATTAGTGTACGAAAAAAGGGGAAATTTTTTAAAATATTTTTTGTGGAATTTTTTATACTTAACATTATTTTTTTCTCAAAAAAATATTTTTGGTTAAAAGCCCATTGTATACAGTTAAATACTAATTAAGCTAGACATATATTTTTTAAATAGGTGCCTTAAAATAAAAATAAATGTGTTTGTAAAAATTCTTAAATCAAACAAAAATGTTGAACATACATTTTTGTAACTCAGTAAATAAAAATAAGTAAGTAAAAAATTATTTTTGGTGAGTAATAACTTAAAACTGACTTTTTCTAGTTGACCTTCTTTAAAAAGGGGGCATCCCCCCTCTCACCCCCGTCAAATGTGCTCTCTTACAGTATTTTCCCAATTATTTGCAAACTTTTAACATCGCAAAAAACAACTAAGTAACAATTATTGAGGCTGATGACAGACACGCTCCCCTTACATCAGTGGCGCACCTTTTATAGGCATTTAAGTAAATGAGAGGTGTGGAAAAGCTATTTTTTTGTAATATTCCTAAATTTTACTGTCCCACATGTCTGGTTTTAAAACTTATTTTTAAAGCCGAAGAAATTTCCTTTCCATCGATTTACATCACTTCCTCCTCAACGCAGCAGTAGATCTTGCATAGACGCCCGAAAAATTGTCAAATTTGATATAACAAGTAATAAAAAATGTCGAAAAAACATTTAGGGGGAAACCACCGAACCACCTCCCCACCAAGAGTGGGCGGATGGTTCCCCCTCGTTATATTTTCGGGGGAGTATACTGTATATTCATATCAAGTAAGTTGCTTTTCATTCAACGCATAGTGTGTATTAGTACTGTTCGAACATGGTTGTCTTCAATGAAGATTCAAGTGTATACTAAATTTCACCGTTTTTGGTGCGTCTATGCTAGATCTACCGCTGCCTTGAGGGGGGGAGTGGTGGTAGACGCTTTTTACTCATTGGGCGTCGACCGGTGAGATACCACCATGCCAGAAGTGAGGAGCGCTAAGTGGTATCACCACGTTCCGCTACTGCGCTGGCAGTCCGGTTCCAACAATGAGTAACAGATAGCATGATGGCGCCTCCAGGATCAAAATATTCCGGAGGTAAAATACCCGACCACTCGGATCTCCGGGCGTCGGGTGTTCCTGGGGGTCCTTCATGCAAAGATATTAAAAGAAGACCAAAAACTCAACTCAGAATTGATTTTAGCAATATAAGAGGATTAAGTACCAACATGAATTCAGTTCACCAACATCTTGAAGAACAAAGACCTGACATCCTTGTTCTCACCGAAACTAAAATCAGTTCTGCAACACCTATTGTGAACTAACTTTATCCCGGCTATGACCTACACCACCGATTTCGACATAATTTTGGGATTTGTGTGTACATTAAAAATGACCTTTCATGTCATCGAGAGGAGAAGCTAGAACCAGCGAACCTCGATATCATATGGCTGAAATTCACCTCAAAGTCATCGACCAAGTTCATTTGCTGCCTCTACCGACCGGCAAGTAAAACCGAGTATCAAAACTTTTTTGCGACATTATCCGAAAACTGTGATAGTATACAGTCTAACTATCCACATGCGGAAATTGTTTTTTTAGGCGATTTCAACGTCCACAGTATACCCTGGCTAAAACACCACAACAAAACAGATAATGAAGGCAGGGAAGCAGAAGCTTTTGCCATAAGTTGTGGTCTAACGCAGCTTGTCGATGAACCTACCCGTATCTCAGAAAGGGGTGAATTTGCAGCGCTTTTAGACTTGTTCCTAACTACAAGTCCTGACTTGTACACAGTTCAGGTGGATCCCCCACTTGGTTCATCCGATCATAAACTTATAAGAACAAAGTGCGAAATGTTCATACCGCCATGCCAACAATCACTTCCTCGTAAAATGTGGCACTATAAATCGGCAAAATAGAATGACCTTAAACAGTTTTACCTGGATTTTCCATGGCAAGAGGTTTGCTTTAAAACAGCTGATCCCACTATTTGCTGTAATGAAATAACAAAAGTAATCTTATCTGGAATGGATGCATATATCCCACATACAATAAAACGCAGAGCTAATGCAAAACCTTGGTTCAACAGCCAGTGTCAAACGGCTGTACAGAAAAAACACAGAGCATATAACCTTTGGAAACGACAACAAACCGCTCAAAACCACACAGAATTTATAGAAGCCAGAAATAGTTGCAAAATTACTATTGACGCCGCCAAAGAAACATACAATCAAAGAATAAAAAACAGGTTGCTGAATTGTCCAAGTAGTTCTAGGTCCTTTTGGTCTCTTGCAAAAGCCGTTGGATCAAACTTCACCAAGTCATCCATACCACCACTTACAGATAAAAATGCTGGTGTGCCACAGGGAGCAATCCTTTCGCCAACACTTTTTCTGATTTACATAAATGACCTCATAGATAAAACAGTAAATCCACTTTATTCCTTTGCAGATGATGGCAATGTAGTCTCCTCAGTCATACCACCCACTCAGTGTCTATCCGCACGTGAATTCCATCATCTTAGACTAACTCAAATATCGCAGATAAATAACGACCTGGAGATAATAGAGGACTGGGGCAACAAAAACCTTGTACAGTTCAACGCGCAGAAAACCCAAGCAGCCCTGTTTTCAAAAAAGACCAGCACCGGTGAGCCAAACATCATGCTATCTGGAAGTGCTGTCACATTGCAGAGCCAGTTGAACATCTTAGGAGTCACTGCAGAGACCAACATGTCTTGGCACAGTCACGTGGCAGATATAGCTAAAAGGGCGTCCCAAAAGCTTGGGGTGCTATTTCGTACAAGACATCTGTATACACCAAGCCAACTGCTGACACTCTACAAAGCCCAGATTCGACCAACTATGGAGTACTGCTCACATATATGGAGTGCGGCACCCAAACGTACCTTAATGCTTTTGAACACCGTGCAAAAGCGAGCTATCAAGCTGATCAATGACCCCGCACTTACCCGGAGCTTGGATAGTCTCGAACATCGAAGAACTGTGGGCGATCTCTCTCTCTTCTACAGGTATTATCACGGAAAATGCTCTAAAGAGTTGGCACGTATGATCCCCCCGGGAGTAGCACCTACTAGGCGAACACGTCAAACAGACGGTAACCATCAATTTACTGTCAAAATAGAGGCACCAAGAACCTCATTATATCAGAATTCATATATCTGGAGAACAGCATCGCTGTGGAATAAACTCCCTGTGACAGTTTTCCCTGCAGGTTACAACCTGAACCGTTTCAAAACCAACACACACCAACATTTCCACGCACTTGCCGCTTGTCGAGCGTGATAGGGATCTCCTTGCGAGTGCGCATACCCGTAAAAAAAATAAAAAAAAATACATCGTTGGAAAGGAAATGTCTTCAATATTTTCAAAATAAGTTTTAAAACCAGACATGAAATTCAAGACATTTAAAAAAATATATTCTTATTTCCTCACCTCTCATTTACAGTCAAACCTCTATAACTTGAACCTGAAGGGACAACCAAAACAGTTCGAGTTATGGAGAGTTCGAGTTATAGAAACTCGAGTTACATAGGTTTAAATACATGTAAAAAGTGCAGGGACCACTGAAAAGGTTCGAGTTATAGAGAGGTTCGAGTTATAGAGGTTCGAGTTAGAGAGGTTCGACTGTATTTAAATGGCTATAAAAGATGCGCCACTTCTGAAAGGGGGGCGTGTTATACATCGTTAGAGAGGATTCTGGTCAGCCTCAATAACTATTACTTAGTTATTTTTGGCCAAGTTAAAAATTTGCAAATAATTATAAAGATAGAGGAAAGTCGCCTAATATGGGGAGGTTTTTTTCAAAAATAGTAAAAAAATAGCATGATATGTTCAAAATTGGAAAAATCTTGTAGTGATAACGTTTTGCACCAGGACAGACAATATATGTACAAAACCACTCAAATTTTATTAAATTGGGATAGTTATCCTATTTTGTAAAAAAAATTAATCTCCCCAAATTAGGAACCTGTGGGCGCCTAAATTGGGGAGGTCGAATTTTCGTATACATTCACCTTTGCAGAAGCAATTTATGGATTCAATGGGATGCAAAGTGTATTTAAAAAGGAATGGATGTTATTTTTAAGAAAATAACTTTAAAATCTGCTAAGATGCATTTATTAAGAAACAACTTTCTTATAAAAAACAAATGGATCCATGACGGATCTCAGACCTTCCTTGCTAGCCTATTAGCTCACAAGCCATGATATATCAGCCTTGAAAACAATTTTTTGTAGATATCTCAGAAACTAAAGCTCCTACGAAGTTTTTGGTTACAACACAAATTATTAAACAAAATGTAGTAATTTATTAATTGTCAAAAAACTGTCATTAGTATTAATGGATTAATCTAATCAGCTCGTTAGAGTGTTAAACAGTATTTAACCTAAAAATTTTATGAAAATCGATTGAGCGGTTCAGGAGCTATCATGTTACGGACAGACACACATACACAGACAGACATCATGACGATATACACCCAAATAACACATTTTCGGCGTTATCTCAAAAAAAATGTTGTCGTCGAAAATAATACCTTCTCTAGCCATTGCTGCGCGGACTAGAAAGGTAAAAATGAATTCAAAATTCACGATAAATGGTCATTTAAACATAGCTACGGCCTTAGGACCAAGATCCCCGCATAGTGTGTTCATTTAAGTATTCACCTTCGTGGTCATCCGAAAAAAGTCCACCGCAGTAAAAGCACTCCGCATCTTCTTCATCAGACATTGAGTCGACTGCAGAGTTATCCATATATTGGGCTTCGTCTTATTATTAGAGAATTCTCCTAATATGGGGAGCCCCAAATTAGGACTCCCTAATCTCCCCATAATAGGAGACCCAGTTCTCTAAGGTTCAAAACTTCAAAAAATAAATACCATATTTGTATTATCTCTACAAAGCTTCGTTTAATAAAAAAAACCAGTCATTAATTACTAACCTTACCGTAGCCATTAATTAAAACGGATAAAACAAATAAACTTTATAAATATTTCTATTCAGATAACGTGGGCCCATACTTTCATGTTTTTAATAAAACAGGTTATCATTACTGCAATATCGGCAACCGAACATACAATACAAAATACAGTACGTGTGATTGGTCGTATACCCTCATTCTCTGAGATTTTGGATCTCCCCAAATTAGGAAACCTCCCCATATTAGGCGACTTTCCTCTACTGTAAAAGATTACTTTTGAGGGGGGCGAGAGGGGGGATGCCCCCTCCCCCCAATTTAAATGAATTTAACTCGGGAAATTAAGTTTTAAGTTAATACTTATCAAAAATATTTTTTTACTCACCTTGCGTATTATTTACTGAGTTACAAAAATGAATGTTCAAAATTATTTTTTGATTTGAGGATTTCTTTAAACACATTTATTTTTATTTCTTACTTATTAAATATTTAACTGTATATAATGGGTTTTTAAACAAAAATACTTTTTTGAAAAAAACAATGTGTTAAGGATACAAAATGCAACAAGAAAAATAAAAAAATATATTTTAAACATTTTCCCATTTTTTCGCAGGCCTATGGAACGTGCACCACTGTCTTAAGAGGTTACCTAGGTACATGGTTAAAAAGGAAATTTTATCCGCTTGCAAAATGATCTTTAAATTTTTTTTAGAAAAGTTCACCGTTTTCGAGTTATTAGCAAAAAACCGTTTAAGGAAGAAACCACCCCCCAGCCAGGGTTGGAGGGGTGGTTCCCTTTCGTAAAATGTTCGGGCGAGTCTTATGTCTATCCATACCAAGTATGTTGCTTCTATCATTAAACGCAGTATCGGACCCCGTAGGGCCTGAACTAAGGTGGCATACTTTTCGATAAAAGTTTTTCTATTGGTCATTAGTGGGAGAAATAAAAAAAACAAATTGTATCTAAAACAATGCAATTAAAGGGAAAGGGAATGGTAATGCTAATGAATGTTCTCGTTTTTTCTAGATTTAAAGGAATTTCAAGTTAGCTACACTGGTAGGTTTTTGCATCAGTAACAACTTTTTCCCATTCTTGTAATAATTCCTTTAGAACGTTGTCAAGATCAGGGTTGGATCAGATAGGAGGGCACCCGGGCAAATGCCCGGTGCGCCGGTACAATTTAAGTCTGGTTGGGCCGCAGGCCCGTTGTACCTATTCCAAATTATTGATATTTATTTTTGTATATTTGACAAACGAACTAATTAAAACATTAAACATTTAAATTAAAAAAATCTGTATGTAGTAACTCCAGGAGTGCGTTACTCGTTTGATTGTTACAGTTACTTTTAAATAATTAGTATAATGTATCAAGGAGGTAATGTGATAATGGTACTAACTTATTAATATCCTAAAAATCGGGAGATTAAAAAAATGTAATAAAAATATTGCCAAATTTTATTCTTATTTGTGTTGCTTTTGTGAAATCTCTTTTAACACATTTTGTTGACTATTTTGGTGGGGATTGATCCCCCCGATCTCCCCCTTCGGTACGGCCTTGCCAATATCTCATACCTTAGTTACGAAAGATCATTTTTGGTGCTAAAATACATAAAAAAATCTAAGAAATCGATTAACCGATTGAAAAATCGGTGTTGGGTCCAATTCAAATTAAGGAGATCCTAGATAAAATTGCAGCATCAAGTTCATTATTAAAAAAGTCGTTATCATATGAAAAATAAGCATACCTGCTCTGCCCCCGGTAGTTAAAACGGCGCAAGTGACGAAAGTGTGGTTCGGAAAAAAACGACTTCAAGGTTTTAATTGTTCATAAGGCAGTACTACAGTTACTGCTATTTGTTTTTTTTTTAAGTTTTTTTTTTAATTTCATTACTAGGACAGGATGGAAAATCCGTCGAGACCAAAAACCTAAATTCGAAAAAAAATTACTTGCAGCCTTCTAACTAACGGCGGCAGTGCTGTTGTATGCTGAAATTTTGTACGTTTTTATTTTTTTTTAGTTTTTATTTTGTGAAAAAATTAGATATTAAATATGTTAATAGGTACTTAGTGTTTAATATAGGCATACAGAATATAAAACTTTACAAAAATATCTAGAGCTATCACAGATATTAATAAAAAAGGAGATTTTCTGAAAGTCTTTAAATACCTTGTATCTCACAAGTTAGGATGTTTAGGACATGCATACATATGTTTATATGAAGTCTTTTTCTCAAAATGGAAATTACTTCCTTTAAAATTAGCATGTTATTTAATAACAAAACCTCCATAATATCAAAAACAAAAATAACACAATATTGCTTCGGTTTCTTTGCCGTAAAATTTTTGTGCCGAAGCGAGAGCCGATTAAAAAAAAATTGCCAGGGCCGGTTTGTTTGAGCCCCTCCAACCCTGGTCAAGATTGCCTAAATATTTTTCTGAATCTGCCAGAGTAAGCACTAAACTCTTAACTTGTGGGTGAGTGTAAGGATAAATTAGGAACCGCCTGGCAGGAGACAATAAGATTGATCTCCTCTCGGATCTAGAAGGCATAAAGGTATAAGAAGGCTGATAAACTAGCTGCAATGGCCTGAAAACCAGGATGTACATCGCGGTTTGTTTTTTCCATAATGAGCCTAAAACATGACTTACACAGTGGCGGCGACTACAGCGAGGGCAACGGGGCAGTGCCCTCCCAAAACTAGACAACAAACAGTATTTTTAATTGATTTATTTAAAAAAGTTAAACCTTCCTTTTTTCTAGTCTGTCCTTAACAAAAGAAGAATAATTGGGTAAACTTTTTTAGCGTAAATATTTACAAGCCGGCAGCACCGCGCGGGACAAGATTTTAATTTCACCCATTTGGGTGGTGTATGGGTATGGCTGGCTGTTCTCGCGGGGATGATAAGAATATTTGTTTTAGTTCACGTCGGCCATATTCATCGTATGAAAACGTTCTTTGCCCTTCCTACGTGTTGCAGTTTCTATTCTTAGTGAAGACGTATGAGTTTGTTTTGATTTGGGGTAGGTCAGTAGTTAAAAGCCTTGCCGGTCGCGTGTCCATGGTTTGTTTTTGTTTTTGTTTATTTTAAAAATGGAAATCAATGCAGTCGATTATATAATTAACTGCAAATTTAAATACGTTGACATATGAACTTCAATTACAAATAAAATCTTTAGGGCCACATAGACCGGGCCTAAAAATCCTAAAAATTAACCAAAATTTTAGTAATAAAAAATTATACGACGCTGAAAACTGGTTGTGCGGTTGTGAAAAACGAAATACTTTTTTTGCTTTATTTGGCTTATTATGAACAATCCACGACGTGATCCTGCGTGGGTGGAAAAGGGAATGTGTGATACCGGGCACTTTAGTGAAAAGTTAAACACAAAAGTGCTACTTATTTAAATAACCACATAGAAAGTTATATGCTGGACAAGCCTGATATTAGGTGCCAATTGAATAGTCCCTATAGGCAAAACATTACCGAACATAATTAAAATGTGGCAAAAAATAGACATATACTTAGTAGGTTAAAAGACTGTTTAAATTCTGTAGGATTTTTGAGGTTGCTCTACGAGGCCATGATGAGTCTTAAACTGGTACCAATCCGATCACTTTGCGCATGTAAAAGAAGGGCAAATAGACTTTATCGATAGACAAATAAACTAAAAACTACACCAAGTAGCTGCTTGTTTGTAAAATGCTAAAATAAAATTGTTTAGTTAATTTTTTTTAACTTCTTTTCCATGCCATATAAATTTCTGCCCCTCCTTTTTATAACGTCACCAGCCGCCACAGGACTTGAATAGGCTCTCTCATGTGCTTTGAGAAGGCACGCGGAAGAAACGAGGTCAGCGAAACTCCTCCATTGGGAAGGTAACCCACTAAACACAAAAACATTTTAATAACGTCAAAATAGTGTTTAATTAAAAAACATAACGTTAGGTTAGATGTTAGTTCTAACATCATATTCATAGTGAAAAAGAAGCTTAATAACCCGTTTCCTGATGTTAAAAAAATAATCTTAGGTTTTTATACATTAAAAATAATTATTTTTCCAACATCAACCAACGAACTTTTTTTTAAAGTGTTTTTCGAACGTTAAAAAAATATTGATTTTTAACAGTGAAAAAGAAATGTTTTTCTAACATTGAAAAATAAATGTTTTTTTAACAATGAAAAAATAATTTTTTTTCAAATATCTCTAAAGGAAAGGTAACTTAAATAACGTAAATAAAATTCTTCTTTTTTGGAAACGCAGAGCAGCAGGTTTTCGTGAACTCGACACTCAGTAAAGGAAATTCGGATCCGTACCTTATGAAAATAAAATTTAAAAATCTATGTAAACAATAATTTTGTAGTAAGTGCCTCGCTACGCGGCCAAACGAATGCCTCGTTCTCATTCATGCTCAGGTGAATACAAGGCAAACATTATTCAACTGAATGCTCGTTTGAAATTCGCACTCTGGTCGGATGGTGTCCCGTGCCGCGGGTTCATGCGTGTGGCTGTGCCACGCCTTGAAAGCAGGTGCATATACGTATGTGCGTTCGGCATCGCATCGAGGCATGAGACATCTGCCTCAAATGAATTACCGAACCGATCAAATTGGGATTTTCAGAGAAGCAATCAGTTGAAATTTTATCGTATTCGCGCGTATTCACTTTAGCATGAATGCAAACGAGGCATTCGTATGGTCCCGCTGCAGCTGCGAGGCTTGCGAATTCTGCTTCAAATGAATACGTGGCTTAAGGTACGGCGGCTAATCCTCCGCGGCGAATTGTCGCATTCCCTGTCTGATTACCTATAACGTAGATATGCGATATTCCATAGAAAACCATTTTTTTACTTTTGTTTACTTTCTTGCCTTATTTTAAGTTGCTTCATTTAAATCACTGCATACATGTTTGTTGTTCTTTAACTATACCATCTTTCCTACACAAATGGAGTAATATATTCCGATCCAAATATGTATTCACTATTAATATTAATAATTGTGCATTTAATTTGCCATGTTTGTTTCTAGAAAAGGCAAATATTTTAACCAAAATTACACAAAGCGTATCTGCTATCAACTCGTAGCGAAACGCAATTGAAAATGGCGAGGACATCCTGGGAGCCTGGCGTCTCTAGTGGGACTATGGCCGCCGAGCCCTCTATAGTATTATTTTTTTTTAATGTTTAAAAAGCAAAACATTTATTAGCTTCATATATATTAATTTCAACGTTAGAAATGAGATCTAGGAAAAACATTATAAAAATAACCATTATTTTTAATGTTATGGTTTTTTAAATGCTGGTTTCTTAACGTTATTAAGAAATATATTTTAAGTAATGCTTTTACATGAAATTTTCGTTTCTACATGTTTTTTTAATGTCAAAAGTTGACTTAATTTTAACACTAATTTGTGCTAGAAAAAAAACTATTTTTTTTCAACATTTATAAAAAAAAAATTACGATTTTGTGCTTAGTGGGACGCGCCTTTAAGGCAGAATCCATTCCCTCACTTGGAAAAAATATAGTAATACCAGGCTTTGAGCAGGACACTGTCGCCTTAATAAACACCTCAACTTACTGGGAATTGTTAAAAACTCAATGGTAAGAATTTCATCTATACGTCATAACCATATGCCCTGCACTCACCGCGATAATGGAAAATTCTGTACCTAGCCCTAGAGTCCCTGTATGTGACAGATATTGGGCCAATATCTGTCACATACAGGGACTCTACCTGACCCTAGTGTTATCAAAAATGTCCATACAAAAACTTTTTCTTTTCTAATAGCGGCTTTTCAGGGGTAAAAGGGAGTCAATGAATAATATGTTAAAGTATGGGACATTTCCCACCCACAAAACTCCATTGGTTTTATAAAACTTACTGATCTTTCATATTTTATAGACGGAGTATAAGCCAGTGATCTATGTATCGTACATGGAAATGTATAACGAAATATGCTATGATTTATTAAATGCAAAAGAAAGTAAAACTTCGATAAATCTGGAAGAATTACCGTAAGAAAATACATCGTAACAATAAAGTCACAAATTTTTAATATAAACTATTAATTTTCAGACGAGTGGTAATTTTGGAAGACAAAAAAGGGAAACCTATATTTAGAAATCTTAGCATTTTACGAGTATCTAAAGAAGAAGAAGCAATGCGATTGTTATTTCTTGGAGACACCAATCGGTAACTCTATTTTTTTTTCAATCAAATATCAATCTAATAATCACTAACTTTTTGTAGTGCGATAGCTGAGACACCAATGAACGACTATTCATCCAGATCTCATTGTATTTTTACGATATATATCACATGCAGAAGCAAAACTTCCAAAACACGGTTTTCAAAACTGAATTTGGTTGATTTGGCAGGGTAAAATGTTTTAGTGAAGGCGCAGTAGGTAGTTGAGTATGCAAAATATGAGGACCGCAGTTTGACAATGAATTCTAGCTCACAAAAGGTCACAGATTAACGATCTGGATGTTGTCAAGGCAGGTTTTTTTAATTCCCCCTTCTCTAATAGTCCTGTTCGAATTTCTAAAAATTTAACTAAGTTGACGCTTTAAAGGCATAATGGGTGAGGGGGGGATTGCCTACTACCGCCACTGATTCAAATTTTTAGAATCTTAAAAAAAAATCAAACCAAAATTAATTTGGTTGGTGATTTTTAAACATTTATTTAACTTGGGGATGGCCCCAAAGTTTTAAAAATATAATTTTTCTTACTTTGTTATACATTGTTTAAAAGGAAATTTTATTTTATATAATCAAGTATAAGGGACATTTTTTGATAAAGAGCTTGGTTTTTTGGAGAATCGGGTGAAACATGTGACAAAAATGTTTTTATTTATTTATTTTTTAAGTAACCCCCATTTACGGACGTCGCTGGATAGTTTGTCATTAATCAAACCCTAGTAACTTATACATCGTTAGAAAGGTAATTTTATTTTCTAAAAGCGTAGAATACTTTTTTTAGTTGAGCTTAGCTTCCAGAAAATTTGATAAAACCTGTAACAAAATTTATTTGTTTGGTGAATTGTAAAAATTAATTTTATTTACGCACGCCTGTGAAGTTTTAATCTGAAAATAAATCATGCTTCGTTGTACAGCGTTTAAAAGAAAATTTCATTAGATAGTTTAAGTTTGCTACGTATTTTTACGTAAGCATGAGATTTGACAGATACGCAAGCGCACTTCGTCACACCGTCGTCAAGGTCACGTTATGAGCTTCAGATTTACGTTAGCTTACGGCAGTCTGCGGGCACCTTAACGTTACCAAAGAATAGAATTGGTTGATTGACCGATCAAAAAATGACGCCTAGACGATAATTTCCGCTTTCAGTACAAACCATTCTTTGCAAATATATTCCTACTGTAGTTGAAAAGACAAAAAACAAAATTCTAACATCAAAAAAACACAGTGCAGCATTCCATATTCTCTGCTATTAGTAGACTTGTTATGGTAACGTAAAAACATTCAACTTAAACTCAAATTTGGAATAAAACGTAGAGCGCTTAACGTGCAGTTTTACGTAAAAATACGTAGCACAACTTAAACTATCTATTGTCTATAATCGACTATTGCGCACAATTTTTGAAAGGGATCGGTTTTTAAGATAATCAGGTAAAACGTTTAACAAACGTCGTTTTTAATTTTTTTTTACTAACAAACGTGAAATTTAGTACCCGTGAATTTAAAAATCAAACAAGTTTCGTGGCTAATCGGGTAAAAAGGAGTTTTTGTTTCTCTTTTATTTTTCCGTGGGTAGCTTGAAAGCTTAATCTCACGGGGGTCCAAGATCTTATGGACACCTAATAAGTGTTGACAGTAACTGTTTCGTCCTTGTGGGACCTCTCAGAACACTGCTTGGTCAACGTGACACTCTTGCTAAGTTAATTAGACGGTTTTGTCTCTACTCCTATGTAAATAGTGAGAAAACTTTCGCAAGAAGCGCCATCTACCGAGATACGAGAGAAACAAAAACAAGAGCAGGCGAAAATAAACTGCTATCCATATCAATGAATTAAAGATTGATTACAAATAAAAAGAAACAAACTAACCCGTGACCTACGACAGCTCTTCTGCCTTTCAGGCCAGATCAACGCTTATTGCGTTTGAGTTTGGTATTGGTCTGACTTACACACTGTTAAAAAGGAAATTTCAATTTTTATAATAAATTATATATTAAATATTTATTCCAAGGAGCTTAGTTTTTGAGAAAATAGGATAAAACTTGTAAAAAAATGGGTAAGTTTAGCGATTTTTCAAAATTAATGTAATTTATGGACGACCCTAAATTGTTATAAATAAAACTAATCTTGCCTTGTTATACGACGATTTTTTTTAACATGGCCAAAACGTAAAAAAACGTGTCCCCTCTCGATTAAAAAAACTTAAGCTATTTAGGAACCCAAACTAGTATTTAAAATAATCTACCCACCTAATTTTACTTAAAAAATACAATTTAATTGCAGAAAAATGAAATTATCTCATTGATTTTCTTCAAAAAAAACCCTTTTTGTCCGCTTCCGCACCTGTCCCCCGTGAAAAACGTCAAATTGAATATGGTTTAATTGTTCGATTTCAGGATAATTTTAAGAAGAAAAATACATCATACTATTCGTTGGTCTTTGGAGTACTCATACTAAAGATATAGTAAGATACCATGCAATAATATTATTGGTATAAAATTTACAAGTTTATCCCCTAAGAAAAATGTCCGGTCCTCACCTAAGAATTTTACCACTTTCGACAGCTCCAGTTTGACATCAGTGTATTTCTTGTCATTTCCGCTGAGATATTTGTGTTGTGCTCCTTACAAAGAAATTAGTGAGTATCTGTTTTTTAGGTTCAATTAAAACATATTGAAATTAAAAAATAAAACAAATTTTGCGCACTTTTTCCCAGGTCCCGTCGGCACCGCAGTTTACGTTTTTGCTATATGTTATTTTAGAAAAAGAATTTGTTGTTTTGGTGAATTTTCATGTCGGTATAACATACCCTAAAACGCACTTCAATCGACTTTGCCAGTTTTTGTGAATAAATTATAAAGTCATAAAATGTCCGGTACGCACCGTCCAATCCGCACCTATTTCGTGTGAGTGCGGACCGGACAGTGCGGGGTGCGGACCGGACATAAGGAGTGGTTTCTTAAGCGAAAAATAAGAAAAAGTAGAATAAAAATATGTTTATAGCCATTCATGTTTTGTTTCATGATAACTTGAAAATTTAGGAATATAAAATTCTTATGAAATTTTGTTCAAAAATCCATAGTATCCGAAAAAATTAGTATGAAATTTTATGCTTCACAGTAAACTACGGAATGCCGCCGCGCGGTATTATAGCGAGCCTTTCACCAAAATAGTCTCAGATCGCTGAAAAAGTAAGTTGCACATCACGTTAAAAGAATATTATCAAATAAGCAACAGTGTCAAATCTCACTTATAAAAGAATTTGACTTTTTTTTGCTAGTTTTTCTGAAATATCTGCTTTGTTTGGAAAAAAATTATCGAACCGAACACGAAAAAATTACAAGTGGCCAATTAAAGATGACATTCAGGAATTTAACTGCACAGAAATACTATGTGTTTTAAACAATCATCCAGAAAGTGTCTCAAAGTCAAGAGAGCAAATATTTTTTGTTTCAGAAGAAGAAAAAATTGATAATTTGTTTAAAAATCAATTCCAAAATTAATATAATATAACCACAGTATCTTAGTAGACGGCTGTGCCTGAAGGGGAGAAGACCAGAGATTTCACAAAAAAATTATCCCAAAGTTAAATTCACCCCGTCTGGGAAAACAGACGTTTATTGAACTAACACAAAGGAAAAAATTCGGCAACACGCTAGAAGCTTACCTTCTTTTATTTAGCAGCAGTTCCACATTACACTCGCGGCACCGCGGATTTTCTTGTGGTTGGAATTTCTGTCTTAATCTTAAAACACGTGTGACTTCTTTCAGTGTCTTGTCGGAAGTAGGTCTTCATTCCCCTGTCAAATACATGGGGGCGCTTCGAACTCCCAGCGTGTGCAAAGCGCGCAAAATGATCAGGTGTTCAAAAAGAAAATAACTTTCAACAAAGAGAAAAATTATCATCTGATCGGAATTTTCCCAAACAAGGAGTTTCTTTTTTGAAGGTTTTGGCTAAAGAGCCCAAAAATATCAAAACAAAATGTAAGGTTAGGTTTTCCAAAAATTCAAAATAAAACAAAAACAAAAATAACTGGCAGCATTAAACACTTAGCTTGTCCTTTAACCACGTTTCTAATAATTAAGAGTTATTTGGATTTTACGTTTTTTATTAAAATATCTATCAGAACCTTTGGATTGTACGTTTACCTTATGTCCAATTAAAAATTATTTGGATTTGACGATTTTTTTAAATAAAAATACATTTCAGTGTTAATATATTTTAATGCGTAATCATATATATTGTCCAATCCGCACCCTAAATGTCCTTTCCGCACCTTTTGTAATAATAGGTGTATAAAAAAAGCAAAGGTACTTAATTAATATTTTCAGTATTTTTTTATTAGACTGGCATCATATTCTTTAGTTCCTTTAATTTAGTTAAGTATAACATTATCAAGAAATTAAGCAGGATGAAAAAAAATGTCGTGAGATATAATTTTTTTATTTTTAGCTATTCGATTTAAGTTTTTCTTTTTTTAACCAGATTATTTTCATGCAACAAATGTTGATTTTAAATATTTTGGTAATTAATAATTTAACAAACTATGATTTATGTCTCTTATTTCACTTTTTGGTATAAAAAATGTCATTTCTTTTCAAGGTGCGGACAGGACAAAATTATCTACCTAATCTAACACAAAAGCGTTTTCCGATTTTGTTTTAGAGAAAGTTGTTAAAATTTCTCTTGAAAGCTAATCTTGACACCTTCCTTAAATAAAACGAACACAAAACATATTAAATATTTAAAGTTGCAAAAAAAAGTTTAAAAAATGGTTTTGGCCATGTTAAAAAAAATCGTACATCATTTCAAATGAAATTTCATGGTCTACAATCCACTGTGAAATACAATTTTTGATAAAGGGCTTTGTTTTCAAGAAAATGGGGCAAAACATGTAATAAACAATTTCTTTTTTTTTTACATTACCTCAATAAACGGACGCCACTGGAGAGTGTGTAATTGGTCGTACTCCATTAACTTGTATAATGTTGCAAAAGAAATTTTATTGTCTACAATAAAGTTAATTACATAGTTTTTCCTAAGAAGCTTAGTTTTTGAGAAAATTTGAGAAAAACCCAAAAGTTTCACGTTTTGGGGGCCTGGGGGGTTTCAGGGTTTTTTTCAGCGAACATTTAAACATTGAATTATATACGAAGTAACTGGAACGGCCACGTCAATACATTACGTATATGGGACAGTGAGGCAAAAATTTTATGAGTTTTTTTAGAGTGAGAACATACAATAAATGGTAGGTAGTGCAATCTTTCTCTCTTTAGTTCTACTCACTGGTGCTATTCTGTGAACTTCAACGAGATTGTCATTTGTGATATGTCAATGAAGTGTTTATCAGCGGTTGTCAGTATTTTTTGAAATTGTTTTTTAATATTGTAATATTAGATTTTTTAGGAGATAAAAGTTGAATATTTGATTTCAATCTCCTAACTTAAAATTAAATCTGAATAAGAAAGGTTAAGATTAAGATAATATATTTATTTTAAAAAACCAATCAAACTAAATGTTTTTGAAATGTTTTTGATGGAGTTCTTGTTCTTCTTATGTTCCCTTAAAATAAAGTTCGTCTTCGGTTCCGCTTCTAGAAGTATCCTATAACCATAAAGAAACTATAATTAGAATTAAATTTTAGATTTAAGAAGTTTGGTAAATTACTTGATTGAAACAATGTTTTGTGTGGTAGGTATACCGATACCTCATTCCAATTGCTGGTTTGAGTCTGGCACAAAAGTGCGCTTTACAAAAGTGCGTGTGACAAAAGCTTGCCCGAATGATTTTTTTTCGTGGTAGCTTAGGTTAGGTCAGAATATGTATGTTTGGCTTAGTTTAAGCATGTTCAGGTTAGTAAATGTTAGTAAATTATTTTGAGTTAGTTTATTTTAGTTGAGGAAAATTTATGTTAGTTTAATCTAAACCAATATAAACTAGCCTGAAGACCCAAGATTGCCAGTAAGTTTGGCATTAATGTAATTGTTTTTATTTTTTACACTTTTATAATAATTTTTTTTATCCCTCGACGAATTGTAAAGACTTTTTGCCTCGGGAGAAAAGACACACTTTAGCATCTTCGCACATAATATACCTCAGTTCCAACTTGATGGTTCCAACCCAGTTTAACTTACCAAAACAAGCAATCATTACAGTCAGGTCGTCACAACGGAGAACGCAGCATCTTCTCTTTTATAGAAATCATATATTTGTATAAGCACTATAACTTAGTTCTGGTACAAATTATTCATTAATTTACCTATATTACCTAGATTTACTCAAATTTTCTATAAAAAAACTTAAATTGAAAAAGTAAATAAACATCTAGGATAATTTGTCAAATCGTTTAAACGTCACGAAAAGTTAAACGTCCGCGAACTTTCAAAACCACAGAATACCATCAGAGAGTAGACATAAAACAAGGAAAGATAGCAGCTCCTGCGCAGCGTGCTCTCTCTACAAAGAATATCAATATTTTTGCCTCACTTTGCATATATGTAAAGGCCTATCCAGTTATATTTATAGAGATCATTGCATTTAAATAACTAATACAATTTTATTTTTAGGTTCGATTTTACAAATTTTTTATGCATTTTTGTATCACTGGTGCTTTAGGGCGTCAACCTAGTTAAATTTTCAGAAATTCGAACACGAGCATAAGAGGAGAAGGGATAAAAAAAAATGGATCAAAATTTGGCTTGTCAACATATAGATCGTTAATGTGACCTATTGTTAGCTAGAGTCCATTGTCAAACTGCGGTCCTCATATTTTGCATACTCAGCTACCTGTTTGCCCGCAGTTAGAAAAACGATAACTGCAATGGACTATATATTTTATTAAATGAAAGCGCGGACAAACAAAAATATATTGATACGAAATCACGAAATAATCAAAGGTCCATAGGTTAATTGCTGTTACCACACAACGGAAATCAGAAACAAAGTACTCACCAGTTTGCAGCCAATTTCTCCATGTTCCAGGGGCCCCTTTCCGGATCTAATGATGGCACCACGTAGCTGAAGGGCTGAAGTTTCTAGTTCTATGCTTCAGTACACTAAAATCGAGCACTTTTAAGTGTAGAAATTTGTAATAGTTGAAGAAAGTAATTAACACGCCATCCCTCTCGAGGCGGTAGAAAGGATCTCTCTGATTCTTGGTGCGCATGTCAAAATGCGCGAAAAATGTACTCTGTCCGTCATCCAATTGTGTGGTTTTAAAAATTAAAACAACCGCGAAATTTAGCGGGAGCTAACATAACTGACCTCCAAAACACACAATTTTAGAATATCAACCGGACAGATATAGATATAAGAAAAAATGATCGACCGATAAATATAAATGAATGAAAAACAGAAAAGTAGCGTAAGTTTATTTAGAGATAACGAAAACCCGAAAAAGGCAAAACGAACAAACAAAAATAAAAAAAATAAAAATAAAGGAAAACTTATTGTAATACCCGGTAATAGGTAGAAAAATGAAAATTAGTTTTAATTCGGCAAGAGGCACAGGTTTACAACTGGCCGCTTGTAAACACCGGTAGCCGTTCGTACCGGTCGCTACACGCACTTGACCGTCTCCGCCGGGATGCAATTCGATAACCCGACCGACTGGCCATTTCAAAGGTGACTGGGTGTGATCACTCGATATGATAACCAAATCATTTAATTTGATATTGGGGAACGAATCAGCCCACTTGTGTCGCTGTTGTAGCGTATGCAAATACTCTACAGAATACCTTTTCCAAAAATCATTATGTAGTTTTTGGATTAGTTGCCATCTCGAGAGCCGATTTAGGGGAACCTCGGACAAATCTGACTCCGGAATTTCTGAATTAAGGGGTTCAAGGGTCAAAAAATGCCCAGGGGTAAGAGGTTGAAGATCGTGTGGGTCTGAAGAGGCAGGAGATAAAGGGCGACTATTAAGTACAGCTTCTATGCGACATGTAAGGGTGGACATTTCCATGATGGACAACTTCTGGTCGCCGACAACTCGAACAAAGTGAGTTTTAAAACTTTTGACGCCAGCTTCTGCCAGGCCATTGAAATGTGGACTGAGAGGGGGTCCCAGATGCCAACGAATAGAAAGTCTGGTGGACGCACTTCTTGCGTAATCAAGTAATTGGTTACGAAACCCTACAAAATTACTGCCCTGATCTGACCAGCGTCACGCTTCCACGTCTGGAAATGAATCGATGGAATGCACCTACAAACCCTTCGGTGGACAGTTCCATGGTTAATTCCAAATGCACGCAATGTGTGGCCGTACAGACAAACACACAGACATACGATTTGAAAGCTTTACAACCACGGTAACGATGAGGAATCACAAAGAAAGGTCCACAAAAGTCGATAGCTACACTCGAAAAAGGTTTAAGTTAATTGATTCGATGAGCGGGAAGTGAACTTATTATGGGCGGTCTATAGGGTTTAGGGTTGATTCTAAAACATTGCAAGCACTTGGATACGGTTCTTTGAATTGCTCGTCTGGCAGATAATATCCAAAATTGCTGTAAAAGCAGATTATGTAATGTTTTAAACCCAGGATGAAGGTATTGTCGATGAGTGGACTCGATAAGAAGAGTAGTTAAACGATGGTTACTCGAAAGTAAGACGGGGTGTTTTGCAGAATAAGACAAAAGGTCAGATTTTTGTAATCTGCCACCGACTCTAATGATATTATTTTCATCAAGAAAAGGTGAAAGTTTTCGAAAAGGTTTCGGTATTGGTTTATCCTTAGATAACGCGGAAAAAAGCTCAGAAAAGCAAGAACCTTGAACGCGTTTGATAAGAAAGTATAACGCACCTTGCATCTCAACGGTGGTAGGAAAAACAATATTTTCAAAAATAATTTTTTGGTCCGGTAGATTAGTGGGTTTTTGATAGGAATGGTTTTGAAAAAGGTTCACTATTCGAAGGACATAACAAATGATACGTTGAATTTGTGATATAGATGAATATTTGAAAAGAAGCTGATCTAAGAAGTTAACGTCAATTATCGCATTGCAACAGACCTTTGGCTTTTCCTCCAGATTAATATCTCCGAAATCAATCGGCATTTTTGATTTATGAAAATCGGGCCATTCGTTTTCGGGAGACCACAAAAACGACGTGCGTTCCACCACATGTCATGTGACATGAGCTGTGAAGGGGTGGCCCCTTGTGACGCAATATCGGCTGCATTTAAAGCAGAAGGAATGTAGCGCCATGAGTTTGAGGGAATGATTTCTTGGATTCTACTGACTCGATTTCCAACAAAGGTTTGCCAGCGATTAGGAGAGGATGAAAGCCAGTGTAATACGACTTGCGAATCGCAGAAAGTAACGATATTTGTAAAAGTTAATTTTCCTTCATAGCTAGATAAAACGAAGTCAATTAATTCGCTTAAAAGAAATGCGCCTAGGAGTTCTAGCCTAGCCAAAGTTTGTGACTTTATAGGCGCGACCCTAGATTTTGCAGATATGAGAGAAACAGATATATTGTTTTCCTCTTCTACACGAAAATATACGACGCCTGCGTAGCCTCGAATTGAAGCGTCACAGAAGCCGATGATTTGACAGGTATTAGTTTTTGACAGTTTGATTTGTCGGGGTAATTGAAAATTGGAAAGAAGTGGAAATTCAGAACGAAGTTTGTTCCAAGAGTCGATGATAGAAGAATCTGGTTCTTCGTCCCAGCCTATTTTCGATATCCAAACTGTTGTAGCAACAAGGGACAAAGAAAACCTAAGGGATCGAAGATTGTTCCTATGATAGATAAAATAGAACGTTTAGTTGGGGGTTTGTCCTTCATTCGGCATTGATAAGAAAAAATGTCGTTTTTTGGATGCCATTGAAGTCCTAAAACTTTGATAAAGTGTGGTTCCTCCTTGTCAAAAGAGAGAGGCATTTGACGATCGGATTCTGGCAATGTTGCCAATAACTCAGGACAATTGCTTGCCCATTTTTTAAGTTCAAATCCTCCCGACTGCAACAAATCATTGAGTTCCATCTGTAGGGAAAGGGCTTCAGAAAGCGAAGGGCTAGTTCCCAAGATATCGTCGATATAAATTGACGTTTTTAGAACAGTACTAGCCATAGGAAAACGTTCCTTTTCTCTCTCTGCAAGCTCATTTAATGTACGCATGGCTAGAAAGGGTGAGCATGTCATGCCAAAAGTGACAGTAGAAAGTTCCCACACTGAAAGTGGGTCCTGTGGAGAAAAGCTCCACAATATCCTTTGATAAGGACGGTGATAAGGATTGATAAGGACTTGACGGAACATCTGTTTGATATCAGCAATGTAGGCAATAGGATTACGACGAAACGTAAGCAGTAAAGAAGCAATATCCTTTTGAAGTTTCGGTCCAGATAACATCATGTCATTGAGACTAATATACTTTGGGGTGACTGCCGAACAATCTCAGACTACCTTTAATTTTGTACTTAAGTTTTTCGGCTCTAGTACGCAATGATGTGCCAAAAAACATGATACGTCGACTTTTGGTTGACTAGATAAAACTAGACTCATGTGATTAGAATCGATATAGTCTTGCATGAAACTTGAATAGGCAGTGTACAGATCAGGATTTTTAAGTAATCGGTTTTCTAGAAGTAAAAATCTACGATAAGCTTGCGGATAAGTATTTCCTAGGTCAGGGTTCATTTTATCTTTAAACCGAAGATCTACCATGAATCTACCGCTCGGTTGCCGTACGACACTCGCAGTAAAAATTGATTCCGCTTGTTTTTCTTCCTTTGATAAGATTTGTTTTTTAGGCAAATGTTCGATTTCCCAAAACCTAGGGATAATGACCTCTAAAGGAGGTGAATGACTCGTTAAAAAACAACTGGTTTGTTCCGTAAGATTACCTAATTCGTCAACTTTTCCCATGACGACCCAGCCAAAGATGGTTTCAAGGGCTGAAGGTTGCCCTATTTGTCCAAGAACCCTGCCCTCCTTGAATATCTGTGCGAATAGCTCGCAACCAATAACTAGGTCCACAGGTCTAGATTTGAAATAAGATGGGTCGGCAAGTTTAAGGTTTTCCAAGTGTTTCCACTGATTATCGTTCAAAGTGAATGTAGGCATATTGGAACATAGTTGTGGAACAACAATTGCTTCGAAATTAAGTAAAGGAGTGACCTGTCCTTGTGGCTTAATGTGACATTGAACGAGCCCTTTGGAAGTAAGAGAAGACATTTGATTTAATCCGAATATTTCAGTGGTGTAACTTCGCCTAGGAAGATTGAGACGCTGAATACACTTTTCACTGATGAATCCTGTCCGTGATCCAGATTCAAGCAGTGCCCTTACAGGTTGAAAATGTCCGCAACCGTCCATAACATCTATTATGGCGGGGCATAAAAGAAAGGTCCTGAGGTATTTATTGACACACGAAGATTATTGACAGGTGGTGTGTGAATGACAGGACTAGTATCTTGGCTTTCAGACTCTTTATTAGTTTCTAAGATATGAGTTAAAGTGTGGTGCATTTTACTATTGCAAGTCCTGCATGAATATTTTGATTTGCACGTGTCTACCCCATGCGAGGGATGAAAACACGCTAGACATAATTTTTTCTGCTTGACGAAAGATAGGCGATCGATAGGTGAGAGGTCAAGAAATGTTTGACATTTCGAAAGCCCGTGACCTTGATTACACCGGAAACATTTTATTCCCGTACTTGAATTAGTTGAGGTGCCAGCCAGTCCTATAAAAGGCGAATTGGATGATTTATAGGTAGGCTTTTGCCCAAACTGATTTGGCATAGAATTTGATTTTTGATAGGTAGACACCTTTTTGGGTGCTGTTGATTGAGGAAGTGATTCCAAAACTCTACATCTTTCTTCTAGAAATTGAAAAAGTGACTGAAAAGTGGGAATTTCGGCATTAGTATTGGCGTGACTCATTTCGAAATTTGAACGCGTCGGAATATCCAATTTTTCTAACAAAATGAAAAAAATAATAAGGTCCCAACTGTCAACGTTAAAGCTAAGTGATTTTAAAATTTCTAGGGATTCTGAAAAGGTGTCAATTAAATTACGCAATTCTTTAGCTGACTCGTTTTTTAATGTAGAGTTCATAATTGTGCTCAAAGCATCATTTGCGAGGTCTCGCTTGTTTTGATGTCTATTGACTAATTTGTCGTAAGCAATTTTATAATTTTGATCAGACAAGCCAATCCCCAAAATATTGAAGTTTTCGAACGTTACTTAGACTTTGATTTTGATCTATAATGTTATTAAAAAGATCGAAAAAGCTTGGCCATAATTTTTTATCACCTCGAAATATGGGAATACCTAACTCTTTGAGTTTTGGAGTTTCAGATTCGTTTTGACGAACATATGATCGCGAAAAGGATGGGGCCTTAACCGGAAATATTTCAGAGTAAACCCCTTTACACGCATAAAAATATTTACAAGCTTCTGAAAGGATCGCATCCTGCGTTTTAAACTCCTCGTCGTCCGAGTCGTCTATCAACATAATGACATCATTATGTGCCAAACATGCATTTATCGAAGGTTTCATCCAAATCGGAATACCTCACTTGAAACTCGTTTCTCGCTTTTGCGTCCGTTGCCGCGGTTTGTGAAAACACATAACACTCGGTGATCGCAGATAAAAAAAACCCTTGCGTTTTTGCACGGCTTTTTTGATAGACATGATTTTACCTTTGAAATGACGAAATTGTCGGTAAATATACAATTAACGCTAAATTAATGCCTCTGAAATAGAAAAATGACGAATTGTCGAAAATATGCACTAATTTATCGCAATTGATGAAAAATGTTTTAATATCGAAATGGTATGGAACAAATATAATCAAAGAAATTGTGTTTGTTTGTTTTGATTGATTCTCGATTTTTGTTTACTGAAATGACCACGCGGTAGACCCTGCGTTACCATAGCAGCGGACCGAAAACAGGTGAATTGCGCCGGACAACCGAAGGTCGAACGAAAATCTACGGTTCACTACGATTGGCAAAATTCAAGGCCGTGTGATCACGGCGAAAATGGCTGACTTAAAAATACCGTCGAATGGATTTAATTTATTTATTCGGTTCGACGGACCACTTTATGTTTGCCCGCAGTTAGAAAAACGATAATTGCAATGGACTGTATATATTTTATTAAATGAAAGCGCGAACAAACATAATTATATTGAAATGTAATCACGAAATAATCAAAGGTCCATAGGTTAATTGCTGTTACCACACAACGGAAATCAGAAACAACGTACTCTCCACGTTCTAGGGGCCCCTTTCCGGATCTAATGATGGCACCACGTAGCTGAAGGGCTGAAGTTTCTAGTTCTATGCTTCAGTACACCAAAATCGAGCACTTTTAAGTGTAGAAATTTGTAATAGTTGGATAAAGTAATTAACACGTCATCCCTCTCGAGGCGGTAGAAAGGATCTCTCGGATTCTTGGTGCGCATGTCAAAATGCGCGAAAAATGTACTCTGTCCGTCATTCAATTGTGTGGTTTTAAAAATTAAAACAACCGCGAAATTTAGCGGGAGCTAACACTACCTACAGCGCCTGCATTATTTATCTTTCTATACTTTACGAGGGTCATGCTCAAAATTTTTGGACACGTGTGTTTTTAGCCGTAATAATAAGCATGGGCGTACGTAGCAAGAAACATAGGGAGGGGCATATGGAAAAATTTTTAAAAACGACAACGAAAATGAACATACACACTTACCATTTTTCGAAATCTAACCTATTACAGTAAAGAGCAAAATTATTTAAGAAAAGCCGTACCGTCCCTCACCCCCTCCGGTTTACTTGATTTTTTGTAGGAATATTAACTACCTAGAGAATAGACAAAAGCCAATTTTTGACATGATTTTGGGTACTTTTTTGCAGTAAAATGTTGAAAACTGGTACATTGATGTAGAAGTGATCAGAGAACTAGAATGTGGTCAATAATTTGACCTAGGATAAATTTCTTGGGGAATAGTTTTAAAAAAATTGAAATTTTTTTGAATGCGTCTTACAGAAAAAGAATTAAAGCGAATCTAATGAGCCTCACTCATATTTTCGGATTAATCGTTTAGGAAATACATGGTTTTAAAATTGGATGTTGTTTTTGTAGGCGGTAAAAATTGAGAATTTTGTCCCAATAAGACAATCTTTGACTTATAAATCTATTTTATGTGAGCGACATATAGTTATCTGCAATAGTTCAGCAGATATTTGGGTGGACCCGGACATTTGGGACACCCTGTATATATTTTTAAAAATTTAAAAACATGCCAGTGGTTATTTTGATCGGATACTTTTGTCTACAAATCAAAAAAAGAACCAAGTCTCTAGCTCAGACCGTTAAGCAGTTGTCAAAATCACGTGACCACCTTTCAATTTAACAGAAAAGTCCTAAATATGTTTTTTGTAAGATTTTTGACGCTAAGTTTAATTATGTAACTGTGGGCTGGCTTATCTGTGCATAAAGGAGTTTTGCCCTTAATGGACCCATGCCATTGTCGTACTTCTATGGAAGGAACACATCGAATTATGTATGCTGCATATTTAATGTTTTTTTCAAGAAAACTATTTAGCTTTGACAAAAAGTGTACAATACTTTTTTGAGGCTAATCTGGTCTTTTAGTCGGGGTATATTTTGACATAAAAAAAATTACCGTCAAAAATAAAATTGTAATTTACGCTTCAGCCATGTTTAAGCCGCCATATTTAGCCCAGTATCAGTTTCTGTTTGAAACTAAAAGTCGTTTATTATTAAGCCTGACATCCTTTTTCAATCTGTATAGTTTTTTTTGGTCACTTTCATGACTTTGGTGAAAATTTGATATTTTTGTACCCAGGGCCAATTTTGTTTTAAGTGTAACTCGAAAAGCGCTTAGCCCACAGCAAAAGCTAGACCCACTATAAAGGGATGCATGGAAGGTAGACGGAGTTGAATTCCTTAGCGACGCCACGGTCTGCTATACAGACGGATCAAGGCTGACAGATCGGAATTCGACCGGCAGGAGTGAACGTGGAAAGCAAGGGTATTGGAAAAAGCTACTTGCTGGGATCCAATGCAACAGTCTTCCAGGCGGAGGTTTACGCTATACTGCCGGTGACATGGGAGGAAGGGATTAGGAACGAAACAGGAAAAGGCTTCTGCATCTGTTCAGACAGTCAAGCTGCGCTGAAAGCACTGTGCAAACCAACCATGTAACCGGGTTTGGTGTAGGAGTGTGGGGATGCACTTCAGGAGTTGGCCGGCGTAAGAGAGGTGGAGCTTGTATGGGTTCCGGGCCATATGGGAGTCCCAGCAAATGAGAAAGCGGACGAACTCGCTAGGGGAGGATCCCGGCATAAATGCGTCGGGCCAGAGCCTTTCCTGGGGCTCACAAGAGGGCAAATGAAGTCCCTAACAGATTGGACTCAGAAAGAGATACAAAAGGAATGGACCAACATAGGAAACGCCAGACAGGCGAAGAAGTATGTGACAGGATACAGCAAGTCCCGTAGAGACTATCTGCTCCGTGGAACACGAAAAGAGGTGGGAGCCATATTGGGAGTCCTAACCGAACACTGCGTCCTACAGGGACACCTGGCAAAAATGAGAGTTAAGGAGGACGCGACGTGCGAGCGATGTTGGGCCGAGGACGAGACCTTGGCGCATTTCCTCTCATCATGTGAAGCATACAAGGAGGCAAGAAGAGAGGTATTCGAAGAGGAAGCCTTTGAGACGGAGGACCTTCTGAATCTGAGGTGGCCCGATATTCTGGCCTTTGTACAGAAGACGGGCAAATTCCTTAGCGAAGGAAGGACGCAGTAGGGGGGATGCCCGAGGGTTGGCGAAAAGGGCGCTTCATGTGCCTAGTCGCCAGGCCTAGAGCCTACCCCACACTACTACAACTACTAGACCCACTATACATACATACTGAAAGTCGGCATATTTTTTATATTTTAGGTTTTTTTTGTAAAACCAGTAGTTTTCTTTAAAAAATCAAAAAATCTAAAAAAAAATTGTGTATTTGAGGAAATTACAGAATTTACAGTATAGCGACAACAGAAAAAACAAAGTATTGTATTTGATTAAATAAAATCGATGTAATAATAAAAAAGTTACGTATATTTGATTCAAACGCCTTTTCGCCATCTTTAAACAAAGATGGCGGGTTGTTTATGCAGGATTTTCCCCGGTACCGGTTTTTGGGACCATACGACGGATCGACCAAAATATATGAGAATCGGCTTGCAATTCAAACCCAATTTTCTACTGGGCTCTTGGCAGTAGTTGGTTTTTTGGTGGTAGAAGCTAGAGGACGGTGGTAGTAGTTGGTTTTTGTGGTGGTAGAAGGTGATTTTTGGGATAAAACTTGGTCGCAGCTGAATGATAGGTCACTAGCTGTGCTAACAGGCAGTATTGTGACAGTTTCATAATGAAAACTGGCAGTTTTTAATTCGACTTTGGCATGTCAAATTCGAAGGCTCAACTAAGTCGTTTATTTTGCATTAATAAAGGAAGGCGCTATTGATTTCGGTTCACATAGTAAACAAAGTCAGTATACTGAAAGATCACAGCTAATCTTACAATGTGAAGGTGTCGAAATAGTGCTATTTGTTTTTACCACAAACAAGCCGGCCTTAACAGCGAAAATCTCTGTCATTTATTGTCGCATTTATAAAAGATAAAATTAACTAAAGAAGTGCGTGCTAAAAGGTCCCTATAAGCCTAAATTATACGCATTTGTAATGACGTCACCAGATGAGAAAAAAACTTATGGCGTAGATATTTTTGCCAATCAATGTTTTTTGATAGACAGTAACGGTTACTTCACATAACCAATTACCTACCTATTTAAATCATAGACACTACTTTTTTAAAAAAGTTTATTGTCGCCGCTGTTTATAATATACTAAACAAAGATAAACAAAAATGACGTCATTACAAAAGGGTATAATTTGAACTATATTATTTTTTTTAGATTTAGAAAGGGCTAAAACAAAATCATTTTTTTTTGTGATATATTTTAATAATTTAAATCTTTTCCCTTTGCGCGCAACCATTGCGAAATTCAAGAGCTGCGAACCTCAAAACTTTGACCCGGCCTGCCCAATGCGGTTACCTTAAACCCGGTTCCTACCTATGACTTTCTCGTGCATGCCCGCGCACGCGTCACATGACTGTCATAACATTTTATATTGAGATCATGTGACTCGTGAGCGGCCACCCACGAGAAAGTCGTAGGTGGAAACAGGGTGTTAGATAGCCTTAAAGCTATTACTTTGTATATTATGTTGTAAGTTGCATTAAATAGGATATCCAATAATTTTCAAAAGGGTGCAGGTCCGAAGTTTTTAATTGATTGAGTGATATTTTTCACGAAATAAAAAGTGTAGAGACCGTGCAGGAAAATACCACAAACATGAAAAACTGTGGTGACAGTATAATATTTGTTTATTTTTTAAAATTTTGTTTTTGAAACTTCCATAACCCTTGAGATGGCTTTCCAAGTCGTAACGCGTGAGAATGATAGACATTAGAAATAAATTAAGCATAATTTAAACAAATGACGCTTTTTTTTCCTTAACCTACCAAAAATTTGTGGACGTTTACTATGAAGAAATAATATTTTTTTATAAAAATCTTTTGGTTTTTTAGCATGACCCTTGTCTACTGAGATGAAATACACTCAGACAACAAAATCACTGTTCTCTTAATAATGAAGTGTTCATTTTTAGATCAGAACGAGTCTATAAAAGTCAGATATCTGGCACAACTTTAACAGAAGCAAAGTACATAAACCTATCATTACACTTTCTGCAACAAGTCATTCTGGCTTTATCAGAATCGAGAAGAGTTCATATTCCCTACACGAATAGTGTTATGACATTTATTTTAAAAGACTCCCTAGCTGGTAATTGTGTAACACTTATGTTGACAACACTTGCTGTTACTAAGTCCAACATTCAGGTAAATAAGTCCAGCTGACCAATCACAATACTGCGGCATCGGACGATTCTGATGTACGACGTGTCGCATTCTCGTGTTTGGATAGCTAGACTCATAATGACGTGGAGGAAAACAAAATATTATCTAATAACTTTTCAGGAGACAATCAGTACTTGTAAGTTTGCACAAAGAGTGTCTATGATCAAGACCGAACCTATTATTAATAATGTTTATGATCCACAACAAGAAATTGAATTATTGAGAAACGAAATCTTGGAGTTAAGAAAACAATTAGCAGAAATATCAACCGCAAAAAATAATTGTGTAAGAATTAAACATAATATGGCTGAAAAATTAACAGATTATGATAAAATTACTTGTAAAAAAGCAATTGAAAAATATTTGGAAAATCCTGATGAAGAATCCCTAAACATTGAACCAGATTTTACACAAATACAGTATTGTTTTGCAGTACTTAAAAAAGCAATTATTAATAAGGAACAAACTCTAAACATACCTGCCAAAGGCAAATTTCATGATTTTAATATTAACAAGTATTTAACAAAAAATAACAAATTAGACCAGATTAGTTTTATAAAACATGAAGGAGATTCTTCAACAGAAGAAATAAGATATTATACATCTCGGTTAAACACAACTTACGAAAAAGCAAAAATCCTAGCCAAGGCCATAGAAGATTGTCAAAAACATATACTTTGCATTAGAAAAAAATTAGATCATGTGCACAGTAAAGATTTTCACCAAAAGATTCTGCTGTCAAAAGAACTTGAATACCAGCAAAATATCTACAAAGCTAGCATTAACCAGTTAAAAGAAGTTAAAAACGAGACCATGTATTTGTAATATAAGCTACAGAAAGCTGAAGTTTTAGTGGGACAAAAAGAGTACACACCATATTATTCTCAAAAATCGTTGAAAGGCAATGAACTTGAAATAAATCACTATAAAAATCTCTGTTGTATTAAAGGAGTAGATGAAGAAGAAAAATATGTTCTCAGTCCAACTAATAAAGGAAATCTGACTAGTTGTAGTTGTGTTGAATGTATGTCTTACTATACAGAAAATCATCCCTTTGCAGAAACAAATTGCTTAGGGTATAATGACGAATGTACTAATCGCATTCCTGAAAAAGCTCGTCCTTATATAACAAACAACAGACCAAAATGTTGTCGGCACATTAACAACTTGCCAGAACCAAGCATTAGCAATATCAAACTAAAGGCAACTGAGTTTGAAGCAGATAACCATTTCATCGAGACACCAAATAAATTACGTTGTGATTACGAAGATTGTCAAACCCAAAAAAGCAGTCATTCTTTAACATGTCCTAATCCAATTGTGAAGCAATTCTCTAAAATTTCAAATAGTTGGCAAATAGAAAACTCTGAACTACAAAGCATACCAAATAAACTCAGTGAAAAACATAGTTTTTCAAGTGATTTAATAACACAAAAGGATCCGTCCACGAATAAAAACAAAACCAATAAATGTTCTATTAACAATATTAATTTTAAAACATATTACACTCCGTATGATAAACTTCAGAATTATTTGAGTAGCGAAACCTTCTCAGATAGACATAACGATAATACCACTTATCATCCAGATAGTTGTATAGAAAATAAATTTATAAAAAGTGACTGCTCTGATCCTAATTTAGAAATAAATAATGTTAACCATAATGTTGTAGAAGACCAGGACTTTCAAAGCTTATTTAAATCACCGGATACTAAAGACTTTATTAAGTTTATGAAAACAATTTCTCTGACTGGTGATTTTAATATTGATAATGAGATTTGCGAATTTTATAGAGATAAGTTTTGTTAAAAATACAATTTTAATGTAACATAAGTTTTTATTAAATCCCATAATAAATGTTTAAAAACATAACAAAAATATAATAAAACATATTACAAATCATATACATCACAAGTTAAATTATTTTCAATTCTGTTCCCAGACATCACAGCTTCTAATAGGGTTATTTTATTTTTATTTATTACTCCGATAATTTTTTTAAAATTTAGGTTTGGTTGAATAGGCAGTTCCATTAGGATCATCGAAGATCCAAATATTTTTATTGTTGATCTATGTCTAAAACCTTCAATACCTAAAAACAAAAAAAAATATTGGCATTTTTCCTTATATTTTTCTCCTCAGTACCTATTACCTTTATATTCATAAATTTGCAGCAGTTTATTGTCTTCCAAAAATGCGAGGAACGCTTCACCATTTCCAAATCCCAATGGAATTAAAGAAGAAGGTTTATAAGTCGGAATTTTATCAAAGAGCTCTCCTGAAGAAGCATCAGTGTAAACCTGCAATAAAAGTAGATATAGAAACTTTTATTTAAACAGAAAAAAATTCATGAAAAATATTACCTCTATAAGATCAAGCTTATGCTGAACCTCACTCTCCTTATGTTTCGCAACAACCATGAAATTCTTCACTGTAAATTTATTTCCAACTTTTATCACGACAACTTCTCCATCATCCTTACCAGGAACATAAGTATTATCTTCTCTTGTATAATTTTCTACAAGATATTCTTCTATGTTTGCACTAGAATTATCATCTACTATTATGTTTTTAAGTTTAAGCTTGTTTTCTTCTTCTACAAGAGGGCTTTCATTTAAATAAATAATTTCTTTTCCAGTTTTTACAGCTAACCCTGCTTTTAAACCTAATGGCATAAAATTAAAATCATCTTTTATATCTACAAGTTTCCATTTTCTTGATGGAGTTACTATTTTATCGTTTAAAGTTGTTATTTTAAATTCTGTGACGATATTTTGCTTGATTCCATAAAATATTCCTTTAGTCGAAGTCCCTTCTATTATGTCTTGGTTTTCGATTGAATCAATAACTTCAAATTTATTTTCGTTGTCGATTTTCCATATTAAAGTTGTCTCCTCAATTTCACAGGTAAAATGTTTATTTTTGCCATGTTTGGAAACTACATAAAATTTATTTTCCCTTGTTATTACAATTTTAATGTCCTCTATTGGCCCTGTGTAAACTCGGCCATAAAACTTAAAACCATTTCCTTCAAATTCCAAAAGATGTGTATAGCATTTGTCGCCGTTAACCAACAGAAAATGCTTATTATTACGTTTAAAATATTTTGCATATTTTACTGAGAATGAAAATGTAAGTGTCTGCAGCTTTTCGAAATATTTAAATTTGTAAATTTGCTTTTGGACATTTTTATAGGTATATTTGAGATCGGTGCACAGGTTTCTATGGTCATCCTAAAATGAAGTACCTAATTTAATAACCTATAATCAAAAAAACATATCCAAGTTTTTCAACATACCCTAATTCCTTTCCCAATATGAAACTTGTAAATTAGTTTGTCTTCAACTTCGGTGCTCAAGTTTGTTACATTTAAATTACTTATTAAACCTTTTACAGTAAATTGATCATTAAAAGTTATAGTTTCTACAACCATTAAATCTTTGGAAAGTATTTGGGGTGTTCTTGTAATAGACTTCAAACAAGTTTCATTCCACCTGAAATATAAAAAATACTATTTATTGTCTATATACATTTTTATTTTTAATAAAACCTTACAGTTTTAAATCTATGCCATTAATAAACCCTCTGATTTCGATATCTTGTTTCACCCAAACATTGGATCCAAACTTGTAAGTTGCTGTCAAATTTTGATCCGGTTCCAAATATACAATTTTATCTGACGGTTTTTCGTTAATAGTTTTAGTCGTAAGGTTTCCTTGTACCGATACATTGTTGGAAAATATCACTGGGGATAAAACAGTTTGATTTTGATTATTCTAAAAAAACAATTTAAAACTAAATATATCACATACAAAAACCTAATGATTCGATCTTACCATTACCGCATTTTTTAACACCTCCTCTAGCTTTTGAGCATTTAATTTACCACCAACTTTAATATCATTAACTGCAACAAGCTCATTTATATCAAAATCGCCCTCAATAAATCCAGATGTTTTTAAAGGAATAACGTTACTCATGTTTAAATCGTTTAAAATCAGAGTTGTTAAGCTTTCATTGATTAAAATATTATCGAATTCGTATTTGCCTTTAAGCAAACCTCGATTTATGTACACCGCGTCTTTTACGACAGTTTCAAAGACTCTATTAAATAAATATTTGGTTTTAATGTCATCATCAATGGTAATATATTTAAGAATTGCGGCGGATTTTGTGAAAAGAACTGGACTAGAAATACTTTGGGTTTTTGTTGTCAAAATAATTTTGGTAAACAAATCATCTAATGAAATCTTATTAGTGTGGTTTGAAATATTAATATTTTTCATAACTTTTACGTCTCCTTTAAAAATAGTATCTTTGGGTAAATTAATGTTGCTACCAGATCTTACGAATTTTATTTTTATATCGTTTAAATTTATACCATTGATAAATCCTTTTACATTTAAGTTTTTTATGTAAGGCAATCGTTGAAAAACTAACTCTTCGTTTATTCTGACAACATTTTTGTCTAGTTTAAAGGATTTTTCTAAATATTTTGTAGCAACATCATTAACTGAATCTATAATAAATGTGATATTTGCAAAATTAACGTTTCCAACAATTGTTACTTTTCCATTTACAGATTGTTCACCATCTTTTCTTAAAACGTTTTCAATTGGTATATCATTAATTGTTTTTACTTCTAGAAGTTTATGAACTATAGGATCTTGTTCAAAAAATATTTTATTTTTCAACAAAATATTTTCGTCCTCTTTAAATATCAACATTGAAAAGAAATTTTCAAAATTTTGAAACGCCAAATGAGTAATTTCCAAATTGTCGAAGTATACGTTTCCTTTTATGATGAGATCTTGACCGCTGTTGTTGTTCAATTTAGTCCAAGGTTTTTGTTTTAAACATTTATTAAAGTTGAATCCATTGACATGCTGCAAATTTAAGGATCCGTTGACAAATAGATCTACAAAAAAATAACAATAGAGGTACTTTTACGAATAAAACCGAATAGAAGCTTTTTAACTTACTTTTAACTTTAAGTTTACCCAAATGCGACAATTCCAATATCTTTTCTTTAAAATTTTGGCAGGGAAAATATTCCTTGAATGACAAGTCGTTAATATTTTTCACAGTTAAATAATTTACTACCGAACTATTTAAACTATAGATTTCCTCTATGGTTTGTGGTCCTTCATATTTCAGGGCAAATTTAATAAGATCAGAAAGATTATGATTTAAAACATTTCCAATGAAATCTTCAGCAACAAGCAATGTTTCCACTTCTAAATCTCCGAGATTAATGCCTTCCTTGTCGTTCTGAGAGTTATATATGTACTGATCTGGTTTCAAATCGTTTAGTGATTTTTTTATTTCCAATACATTAGCAAACAAAGTATTTTCAAAAATTAAAATAGATGAAACATTTCCATGATCTGTTGTTTTTAGTAATGTTTTATTTAGTTCACCAATATTTTTTTCGTCAAATAGTCCCATTACACTTAAGTTTTCAATATCCATTATACCAGTTATCTTTGAAATATTTAAGGTATCATTTGTATGTTTGGTAATAATGTGATTTAGACTTATAGATCCAATAGACAAAGATTTCACGTTTAAATTCTTAAATACTGAAAAGCTGCTCGAAAAATGTTTGTTTGAGTTGATGTTAGCAACTTTTTCATTCTAAAAATGAAAAATATTTTACTAATAAAATGTATAAAATTAATTTTACCAGACGATAAGACTTACCTCCAAAACTATATCAGACAAAATATCCCTAAAACTAATATTTCCGTAGTTGCTATGAACAATAATATTTCCTAAAACTTCTATTTCAGAAAACTCAACATTTGCTTTTATTTCATCAGTTTCATTAAGGCCAAGATTCTTTAAAGTTTTTTCAATTGGTTTTCCTTTAATATTGCCATTAACTTCTAGAACTGAATTGACTTCAACGTCATTAAATATTGTTGCAGATAGATTTTGAATAGTGTTAAGTGTAACAAAGTCATTTATGCTTACTTTGTTAATAGCGCTGGCTGATACCTCAAAACCTCGTAGCGTTTGTATAAATGTCTTTTTGCCTATAAAACATTATTAAATTTAAAAAAAAATCTATTTTTGTGATTATAGAAAACTTACCTGACAAATTAATAAAGGTTTGCCCATCATCCTCCAATTCAGAAAGAACAAAATCTTCAGGAAATTTTACATTGTTAAAAAACTCGATGTCCGCTGTATTTTGCACACTTATATTCTACAAAATATATATTTTAATTATAGTGTTCAGTAATAATTTGATTTTTTTTTAACTTACCCCCAAAACCTTAAGAGTTGGTATAAAACATTTTAAGGTATTAAGGCACAGTTTTGATAGAAGCGCCTCCAAGTTTTCTCCATTAATGTTCTTAATTGTTAGGTTCCCAGGAAAATGTATTACATCTGAATTATTAACTTTAAAATCATTCATTGGATAGTTAAAATTATGCAGTTTTTTGTAATTAATTTCACTTGCATTAAAGGTGTGTTTGACATCAATATGTTCAAATAATAACGGCACTTCTTGGTTTGAATTAACATCAATCCAATGTTTGTTGATATTAGTTTTATTATTAATAAACTCCGTTTTAACTGTGTGGGTTCTTATTTCATTTGGAAAATAAACATGTCCGTCAATAAATATATTTTCTTGATTTTTTAAAATAAATGCATTTTGAGGGATCCCATTCATAATTTCAAAGTTTAGATTATTTGTCTTTAAGTTCGAAAAGGTTTTTGCACCTTCTATTTTTTGTAAATTTTTTACGTTTACAATGTCTTTCAAAACAGCGTTAGTGTCTTCTCCATTGAGACTTTCAATATTGGTTTGAATAATCTGTAAAGTAGACTGGATATCTACACGAGCGTTAAAAATTATGTTTTGATAAATTTTAGTCTGGTGTTCTTTTTTATTTAAAAGTTTACTAAGTTTTTGCACTTCATCTTCCATTTGTTTAGCTTCTTGTGAAATTTCTTGCATTTTAGCTAAGTCTCTTAACGCATCTGATGATTTGGATGCAAACCTAGGGTAACTGGGTTCTTCATTATGTACAACAGACGAAATTAAGTGATTATGATTAATGATTTCCTCTAGCATTTCTTTGCGCTTTAAAAATTGACCCAGTTCGGTTTTGACTGGGTTTGGTTTAGTTCTTATGTCAGTGTTTATTTTAAAAAATATAGAAAATCCATGTGGACTGGGAATTACTAATCTTAGGTTGTTTTCAACATTGATATAAGTGGCACCATAAATATTTGAAATATTTTCTGAAGATTCGCCCAAACATTTAAGATCATTGTGCTCTTCTCCAAAATAATTGCAAATAACGTGTTCTTCAAAACTGTATCCATTGTAAGTAAAAATGTCAAAATTGAATGATTTATGTGTGTCGTGATTTAAGGTTTTTTGTGCTAATAAAATGGTTTCGTCTCTGTAGTTTGGAACAGGGATAGCCAGCCAAAAATCTAAGCCTTCTAAGTTTGAGTTTTTTAGTTCGATCTTTTTAAGACCATCATTTGTAAATTTATAGATACCTGGATTTTCTCCGTTTATTGCTAGAAACGACTTAAATCCAATTTCGAAAGAAACAACCTAAAATGCAAACTAAAACTAAAACTTTTTGTATATTATTGTGTACACTTTCAAATTTTTTTATTAGATTTATATTAAGTACTTACTTGAGTAAGATTCTTACTTGCCAAATGTAACTCGGGGATTAGCTTAAAACGATTTTCTTCAAACCTAAAAGTTTCCAATTGATTTTTCTGTTTTTGAGTTATTGACAAAAAATAGTTTCCATTAAAGTTTGATAAAGCAGAAACTTCTGTTGGATTGGGTAGCTCTAGGAAAAAAGAAAACCTAAAAAGTAATAAAATTGTTTAATAGAAATTCTTTTTTTTTGTGATTTTCTTACCAGAAATTTTTAAGCTCTTCATCGAATTGATAAAAATCTGTATAATATTTGTCTTTCTGATGTGAATTGGTTCTACTGACCATAACGAAGATTTTTTTATTTATCTTTAAAATCTTGAACTGCGTGAATTTCTGGTCTAATTTCTGAGACCAGAATTTCTCCAATTTGTACTTTTCGATTTTGTACCAAGAAAATTCTTTAGTTTTTGGAAAATATGTAATCAAAAACAGTTGAATTTTTCCTTTTTGTTTACGAAAAAACCATTGAGGGTCCAATAAAGAGTTTTCACCCAAATCTAAAAATGTTTAGAAAAAAACTACACTTATTTTCAACTCCACGCTATATATCAGCCTTGAAAATAGTTTTGTTTAAATTTCTCCGAATCGAAAGCTCCTACGTAGTTTTGCGTATAACACAAATTAATAAGAAAACTGTGTCTGACTATTATGGGCGCACCCAGGTGGGGCTTCAACGCCCGGGCTCCCGCAAACCCAGGATTTTTTTAGGTATTTTCCACATATTTCATGAATAAAAAGATAAAATAGGACAAAATACGACATTATGAGCCTTGGTCCCCCCCAAATGCCTACTACTATAGTATATACCGGAAACTGAATATGAATGTGATGCTTAAAAAGTTAGCAATTTTTAAATTTGTTAAATGGCAAAAATTGTCAATAGCCTAATCAGCTCGTTGCAGTGGCAAACACTATTTTTCCTGAAAATCTCATGAAAATTTGTCACGCGGTTCCGGAGCTATCGTTGTCAGGACAGACCCAACACCAGTGGCGGACCGTGAGTTATAATGCTGGGGGCGCAATTGACTTAAGGGTAAGGGTAATGGATTTTTCAAGCAGCACTTAATTGAGTTTGTAATATTCGTTTTACCTAACAATGCAAATCCAGTGCAAGAATTCAGATGTTCTCTGGAATACTTATGTTTTCTTATTTTCTCAGGAAGATGGTGCAAATCTTTCACACCCGTTCGTCAATTTTTGATGCCGCATTATAAAACAACATACACGGAAAACAGTATAAAAGGTTGGTTAAATCACACCCGCAGGATTCAGGAATTGGATTGTATAAAATTGACGGGAAAGAAACCTTGTAATAATGAGACATTGCCAGAAATGGAACGGTTGCAAAAGCCATAATTATAAAACCTGCATTTCGTTTCTTTTTGATTAAGAATAAAAAGTATAAATATTTATTTTTCAGTTTAAACGATTTCATTAAAAGATTACACTAAAAAGTAAAAAATAATTTCGCAGATTTCTGTTTACAGTCTAGACTTAACAATAGCGTTAATGGCACATATATTTTTAAATTCGATATAAAATCGTGGCGTGATTATTAAAATTGATAGGTATCTTTAATAAACGGCCCCGAATTTATATCGAACTTAAACAGAAATCTGCCAAATAACTATTTACTTTTAAGTGGAATTTTTTAACAAAATCGTTTAACATTAAAAAAAATATATATTTATTTTATTTTTAACTTTTTACTCTTAATAAAAAAAATTTAGATGCAGGATGTATAATTATTGCTTTCGCACCTTTTCCATTTCTAGTAATTCCTCATTATTACAAGGTTTCTTTTCTGTCGAGTTTGTAAAATCCAATTCCTCAATTCTTTTTTAACAAAATCTACTTAATTTTTAAATTTTATTTCGATGCCAAATGTCACATGAAAAACTAAATATTTTGGTGTTTCTAGATACTTCGGGGCTTCCCCCCAGGAAATACTGGATCAGCCACTGACAATAACGAACTGTCAAATAAGCGTTTCAAATGGCCCTAATAGATAGTTTTTGGGGCCAAATTTAGGCCCGATAACTTCAACGACAACGATAACTTTAACAATATATTAAATGGCATTTAAGAAATATTAAATAGCATTTAGCGCAAATAGGCCGATAGCTGTAGTCGGCCGAGACGCCTAACTTTTTCTTCTGCAAAAATTTTTGAAAGTGATTCTTACAGCGGGCGCAGAAAACTTTCGAGCTTCGGACTAACTAAACCAAGTATATGATTTTGGGGACAATGTTGTCATTTACTTTCAAACATATTTTTTAGGTAACAGAAAAAAAAACAGATATTAACTCTAAAATTATCTCAAAATTATAAATTACCAAGGATATTTTTAATATTTTTAACTACATATATGTACCTTAATTTACCGAATGCTGCCCAGGCCAATCTTACTCGTCTCTTGATTTCAGCTGTTTGGTTTTCTTTTTTTTAGTTTAATGATTTGTCCCAGGTATATAGGTATTCCTCCACTTGTTCTAGTTTTTCTTGGTTTATTCTGATCGTGATATCTTCGTCTCTGTTTATTATAATATTAGTTTTAGTGTAGTTCATATTCAAGCCTATATATTTAACTCCTGCATCCAGTTTTTCCAGCATTTTTATTAGTTCTTCTTCTTATCTGTTATCAAGACGATATTATCAGCATATCCTAGATGGTTCAAGTATTGTCCGTTTACTTATATCCCTATTCTGCCCAATCTAATTTTTTAAAAACGTCTCAGGCGTAGGGTAATAGTTTCGGGGATAATATGTCACCCTGTCTGACAACTCTTCTTATGTGGATGTTGCTTCGCTATATATATATACAGTGAAACCTCTCCTTGCGGACACCTCTAATAAGCGGACACTCCCTTTAAGCGGACAAATTTGTTGGAACCAAGCTTTTCCCTATTTCATTACCTGTAAAGTTCACTCCTATAACCGGACATTCTAGTAACCGGACGCGGACAATTTTTTTTGGTTAAAAAATATGAAAACTCTCTTAACCGGACGCGAACCTCTGACAACGGGACGGAGCGCTGCACCTCATGGGCATAAATATTATGTAGTATGTTGGCAACAACGCACTCTGCAGCCAGGGAATTACCTCTTTCCGTTTTAATGTGGTAACGTTTTAATTGTTCAGTTGGGTAGTAATAGATCTCTGTGAAGTGGCGCCTAGTAAAAAACTTCTTAGTTTACGTGAAAAAATGGAAGTTGTTAACGTTTCGGAGAAGGACCATTTATCAGTACGAAAGATCGCTAAAAAATTTAATATCACAAAAACTCAAGCAGCGGAAATTGTTAATATATATTAAAATTTCGCAGTTCCCTCTTATAAGCGGACACCTCCAATAAGCGGACAAAATCGACGGAACCGTGAGTGTCCGCTTATAGGAGGTTTCACTGTAGTGGCTATTAAGTCTGTGTATCTTTGATCTATTTGGCTATTAATTAAAGATGCTTTTACTGCCCAGTGTTTAATGCTATCGAAAGCTTTTTCAAAGTCTATAGATAGTGGAATGTTGTATTCATTGGCAAGTTCTATTAAATACTTAGTAATTGGCAATTTTTTTTTGTGGCTCAAAAAAATGTGTTTGAAAATTAATTGCAATATTGTTCTACCAATCATATGCTTGGTTTAATCAGTCCGATGCACGAAGCATGTATACGCCTGCGCAGTCTGTTAGGAATCACTTTCAAGCATTTTGCAGGGGAAAAAGTTAGGTGTCTCGGCCAAATAAAGCTATGTTCGAACATTTAGTCTGTTAGTAATCACTTAAAAAAAATACCGGTGTACTGTGGACTATTTGAGTTAGATTCCATTTAATATTTCTGCAACTTGCCATTTCTAAAGCTCTACATAGGGGTCAGTTTTGCCAAATTTGAAGGCAACTTCACTAAGTACTTAATCAATATGCAACCAAAAAGTTTATTTCTTTTGCCCCATTACGATGTTTTTTATTACCCCACGATAGTCAAGACGAACGGGTAATAAGAAACATTTCCATTCTGAACTACTTGTTTATGACAAGCAAGATTAAAAAAAACATAGAAAGCATTACATTTGACAACAAACTTAAGTATTAAAACTGAAAATAAAGTGTTTCCTTCAGACAAAAAAAAATGATATTTGAAATGGTTTGCATGTGAAAAATATGTTTAAAAAAGAGCACAAAAGTACTAAAACCTTATTAATATGACAAACGTGGAATTTCGTACCCGTGAATTTAAAAATCAAAAAAGTTTCGTGGCTAATCGGGCAAAAAGGAGTTTTTTGTTTCCCTCATATTTTACGTGGGTAGCCTGAAAGCTTAACCTCACGGGGGTCCAAGATCTAATGGATACCTAATAAGTGTTGACAGTTAACCGTTTCGTCCTTATGGGACTCCTCAGAACACTGCTGGTCAATGTGACAAATCTTGCGAAGTTAATCAGACGGTTTTGCCTCTAATTAAATGTAATTAGTGAGAAAACTATAGCAAGAAGCGCCATCCACCGAGATACGAGAGAAACAAAAAACCAAAAGCAGGCGAAACACTGCTATACAATATCGATCAATGAAAAGATCGAATGCAAATGAAAGAAAACAACTATAGTATAGCAGTGTTTCGCCTGCTTTTGGTTTTTTGTTTCTCTCGTATCTTGGTGGATGGCGCTTCTTGCTATAGTTTTCTCACTAATTACATTTAATTAGAGACAAAACCGTCTGATTAACTTCGCAAAATTTGTCACATTGACCAGCAGTGTTCTGAGCACAGACTTCAAAAAATTTTTTTGAAGTCTGTGGTTCTGAGGAGTCCCATAAGGACGAAACGGTTAACTGTCAACACTTATTAGGTTTCCATTAGATCTTGGACCCCCGTGAGGTTAAGCTTTCAGGCTACCCACGGAAAAATATGAGGGAAACAAAAAACTCCTTTTTGCCCGATTAGCCACGAAACTTGTTTGATTCTTATTAATATGGCAAAAGAGAAAATGCAAGAGTAGCCAAAAATATTTCCCATTACCTATTAACCCATTTTCCCCTAAGTCAAATAAATGAGTTCCGCCCAAGGAACTGTAACAAAAACTCCGCAAGAGACTATTAGATCTTCTTCCATCTGTCCTTGGTTCCGCTCAACACTGCGGTGACCTGTGCAGCCAGCGCCACCAAATGGCGCAGAATTTCATAGAAGCTCGCTAAAACACAATCGCACACGTTCTACGTACGTCAAAATTCCTATGTTATACCCGGTTTCCACCGATGCGTACCCACCCTGATTCAAAAAACGCATCAAATCCGTGTATCGTCATTTGATGCTTTTTTTTAATCCGGGTGGGCACTTATAGGTGGGAACTAGCCTTTAATCGTCCGTGAGTTAGCCGGGATCCACAGAAGCCGCTAACGATATGAGACATTCAAATGTCAACAGTGTCAAATTGCGTTAGTCGTCTGTTGGTTCGGTTGGTTCGGTTCGGTTCTAATGTTACTCAAACTTACCGAATGTTTTTACGGTGCTGTTAAAGTTGACTCCATTAGGGTCTAAAGATGAAAAGAGCATCACCAATATGTTTGGATTGTCATTATTGACTCCCACTGTATAACATTTCGGCCCTAATGTAATACTGCTCCATTTTGTAACATTTTGATTTACCTTAAAATCTGTGTCTGCTGTTACATTTGTGATTACAAGTTCTACAAAATTATAAAATATCGAAGTAACTATAGGTATTTTAAAAAGGTTTTATACCGGGTGGCGACTTTAAATGGAACGCTGCGTCTATCGGGTTATTGATTGGTTATTTGCAAAAAAGCAAAAACAATCAGTGATGCAAAAATGTGTTGAACCTCCGGAAATGGGTCTATTATTAGTTTTTCAGATATATAGGTACCAATGGCGGATCCAGGCCTTAAAAGTTGAAGGGCCCTAATATAAAATTAAATTATAAGTTTTTTGCAAATGTATTTTGTATTAACAGCTAATTAATGAGTTAATAGTGTTATAACGAGAGGGTCAAAGAAACCGGATATGTTTTCCGATATAACTTAATCAGGCTTTTGGGCAAAAATATTTTTGGTTCGTTGTCTTAAAATCAAACTTTACCCTTCAAAAACGCTCGTTTAGGCCTTAAACTTAAGCATTACCAATTAAGAATTGGATATTCGCAATATCGTAAATTTGTCGTAAAAGAAAAAAAATTGTGGCCCCAGTTGAGTATCAATTAACCTTATAGCCGTTTTCAAGTGAATAACTAGTAATTACTAGTATTTACCAATGGCGTTCAAGCTGCCTTGGTAAATACCACTTCTTAAAGAGTGACGTCACGAATGAGCCCTTTGTACGTCATCGTTTATTAGCGGTAATTACCACACTTTCGAGGAAGGTTATTGGGTTTTCTAACCTCACAAGCATTTGTTTTGTTTCTTTTTGCGTTAATTTTTGCAATGAGTGGAATTTATCGTGTGTGCCTCAATTATGAGACAAAATTTTTTCCGTTTCATCAACCCTTGACTTCCTCTAATTTTTTTAATGCAGACTTTGATACATGAAATATCATTAAAAAAACAGTTGGATTCCTCTAACCACTGTTTATTATATTTAATTTTTTTTCCAATTTATGCCCATTTCCAATCAAATACGCTAGTATTTGAGAGGCGGTCGAGAAGAACTCAAATTCAAGAATGGCAAGAAGATTATTATTTTTTTTTTTAAGCGCACTAAAACCAACTAAACTTATTTAAAAAATCGCAAAAAGCAACAAACAATAACCGGTTATAAAAAAAGCTATACAAGCGGTGTTTCTGTGGTAATAGGCTAATGTCAACCAAGGGATAACCAGAGGTAATTACTAGTTGTTCGCTCTAAAACGGCTTATGTTTCAAGAAACTCCATGAATGCAAAACGGTTTGTCGTAAAAACAAAAAATCTGTCGCGCCCTTAGTTCTCCCGGAACCAGGGTTAAAATTAAAATAAACTAATCTATGGAATAATTGTCGTAAATTATTCGCGAAAGAAAAAAATTTAGCATTACCACTTAAGAATTGGATATTCGCAATATATGCATTAATTGTCGTAAATTTGTTGTAAATTTATCGTGAAAGAAAAGAAAATTGTCGCTTCACCCCTTTTTTCGCAAACGGGCTATAAGTGATTTGAGATTTACTGTATAAATGTCAGTGATCTTTAAGTTATTACACAAAACATGCGATGATGTAGGCGATGATGTTTAACCTTTTCGTGAAACAATCAATACATTACATTACGTCCTGCTTTTTTTTTCAATATAACCCTTTCTAGTGTTAATATAAACATTTGTTGCTCCTTGTTTTAAACTATCAAGCTTCTTTATTTGGCAAGACAATCGTATAGTACCTAAAACAATTATTGAAAAAAAAGTACATTTTTTGGGAACTATCAAACCGATTTCAATGATTTGCACGTCGATGTGCGCTCCACAAATAGGGGTTTTCTAAAAAGTTTAAAAAAATACGACATAAGCGAGCGTCTTTAAAGGTTTGAGTTCACTCTGTCCTTTTCGACTTTAAGACAGCGGAGAAGAACAAGAATATTTTTGCAGAAAAGTCGGATTAATTCCTAGCAAAATACTCAATGTTTCATTTAAATTCATGGTATAGTTTGAAATGTATGACAAATAAATTTAGAAAAAAAAACTTTTTAAAAACAAGCTTTTATAAAATGGACTAAAAAGCATAAAACAATTTTTTGAGTGTTCTGATATCATAATAATAAAAGCGATGGGCGTATTAAAGGAAATTTACCCGTTTTTGTTTTAGCCATGTAAACTCAAAGTTTAGTGAAAATCCAAATTCATTATATTATAGCAGAGAAATGTAAGGGTAGACAATTTAACCCAACCCAACCCAACCCTACTCAAGCTACCCTTACATTTTTCTGATATGGATGGACATTATTACGCCTGCATCATATTAGGCAGATCATCCGCGACCGGCAGTGTGTCGATTAATTTTGTCACAAAAAGAAGAGTCGGTTGAGGACGATCCACCAAATGCGCATGGAAAGGCATTTACCTAATATTAAATACGCCCATCGCTTTTATTATTATGATAGCAGAACACTCAAAAAATTATTTTATGCTTTTTAGTCCATTTTATAAAAGCTTGTTTTTAAAAAGTTTTTTTTTCTAAATTTATTTTTTAATTTTTAGATTTGTCTAAGTCTATGCATTTCAGCTAGCGCATCGTATGTGAATTTTTAAATCAATCAGATACCTACGTGGAAGTCAGTTGAAAGTAATCAGAAAAACTCGTTATTAAATCGTCTATTTTCAATCCGCCAAATTAAATTTTTGTAATCTGATCAAAAAATCGTAATCCTCATCCTCAAAAACCAAATGATACCACTTTAGGTGGAAATCCGACAAACTAAAATTTTAATCCCTCTCCGCCCTCCACGTTAGGGGGGAGGTAGGCAGTCAGTGATACCACATTATTGGATTGTCATCGGAACTATAACGGTATGCGAAATATGAAGTCAATCGGATACGTGGAATTCAGTTGAAAGCAATCAGAAAAACTTGACATTAAATCGTCCATTTTGAATCCGCCATATTGAATTTTTGTAATCTGATCAATAATTCGTAATTCTCATCCTCAAAAACCCCCAGATACCAATTTTGGTTGAAATCGAACAAACTAAAGTTTTACCCCCTCTCCACCCCCCATATTAGGGGGGAGGTAGGTACCCAATGAAACCATATTATTGTATTGTCATCGGAACTAAGACGCTATGCGAAATTTTAAGTCAATCGGATGTTTGGAAGTTCTTCAAAAATGAGTTGCAAGATTTGATTACATACATACCCTCATACATACATACATACATACAGGTGAAGTTAAATAAAAGCTTGTAATAATAAAAACAGTTTTTTTTGCCTTGCCGGTATAATATAGCACGGGCGGATCTAGGAATTTTATTTGGGGGGGATATCATAATATATATTACATAAAAGTATTTTGCACAGTGACCAGGAGGTGTATTTTATGTGTAAAAACTAAATATAGTTTGAGAATTAGGGGGAAATTTTCCCCTCCCGTTGATCCGCGCCTGAATATAGGAGGTTTTGAGTGTGCACTGCTTAAGTCGATGATAAATTATTTATAACTCAAAAAAGTTAAGGGGGACTGGAAGAGCCCTAGGTACCCCAGGAAATCCGCCCCTGGTAGGTACCTCATGTTACCAAGTTATGAAAAAAGAAACACCCAAATAATTTTTTGAAATGTGTCAATCAACCGAATCAAGGGATAAATGTGGCACATTTTATCTCAAGGCGAAAAGTTTGTCCAGGGATAAAAAGACACTTTTATCACGAGGTTCATACGCTATTTTTCGCACTTTTTAGTCTATTTTCCGAATATTTTTCTTTTTTTATGGTTTTTGAGTTTTGAAGATTAAAAAAAAATTATTTCTACCTATGTCTGCTCAGTCACTTTTCATCACGATTTTTACATTTTATCCCTGTCATGTCACTTTTTATCTCGATTTTCTGTTTCTTTGTCAATCATCCCAGAATTAAAAATCGGGATGAGGAGTGAACTCTGTATGCCAAAGGTGCGAAGAATGTTTTTCATTTGTGGTAGCTCATTCGAAAGATTATAAAAAAATTAAAAACAATGAAATCTAATTGATTGACAAATACGTGTTAATCAAAATGTCAAGACCTAAATGATGATGTGTTCTTGTTTTTTTTTTCAAAATATATATGTATATTTAAATTGCCGTACCTACCAATATAAAAATATTATTTAGTTTTTTCTTTTTTTAAGCTTTGGAACAAGGCACCAAGTGGGGTTATCTCGTGCGGTAAAAAACTTGTATACAGGGTGTCCCATAACTTAGGGGCCATAGTGCAGCAGGTAATAGAGGAGGTGTTTTCCGAAAAAAAAGTTTATATAACATGGGGCAACACACATCCGTTTTTAAGATAAAGGATTTTTAATGTTAGAGGAGTGCGTGGGGGAAAAGGATTGTACAAAAAAAGAAAATCTGTCACAGCCAGTTGAATACACAGCTAATTGTGATTCAAAAATGTAGTACTCCTTTTTTAAATAAAATTAGAAGTTGAGGAGATACAGGCTGTCAAAATAACCTGCAAAAATGTATTAAAAAAATAATTTTTTAGAAAAATTAATTTTTTCTTACTTATTCTTTTAAAAAATATCAATAATATTTTATTATTATGTCTTGCTAAAAACTTGTTTTTATTAACAAAAAATATTTAAAAAATATTGCGCTTAATATGGTATTCATAAAAGTTTATACCAAAAAAAAAATATTATTTTTATTTCAATTTTTATCTCTTGTCCTAATACACGACTTTGCCCAATTTCATATTTTTACTGCGTTTTTTAAAAAAGTTTAAAAAATCGCCAACTGATGCTCTATATCTCGTAGAAGAAAGGATTTTGACCCATGCATTATAGGAATTTTTTATCAAACATGACCTCCTCTATCACCTGTTCGCCTATGGCCTCTAAGTTATGGGACCCCCTGTATATTTGAGTATAGACCCCCTTCCGGGGGTTAAATGAAAATTTTGCATTAGAAAGAAAAGCCGTGAAAAAGCCAGTTCATGCGTTTTTGTTTTTTTAAAAACCGAATCGCTGGAGGCAGCTTTTTATCTAAAGTCGCCATAATGTAATAGTAAAATCGTTAAATGGCAGTGGACGAGTATAAAATTTAATTTAGTCCTACTCCTTCATTCACGCCGGTAACTAGATCGGATAAGAACGGATACCTTGCAAAGGTGGACTTTATTAGACGCTTCCTTAGACGTTAGACCATTATTGGGTACAGGATGTATCATAATATTTTTTCCACCCTTTTAGACCATTAAAATAATTGATATAGGAATATAAAACCAATTATATTCGAATTCGTGAAATTTTTACTTTTAGTTTGCATCTTAATTTTATTCTTGATGTTTAACATTTTTGACAGGCGCTCAAATTCATAGTTTTTGTAAATGAAATGTTTCTTATATTAATTAATTAATAAATTAGGCTTGGAACATACTTTCCAAAAATACCTCATATGTAGTAGAATAGAGCCATAGTTCCTGAAATATTAAGCCGGGATCAAACAACTCGTGTACTTGGCGAATAATTGTTAGTTGCGCATACCTGCCATGTCGTGTGAGTGGGTTATTTGTACAATTATTGGTCACTCGTTGGTTTTCCATTTGTGGTTGGTAAAAATGGGCCGAGTCAAAGGGCTTACGATTATTCGTACACTTGCCAAGTACATACTTGTCTATACTATATTAATATATGTCGTACTTGTAAATTGCACACATCGTGTGAGCGCCCTGCTTGCTATCGCAATTCGCAAAGCTCGTATACTTGCCAAGTACGCAAATAATTGTGTATTTGCCAAGTACACGAGTCGTTTGAGCCTTTTTAGCGATTATTTTTTTTTAACTGATAAAAAAATAACAATACCACTTTTGAATTAATTTCAGTGACCTTATTTCAAATTATCTACGAGCGTGCGGAAAAGTAACTTTTCGGCACGATTTTTCGTTTGGAAAGATGTACTTTTCCGCACCATTTTTAATTTTCCGTACGATTATTTCCTGTTCACAATCGTTTCCAAATGAAAACCCATCCTCCTACACACAAGTTTCATTTTAAAGAAGTGCTGCTGTACCGATGCTACCAGAAGCACCGAAGGAAGAATCCTCTAATGTGTTACAGCCTGTATAGACCAATATACCTTCCTCATGGGCGCACCCAGGGGGGGGGGCGGGGCCCGCCCCCCCCCCCAAGCCTAAGATATTTGTATATATTTTCCACATATTTCATGAATAAACGCAAAAAATAGCATGAAATACGACATTATAAGGCATCGGCGTTACTGCCTTCCTCCATTTACTACACTAGTAATTCTCAGCAGCAAACTGATCAAGGCATTTCTGTAGTGGGCCAAATACCAACCAATCAAATTCAAATAAGAAACGACGTTCTTCAAGATGTTGCTGCATCTGGTATATTGCAGCATGCAACAAACACAAAGTGCACTTTCAATTTCAATATTTACCAACTTTTTCGTTATTGTTAATTAAATGTTCTTTGTATAAAGTTTCTTATTAATATATCATGATCCTATTTCATTATTTTTCCGTGCATAAAAAAATAGTGTGGAAATTAAAAAAATTAAGATATTTAGGACCAATTAAATGATTTATGTAACTATTCTATCTTATGTATCATTTTCTAGCATTATTATAAAATATTTGCGAATTAAAACATGTTGTTTTTGATAAAGAAGATGGACAAAAACTATCTTTTCCACCCTTGACGGCTTGCCCGAACTCCGGTCCGCGTCGTTCGTGCAACTGCCGTCGCGTGCGGAAAAGTACCACTTTCCGCACTTGTTAGGTAAATAACTATATTGTTATATTGTTTACCTACCTTCTCTATTCCAATTTAAAACATTTTCTTCAATTTCGTCTTCATCCCATATCTCTTGAAAGCTTCTGTTTAAATCACAATTTAATAAAATTAGGAATAGTAATTTTAATTTACCCATTTTTTTTATTAAAATATTCTATTTTTCTTACAATACGTTTTATCCCGCTAAACACATTTTACATTACTCTTTTAAAAAACCGTGAATAAAAAGGTTTTCAATCGTTTTGTTTTGCTAAATTGAAAAAAAACTAGGTACCCACAAGATAAAATTTATTTAGACTTTTTTTTGTTAAAAAGTGTTTATATACAAAAACTTATTGCCTACATTTTATTGAGCAACTTTAAAACTTACATTACCTACCTAATTTTACTATAAAAGAAAATTAAAAGAAAATACTTAGCTTGACCTTCACTAATTTATTAAGTCTACACAATTTAAAATTTGAGGAGGAATACTACAATATAAATAATATTTTCTTTAAAGTTTATAGTTTTATATGGTACTTGTCCCAATTACCGTCAACTGAGGCCCTAAAAAAATAAATTCCTACATTAAAATTAAATAGAGAAGAAATATAAATATTTTGTATTATTACTACGTAACTTAATTTTTTTAAATTTGTTAGATTGTTAATTTTATTGAATATCTAATAAATATTTTATAAAAAAGAAGACAAATCATTAGCTTAGGATGTGTCTCTACCACTTCTTCTCAATTCATATCCACACTTCGTCATATATTTTTTTTTTAATATTAAATAAATTATAGTAATATAATTTAAAAAATTGTTTTTTAATTCCTTATTCAAAAAAATTATATAAGTAATATAAAACTGTTTATTTTAAATAAAGCAATGACGGAAAGTGGGCAAAGTAAAAGTTTTTCTCCAGAACTCCCTCACCCCTTTGTTGTTTGGGAAATAAAAACAAAATTTGCACCCTTCAGCGATTTTAGAAAATACCTACACCATAAAAAAGGGGGTTCGGTTTGTACCTGATAACTAATATATTTACAATAAGTTTATATTTACAAAAAAACTTCTTATCTTAGATCTTTTATGCTATTAAATATCGATATCCCAATTTTCGCCACCCACTCAAAATCCTTCACCTCATTATTTTGTTCTATTTTTAAAAAATCTGTCAGAAAAAAGGTATGGTATACGAAGTAAGAAAGTTGAATCAAACCAGAACAAACCTCGTCTTTTTCAGAATAAGTGGCAATTCAATTTTTTTTGAAAAAAAGCACTATCCGAAAGAAAAAGGACTAAATTTGAAATGTAAGACGAAGTAAAATATTTTGTCTAAAAGTCTCACCCCTGTTTTTTTCGGGAAAATTAAAAACAACTACCAAAAAATTTACAATATTCTAGTTTGTGTTAAAAATATTTAACGGCTGAAACAAATTTGGGAGCGGTGTTGCTTTTACAGCTGCCATTTTAGCGTTTATAGGCGTTAGTGTCAACTGATTATGAAAATAATCTTATCACTTTTCTCTAGAAAATGTAATAATTTTTCATTTTTTAGTTTAGCAAAATTAACAACATACCTAATTTAAAATATTATAAATAACATTGTTTAAAAATCAATTACCAGAAATAAAAAAAAATAGAAATTGAAATAGAAATAGATAAATATAAATATAAATAAACAATCAAGAGAAACCAAAATGCGACAAGCTCGTCCAGAACAGTTTTTGCGAAATTAGAAAGTCAAAGTCAAAATTAGAAAGAGTTCCCAACACAAAAATATAATTTCCTATCTGGATCGCCAAGCTCCTCCTTTGAATGAAGAAGGCTTTAAAGCTTCTAGACTTAACCCTCAAACTTAATTCAACCATTTTTGGCCTCTCCATCCCATGGACCATGAGTTTCCACACTAAAAGAATTAAAAATATAGCGATCCTCCAGCTGCTCATACTTTCTATGTTTTGGTGTTCCGACAATTTGTGCAGCCTGATTCTTTAGATGTTTTTGCAAAGCAGCTATCAGCTAAGGTGCATAGCTTAATAAAATTAGCAGTCAGACCGAACCGAAGATTTTTTCTGTGGCTAAGGTGTGACTGCACGTGGTGTCCCAGACTAAACTCTGTGAACACGCTTCTCATTGTTTCTACAAATTTCAGTTGGTTCAAGCTTAGCTGGAATTTCCATCAGAGTTTAAATCACGCTTGATGATTTTATTAATCATCTTATGCCTGAGCAACCTGCCTGTACTTTTTTCGCAGTTATGAAGGCCATATTTGTCAGCTTTTTCACAACAAATACAGACATGCTCCTCACACACAGGAAATAAGCCTTAGTGAAATCGAAACGTAAAAAACAAGATGTCTTCAAGATGATTTCCCAGAGACATTGAAGGAAGAGCGTCTAGCCATGCATTACTTTCATATTACTGAAGAGCTAGGAGGCGCGCGGTCTCTCGACTCTTGACAATCCAGAATAAGATTTTTATAAGAAGCTTGACCCAAACTCAAATCAAAACCTTTTCGATATATATTAGGAATTTCGTTAAATGTGCACAAATCAGTCCAGCATTTTAAAGCGAAATCAATGTTTGTCTGAAGTATTTAAAATTGATTGTGAAAGAATGGTTTCAATCAAAGCTTGTACAGTTTTACATGATCCTAAAAAGACCGATAAACATAATTTAGATGATTCGCGTATTACTAGGCCTCCTAATTTTACAGCAAGTGTTGATTGTTGCCACGATAGATTTTCAAAAATGCGACTTGTTATTTGTTGTAGAGTTGTTTTTAAGACTGAATCATAACTAGAAAGTTTATCAAAAGGAGCACATCTGAGTATGTATGTTAGTCTTGGAATTGAGAAATAGTGTTTTACAACGTAAAACTTGTTTGAGAATTTCGATATTCAAGATTTTTTGAAAACCGGTTAAGAAAATTTTTGAATTTAAAGTTTCAGGTATTTTTGTTTTAGAAAACGGGCATCCTAATAAAGTTAAAGATTCCATCAATGTATTTTTAACATTTTTATCAATTTCCCTAAATATTTTAAAACTATTAGGATCTATATTATTTGACAAAAACCAAAACCAAATTTCATATTTGCTAAACTTTAACTCTAGACCGATCTGTTTACTTGCTATAATTAAATTTTTTAAATCTTCCAAGGCTTTTTTCAAATTTGGAATATTCTGGAAAATAAACTGTAAATTTTGAAATAACGATATTTCTGTTAATATAATTAAAGGCATCTTTGAACGTCGGATAGCATGTGCAGCAGCTTCTAAGCTGAGAACATATATTCCATATCATAATTTTTGAGATAAGTTTTTCACAATTATCAGGTGTTTACCACAACAAGACATAGGCCAACGAAAAAAGTTGTAAAAAGATGTCTCAAAAATAATGATATGAACTTTAGAACCTTAGCCACCAAACGTCTAAGACAAAGACCAACTGCTATAGGACGAACTTTTCTCAATTTTATACATCCAATTGAATAATAATAATGTTTGTAAAAAGAAATTAAAACTAACGAAATATTGATCATTGACGAGAATTAGGGCAAGTACATTATCTCCACATAGCCTCAGTACTACCTAAAACTACTCTAATTTACATTTAGTATCTTAGGGTACGCTAACAGAATAAAATCTTTTCGGATCACCTGCTTTCGGTTGAAACCTCAAATTAACTCTTTTGCCTTTTTGGTCGTCAATTTCGAAAAACGTATTCCAATCTAACAAATAGTAGAACCCGGTCCTGGGAGTGGTAGAGGCAGGTTCAGCCTGAGTTTCTTGAGTACTGGTACCGCTGCTGCTTGAGTCTGGACCTCCAAAGGACTCCTCTAGCTCCTTGAGTGATGGAGTTTTATCCTCTTGCGGGGCTGTGGTGGATTCCTCGGCTTTTACTGTGACTACCGCTGTAATACCTAAAAAATTCTTTTATAGTAATGATTTTTTTCATGTTTTTGATCTTGGGGATAGAGAATTTGCATGGGAGATTACTGGAGAATGTTCCAAGCCTTTTCACGGGCCCCTATAGTTTATCAGAAGGGCACCCGTAAGCTAGGCCCAAATTTTGTGTAGGCCAACTACCCCACTACCCCAAAAAAATTAAAAGAGGAATTTTGTGCGTAAATTTGTTTTATTTAAAAACACATTTATACATAGATAACATAATGATATTAACTTTTAAGTAACCTATATATAGCCTGCTCCACTTCAGTTATTGCATCGAGAAGTCGCACAGGGTGATGCAAATTGGGCACTTATAAGTGGGAAATGGTACTTCTAGGAGAGATACAGAAAATTAACCCACCTTTGCAAGCCGAGGGTTTTAAAGCTTAATTGAGTTGTCAAATCAAATTTTCGTGTCACTTATAGTTTCTGAGTTATAACAGAAAGTTATATTTTTTCTTATGGAATCACTCTTTTTTATTTGTGTTTTATTACTATTAGGGGTGGCTCTGTATTTCCCTTTGGTGTACAGACAGGCTAGGGGAAATACAGAAAATACTAGGAAATACGTGGAAGTACTTGGAAATACTGGTATTAGGTGTACAAAAATTGACAATCGAGCCACCCATCGTATTACCCTACAATTTGCTTTAAAACGATGTATCACACTCTATGTTTATTTTTTGTATTGTTATTTTATTATTTTTTTACTCTTAGAATATTTTTATATTTATTAATAAAAATAAAGGAAATAAGAATAATAAAAAAATATTTTTAAAAAACACAAAAAAAAAATAGTGTGAAACATCAATTCAAAGGAAATATTTTTTGTAGATATCGGTAAAAAATGGTCATATCGTAACAAAAAATATATATATTATATTAGAAACCTAACTAAACGTGACAGATAACATTTAGTTTGACAATTGCATATTAAGCTTTAAAAAATCTACACACACTTGGATCATAAACGTAGGGGAGAGCGGGGCAGATGACGATGTTAAGGATTAAAGCTCCCTAGAAAATACACAAACTCGGTTTTGACTAAAAAACTGCGTTTAATTGTTAGATAGATGTTTTGGTTTACAAACAAATTTTTAAAAAATCATAATAATTTAAACCTTAAAAATCTTTTCTAATGAGGTGCAGGCTTCATGCCCTCACAGCCTCCACATTTAATCCAGTCCTTTATTGGAGGTTTAATCCATGGTTCATCGCACCCTGAACAGAAAGTATTTTTATTGTTCTTTTTTGTTTCTGTTAGGTTTTGATTAACATTTTAAACTTTGAAGACTTTACCATGGGTTTTCATTTTATTGTCTTGTTCAATTGTTTCCAACTTTTTTTTCAAGCTTTTTTGGAGTCCCATAAGGACGAAACGGTTAACTGTTAACACTTATTAGGTGTCCATTAGATCTTGGACCCCCGTGAGGTTAAGCTTTCAGGCTACCCACGGAAAAATATAAGGGAAACAAAAAAACTCCTTTTTGCCCGATTAGCCACGAAACTTGTTTGATTTTTAAATTCACGGGTACGAAATTCCACGTTTGTTAGTATTATTTGGCTTAAAAATTCCGTTGATTGACGCTCACTGTCTTGAAGACGGGTAAAAATGCAATCTCTGTTGATCCGGCCTGAAAGACAAAGAGCTGTCGTAGGTCACGGACTAAAAGTTGTTTTCTTTTATTTGCATTCGATCTTTTCATTGATCGATATTGTATAGCAGTGTTCGCCTGCTTTTGGTTTTTTGTTTCTCTCGTATCTCGGTAGATGGCGCCTCTTGCTATAGTTCGCTCACTAATTACATTTAATTAGAGACAAAACCATCTGATTAACTTCGCAAGATTTGTCACAGAGACAAAAAAGAGACTGCCGAAAAGATAGGGCCGCGCAGCCAACAAGTTCCAGTAGCGCACAGCGCTGCAATCGCGGACTATTTGTTCTTTGTTTCTATTTGTATTTAAAACTAATTTTATTCTGTTCGATTGGGGTCGTTCATAAATTACGTAAAACTTTGAGAGAATTGTCTATCACATAACGCTTAGTATTTTCCTAATGCCATTTGTTGTTAGAAATGGTTTACTATGTTGAATTGAATTGAATAAATCTTTATTAGCAAATCATGCTATTTCAAATTACAAACATAAATATAAAAAATACATTTAAATGTTAATACATACACCAGTATTTCTATAACAAAACAAATCCAAACTTATAATACTAATAACTATTTACTTCTTATTATTACATAATGGATAATATATCTCTGAAGAACAGCATCGCTGTGGAATAAGCTTCCTGCGACACTTTTCCCTGCAGGTTACAATCTGAACCTTTTCAAAACCAACATACACCACCATTTCCGCGCACTTGCCGCTTCTCGAGCGTGATAGGGATCTCCTTGCGAGTGCGCACCGTAAAAAAAAATATTGAAATAAAGCCAGGTTAAATAACAGCAATTTTTATTCAACTGAATTAGGATATGTCATTGTTTTATAAAGGAATCAGATTGTATAACAAATTACCATTAGACATTAAAAAGTGCAAATCAAATAATATGTTTAAGAGAAAACTTAAGAAGTACTTGTTGCCTAGTCAGCCTGATTGTTTATGTAAACCACCCTTGGTACTATATTATATTATATTATTATAGGTAAATTTAGTGGGAATAAGGACACTGTTGTTCTGGTAAATATACGTTTTAATCCATCGGTAACGTTTCGACAATGGTTTTTGTCTTCATCAGACTAAAAAGGGTACAACTCATTAGTAAGATAATACAAAATACGGCACATTAATACATCACCAATTAAAAATTATTATTCTTTTCCTAATAAATAACATTTAAAATGACCTTATTGACAATATATTATTTTTTTCCTAAATATTTTTTTCCCTTTTAATGTATATGTAACTGATTTTTTTATTTATTTATATAAAGAAATAATTATGGTTTATTTTTCTTCTTCTTTTTTTTTAATATACATATATAAAATTTCTTATACAAAGGTTCAAAAAATGTTGTCACTATAGTAACTGATGGGTGGCTCAATAAAATACGCACAAAGAGATCAATCAGCTATTCATATAAAAACAACAATAACAAATAAAACCTGTAGCAAGCCATAATACCATGTAGAAAATAACAACAATGTACACATTATATATGTTAAAATTTAAAAAGGACTGTTAAAATATTTAAAATTCCGTACTCACCCTTAAGACTAGATCGAACATTGGAACAACAAAAAACAAGAATTCAAGCACATCAGGAAAACAAACGGCACAATGAAAATCGATTCAAACAACATAAATACGATTGCCAAGAAAAAAATAAAAATAAAAAAGATAAGACAGCATTAGCCACTCATCATTTTTCAACACAGCATGAGTTTACGTTTGAGGAAGCAAAGATCTTGGAAAAAGAAACTAATAATTACAAACGCTCCATTTTGGAAATGATATATATAAACATTAATAAAGATAGAGCAGTTAATTTACGTAGCGATGTTAACAAATTGAGTACGGTATATAACTCCCTACTCAATAGAATTCGCTTAAAATAACCCCCAAATGACGATTAATGAAATTAACAATTAACAAAATAAAGTAAATTTAAAAGAAAATTATATTTCAAAAATAATATAAAATATTTATAGAAAAATATATATATATTAATATACATTAATATTAATATTATAAAAATGATCAAAATTATATAAAATATAAAAAAATAATAATAATAGAAATTAAAAAAAATAATAATAATAATAACATTAATAAAAAATATAAATATAATATGTGTATGTATGTATGTGCATGGGTGTATATGTATGTATGTATGTGATTGTATGTATGTATATGTGGGTGTATGTATGTATATGTATAATATAAAAGGAAAAAATAAAGCTTTTCCCCAATTAAACCACGACAACAAAATACGAAGTGTCTTTCTAAGTAGTCATGAATACGTAAATTAGTTGAAAATTAGCGTTCAACCAAAAAATATTTTTTGCTTTTTTAAAAATTAATTGTATATACCAAGGTTTAAACAGGAAAAGTTTTGTGTTCTGACAACAATGCATGTTATCAATGCATTTTAATATACAACAACTGCAAACTAGAAAATAAGTTCCATCACTGTCTTAATTGTATCATACTATATACACTTGTCCCACTCTAAATTAAATCAGTATCGTACACTACTAGTTCCACTCTATTCAAGGTTGCCTTTTGCTTTAAACTTAAAGAATTTTAATTTGTTTTAATATTTCGGAACAATGAAAATCCAGAATAGTGACAACAATGCGGACTAATTTTGCCGCCGATAATATAACCTGTCTGATAAACAAAACAAAAGAAAATATAAATAATTAGCAGATTAAGGTTGGGTTTCGTTTTTAATTTTGTGCCGTTTGTTTTCGTGATGTGCTTGAATTCTTGTTTTTTGTTGTTCCAATGTACGATCTAGTCTGAAGGGTGAGTACGGAATTTTAAATATTTTAACAGTCCTTTTTAAATTTTAACATAGGTTTATAATGTGTACATTGTTGTTATTTTCTACATGGTATTATGGCTTGCTACAGGTTTTATTTGTTATTGTTGTTTTTATATGAATAGCTGATTGATCTCTTTGTGCGTATTTTATTGAGCCACCCATCAGTTACTATAGTGACAAAATTTTTTGAACCTTTGTATAAAAATTTTTATATATGTATATTAAAAAAAAAAAGAAGAAAAATAAACCATAATTATTTCTTTATATAAATAAATAAAAAAATCAGTTACATATACATTAAAAGGGAAAAAAATATTTAGGAAAAAAATAATATATTGTCAATAAGGTCATTTTAAATGTTATTTATTGGGAAAAGAATAATAATTTTTAATTGGTGATGTATTAATGAGCCGTATTTTGTATTATCTTACTAATGAGTTGTAACCTTTTTAGTCTGATGAAGACAAAAACCATTGTCGAAACGTTACCGATGGATTAAAACGTATATTTACCAGAACAACAGTGTCCTTATTCCCACTAAATTTACCTATAGTTGCATTGCAAGGACGTGATAAGTTTACCAAATATTATATTATATTTTATTATTTTAGTCTCCATATTATTTTTTTGGTGTGTTTTAGTATAGTGACCTTTTCTCATAAAGAAAGATGGCATCAATGTTTTTTTTTAGGATAGGATTAAAAACATTTTACAGTACAGTATAAGTACTTGATAAAGCTGTGTGTTACTAGATTATTCTTTTAGTAGGTAGGTGATCCGTGGTATAGGTATAGTTAGTTCTGTTGGGAATGATACAGGAATGTGCTTGTAATGGTTTTTCGGTATTATTAGAGAATTATTGAAATATAGCCAGGCTATAATTGTGCCAGTGTGAAAATAAACGACGATAGTTTTAAATTCGACTTTGGTATGAATTTTGAACGATTAACTGTCAGTTTTCAATGTAAATGTGTTAAAATAGTGCCTAGCACAATTATAGCCTGGCTATATTTCTCTAATAATACCGAAAAATCATTACAAGCATTCCTGTATCATTCCCAACAGAACTAACTATACCTACCTACTAAAAGAATAATCTAGTAACACACAGCTTTCTCAAGTACTTACACTGTACTGTAAAATGTTTTTAATCCTATCCTTAAAAAAAACATTGTTACCATATTTCTTTATGAGAAAAGGTTACTAGACCAAAAAAATAATATAGAGACTAAAATAAAAAAATATAATATAATATAATATAATATGATACCAAGGGTTTACTTAAACAATCAGGCTGACCAGTGGCGTATATATGCCCGCCCCCCCCCAAGCTAAGATTTTTTTAGATATTTTCTACATATTTCATAAATACAAATATAAAATAGTATAAAATACGTCTTTATAAGGTCTGGGCCCCCCCTCCGAAACTTTTTTCCATATACGCCACTGAGGCTGACTAGGCAACAAGTACTTCTTTTTTTTTTCTCTTAAACATATTATTTGATTTGCAATTTTTTATACATGATTCCTTTATAAAACAATGACTTATATCCTAATTCAGTATTTATACTGTTTAAATAAAAATTGCTGTTATTCGTTGTTGCATAGGTATAAACATCTGTAACATTCATCAATCAATGTTAATAGAAGTTGCAACCAAAAAAATAAATAAATAATTAGCTTGTCTAACGAACTGTCACGATCAGCTGTTTTTCGATCCAAGATGGTCGCCATAGGACAAACAAAGCGTTTTCCCATAAGTCGCAATGTTAACAAAAACGTAATTTTAAAAAAAAGTGAAACGATTTAACTTACAACAAAGATGCTGTTTTAAGTATTGAACCTTTGTACACATGGGAAAAATGCGTTTTTCTTAAAAAAAATCAATTGAAGCCAGTAAATCTCAAATAAAAGGGACCATGTTTTGTTCAAAAGTCAGGTTATGTTTTTATTTACTTTTGTTTTTTTTTACTTCTTTTCCAGTTTTTTACTCAGTTTGAATCATTATTATTAGTTTCTGTGCTGTTATGAATTGTGGCAGCTGGGATAGAGCTTGATAATGTTAGTTTTGACGGAATGCCAAGTATTTCGACCTTAATTTAATTTAAAAAATCATCTTGATTTAAATGAACTAGGTATCAGCTCAAAGAAGGGAAAAGAAAGTGGATAAATGCTCTAGTACCTGACTTAACAGAGGATAAATTAAAATATTCGAAAGTTTTTTGTCAGGTTTGTTTTGGATAAATGTGTAACTGCCATTTTGGCAACATTTTCTATTGGGATCTTTTTTTGTGCGTGAGTGGACTTTTGCAGAAGTGTAACATAGAATTGTGTTAAACTGTAAGAAATATTTCACTATGATTTTTTTACTATTCTAGGCAATACAATACAGCAATGATCATGACTGGGTCTCTCCTGAATAGATTATTGTTTCAAAACGGTTGAAAAATTTTAAAAATGAAGGTTGAAAAAAGGGTCCTGAGAAGAAAGAAAAGGAAAACAATATGAAGTTAAAGTGTGAATAATGAGCTGAACCAAATTTGTACACCATCCTACAGAACTCTTAAATAAACTTTTGGTAGTGTAGCATCCTGTATAGTGTCGAGTCCTGTATAAGTTTCTTTTTCTTTAATAAATATTTATTTTACAGACCTCAAAACAGTTTAGAATAAACTGGTGAATTTGACAATCTCCCTAACTCAAACCTCTTTTTATCTTAAACTATTTTGGTGCAAATTTTCCTTTACTTCCATGCTTTTTGACACCGTAAAATTTGTATAGTATCTGCCTGGACCTACTACAAGTCCTGTTGTAAAATTTCTACGGTACTGTTCTGAGCTTATTACCAAAAAAAATTTTTTATGGCATCATTAATAATAGATGGGAAAAAAAGTAATCTTTGTTGACTTTGATGACCACAAGAAAAACAAATAAGTTCTCTCAGATATTTTTTTCAATTTCTCTCAAAAAAACTTGGGTTCTAATACTCCTAATGGGTCATATGCTGTTACGCCCAATTGTAGAGTAGAGTATATATTTATTTGCATAAACTTTTAGATACATAATTGAGCAAATATTGTAACAAAAAAACAGTAATAAAAGTAATAGTAACAGTAGTAATACAACAGCGAATATTGTACTGTTGTAAAATTTGAACAGTACTTACTGTTGTGAGCTGATGAACCTTAGGTTTGACCGTACTTAAGCCCTATGTATTATAGTTCATGGAAAATCATATGGTGATGTACGGTGTGTGAGGCCAATGACAAGGAAAAACTGTATTTTAATTTTGCAAGTTTTTTTTTTATATAATGTTTACTTATATTTTTTTAAATAAACATGTTAGAAGTTTGCTTGACCAACCTCGGTTGGAACTCATATGTGCATATTGATCTGTTGGACTGACCTACCTATAAGTTGTGCCTCTTTTTCATGTCGCTACTGGAGGGTTAAAGTAATTAAACTTTGTCTAAACCTAAAAATCATAGTGAAATATTTTTCACAGTTTAACGCTCTAGAAGGCCTATTACTTAGCAAAAGGTTTAGTCAAGTACAACAAAAGATCCTAATAGAAAACCTGAATCTGATGAGAAAAGTTTAGTCTATTTCAATTTCGTCTCTGTTAAGTGAGCCTTGAAGTGAGCTCTTTGAATAGAACTACTTTCCCCTACCTTGGGCTGATAGTTCATTGATTCATTGGTCAAAAAACTTCAAAAACCTTTGGGGGCCCGATACCTTTGGGGGCCCCCAGAGGTCTTATGATGTACTTTATGCTATTTTTTCTGTTTATTCATGAAATATATGGAAAATCTCTAAAAAAATATGTGGTTTGGGGAGGTCCGGGCCCCTAGCCCCCCCGCCCCCTTGGTGCGCCCATCTAATAATTCAAAATAAGTGAAAAAACTAGAAAAAAAGTTAAAAAAAAACAAAATAAACAAAAACATAACCTACTTTTTTGAAGAATACATGGTCCCTTTTATTTCAGATTTTCTCGCTTTAGTTTAATATTTTTAAGAAAAACGCATTTTTTCCCATATGCACAAAGGATCTGTTCTTAAAACTGATTAATTTTTGAGACTAAAGCTCTTGTCGTTTTTGTAAAATTTACGTTTTTGTTAACATTACGGCTTATGGGAAATCGGTTTGTTTGTCCTATGGAAGACATCTTGGATTTGATCATATGTTTTGTTAGACAGCCCTATACAGGTATTCTACCCATATTACAAATTGCAAGTCATTTTTAAAAGCAAGTTACAAGTATATTGTAAACGCAGTCGAGTCAAACCTAACCTCAAATTCTTGGTTTGTTTTTCTGGAATTTTCGGATGCAAAAATTTTGCTAAGAAATAACTTTTTCACTACAAAGGAGATCTGTTTTGTGTTAAACCGCGTGTTATCAGACAAAAATGGTCTTGTTTTGTGACTAAGACAAGGTAAGAAAGATAATTTATGTTATTGAAGTTAGGGTCGATTTATATACTTGTTATACAGATTGACACTGAACATATACATTGGTTTTAGATAAAATGTGTCAACTTAGTATTGGTGCATTGTGTGTTCGGGAGGGGTGATCATCTGTCCACAGCAGGTTTACAAATTTTTTTAACAAGACTGTGTAGGACTCCACAGGACACTAAAATACACTACAGGACCAAGAATTTATTTGAGTCCTATAGGATGGTGTACAAATTTTGTTCAGCTGTTCACCCCTCAGTTATGGCAGGGGTGGATCTAGGAACTTTATTTAGGGGGGGTAGATATCATAATAAATATTGCATAAAACAGTTTTGCATTGTGACCAGGATGTGTATTCTGTATGTAAAAACTTAATATAGTTTGAGATTTAGGGTGGGGGGGGAATTTCCCCTCCCGTAGATCCGCACCTTCTTATGGGTCATTGTCCATATAATTTTGTTATTATTGATGTATTGCCTTTTTGGCATTTTCCATTTTTAGTTTTAGTAGAAATTTTAGTCAGTAGTGCACCCAAGAATAGGTCTTTGGGGGACCTGAGACACAGTTATTTCAAATTTCAATTTATTTTCAAAGTTTCGTTACAAATTCCTAATACAGTTGAAGTACTGTCCCTGAGCTGCATGGTAGCTCGTCGGGAGAATACTGGTCAAGTTTACATATACTATAATACTTTTTTTTCATTATATCTACCTACTTATATATCTTATATAATATCACAAAATGATCATAATATTATTATTGTCATAAATGTTTTAATCTAATTAATTTTAAGCCACACCTATTATAGATGTGTTATGTTATACTTTTAGAAATTTATATGTTATACTCTTATAAATCTTGTGCTATACTCTTATAAAAAGTTATGTTATACTCTTATAAATGTTATGTTAGACTTATATCAATGTTAAGTTCTTATAAAATGTGCATAGTTTCGACTTGAATGTTAAATGGTATCAAATCTATTTTACTTAAATTTAATTTAATCTAGTAGGCACTTATTTGTTTTTAGTTAAGGACATTCACATTCAGACAACACAAACACTCAAAAGGCAAATCCTCTCAAACAGTACCTCCTGCTCCAGATTAGCCGAGTTCTTATTATGCCATATCTTCACCTATTTAATTTTTTTATTCATGAAATATTTGGAAAATGTCTAAAAATCCTTAGGCTTCTGTCTTTTAGTTTAGTGTTTGAACATAATTCTAGCTAGTGCTTTTACTTTTTAGGTACACAGACATTATGGATTTGTATGGATCATTACAATCACATTGAGTACACACTGCTTGGTTGCAAATGATTTTTCATTTAGGTAAGTAATAGAGAAATATTGGTTAATAAGTTCTGTCTCTTTCTACACCCATACTAGGGCCTATTCTTAAAATACATAATGCCATTTAACATAATAATTATATGTTCAAAATTAATGCTCAAAGGGGGAGCAGGGTTTGGCCTTGTATTACACATAACTTTTTTTTAATGTATTTTGTTTCTTGAAAATTCTGTACAGAGGGTGGAGGTGGGTCAATTACATAATTTAAGAATAGGCCCAAAGTGTACTTAGGGCAGAGCTTCAAGAGCTAAGCTCCCCCTTAAAAATTTGGTTAGCCCCTGAAATTATATTACATATAAACACATATTTCAGACAGAGTCGACACGAAGGCTTATTGGGGTGGGGAAGGCAACAGCCACCTTTCCTCAGAAACTTTTTGATCTTCTGCAATTTTTTGTAACTCTAACAGTTTCATATTGCATTATTTTAATTTTATGTGAGTTTTATGTAATTTCTAAATAGCAATTGAAGATACAAGTTATTTTATTTTGTTTTTTTTTTTCTGAAAAATGGTTAGAGATAAAAATATTGCAGATCAAAAAATTTCTGAATAAAACAAGGAATTCATTTTACATTTTTAAATCTGCCAATAACTTACTGCAAAAAAGTTCTGGAGAAAAAAGGGGGCATGACCACGGAAAAAATATCACCCTGTAGTTTTTCCTAATATTTGACATGCTTAATGATGTATGCCTTGTAACAAAACAACAACAACATGTTCCAGATTTGAGCTAAATATCTCAAAAACTGCACGAGTTATAAATAAAAAGCAAACAAAAAACTAATATTTTAATAACCCATATCTTAAAAACTAAGCATGGTTATACAAAGTTTTTTTTCTTAAAATCACTCAAGATAATCCTCTGAAGTTTGGCGACATACTTTATTAACACCTGTATAAAATACCTACTATTATGAGTCCCCTGGCAGCTTTTTTTTGCTTTTTAGTTATCCAACGCAACAATCAACAATGGGATAACATCATTATGTGGCCACCTTTATTATTAAAAAATGGATTGGAGAATGGATATTGTGAAGAATATATGAAAATTACATTACAACATTTGAGCAATTCCACATAAACCTAGAAATTAGAAAATTGAAGACTGTAAAAGTGTGTTCTTATTTTTTAAAAATATTGGTTTTATTATGGATTATCAGGTGGTAGATGTTTAACTATTTTTAAGTTTTCTAAAAATCCACAGTTTGTAATATAAATACCTAGTTTATACATTTAAGAAAAAACATTATATTTGTTAAATATTTTTAGATTTTCCTAAAACAGTTCTTATTTAAAAAAAAATAAATATTACATTTTTTAAAAAACATTGTTTTTTATTTAAGTATTACATTTTCGAGGTCATGCAAATTTTTATGTATGCGGAAAAAGTTTGGATATCTTACAGGTTTACATGACTAAAATTAATATATTTTTGATATCCAAATTCTTTTCGCATACATGAAATTAGCCTGACCTCAAAAATAGCACCTTTACTAAGAAAAAAATCATTTAAAAAGCCCGCCGAGCCCGCCCGCGCATTCTCAATTCTTCCAGTAGCCAAGGGTGGCGCTAGCGTAAACTTGTTGCCGCTTTTGAACCATAGAATTAAGCACTCTTTTATTATTTTCTCTATGATTTGTCACATTGACCAGCAGTGTTCTGAGGAGTCCCATAAGGACGAAACGGTTAACTGTCAACACTTATTAGGTGTCCATTAGATCTTGGACCCCCGTGAGGTTAAGCTTTCAGGCTACCCACGGAAAAATATAAGGAAAACAAAAAAACTCCTTTTTGCCCGATTAGCCACGAAACTTGTTTGATAATAATTTACTTACGATCAATTAAAATTTCAATATAAATAATAAAACTGATTTTTTGTAGTTTTTACATTGTTGAAAATCTTTGAAATTTTGTTATATTTGATAATTTATAAAAAAAATTAAAACATGAAGATATTTAACAAATTTTGATGTTTTTAAAATTTTTATTTAAAACTTTTTAATAGATTTAAAAAAAAAATTAATCAAATTTTCAACACTATTTTTAATGCAGAAAATCCGTTTGTACAGGAATTTCTCGTATATTTTTACACCATATTTAAAACATTTATTTAAATAGATATCAAAATATAATAAATACAAATGTTTCATGATTTTTTACGAAGTTTAAGCATATTTTTGTCAGAATGTCAATAAGAAATTCTACACGTCAAAATATGATGTTTTTTTTAATGGAACACCCTGTATATTGTTTTAGAATTTTATAGACCTTTTCTTTCTGATTTCAAAAATATATATGTTATATATTATATATAATATCTAATGATTAATTCGTTAATTAATTTTGGAGAAACAGTGAATATCGGTTATAACGACATTAAACGGACCGCTTAATTTCGGTCGTTATCACGGAGTGTCGTTATAGATAAAAAAGGTAACAAAATGGTTTATATATAGGGTGTCCTATAACTTAGGGGCCATAGGCCAACAGGGGATAGATGACGTAATCCCTGATAAAAAAGTTTATATAATGCATGGGTCAAAACTATTTCTCTGTCGAGATTTTTTAAACTTTTTTAAAATAAGCAGTAAAAATATGAAGTTTGGTAAAGTTGTGTCTTAGAACAAGAGCAATAATCTGAAATAATTAAAAAATAAATGGATCCATGACGGATGTGGTATCTTCCTAGCTAGCCTGTAAGCACAGTTCAAGTGAAGCCATGATATATCAACCGTAAAATAGTTATTTGTAAATATCCCGGAACTAAAGCTCCTACGAAGTTTTTGTGATGCTTCGTTAAAAGTTATAATTTTTTAAATATTGTAATTTTTAAAAGACTCAATTAATTAATAATAAAAATAATTGCCTTCATGGATTTTAGCCAAAATCTAATCAGCTCGTTAGAGTGTCGAATACTATTTTACCTGAATTTTATGAAAATCGGTTTAGCAGTTTAGGAGCTATCGTGTTACGGACAGAAACACACACAGACAGACATCACGATGATATTGCTAAGATAGGTCAAAATACACTCAAATATTATTATTTATTTCAAAAAAAAAATTTCGTCGAAAACAATACCTTCTCTAGCCATTGCTGTGCGGGCTAGAAAGGTAAAAATTACGTGGTCAAATTTTTTCAAGAAAAACAATTTTTTTTGGTATAAGCTTTTAAGAATGCCATATTAAACGCAAGTTTTTTTTTCTAATTTTGTGTTAATAAAGATAAATCCCTAGGGAGACATAATAATAAAGTATCGTTGATATTTTTAAAAAGAATAATTGCCTATTTATTCTTTCTTCGAACTATTTTTTTTAAATTATTTTTATAAATGTTTGGAGATTATTTTGACATTTGACTGTATCTCAACATCTAATTCTATTAAAAAAAGGAATGGTACATTTTTGGATCCCAATTAGCTAAGTACCTATTAATTTAGCTGTGACAGATTTTTGTTTTTTGTAAAATCCATTTTTCCCCCACTTTAAAACTGGTATATCTTAAAAAACAGATGAATGTTGACACCCATGTTATATAAACTTTTTTACCAGAACTAACCTCCTCTATCAACTGCTAAAAATTGTGGGACACCCTGTATAGAACTCGGTCGGGACCTTAATATGTCGTCGCTATAACCGATATGTCTTAATATCCGATATCGTTATAAGCCAGACCTGTCACAAGTATATTATGAAAGTACTTTAAGTACAAGTACCAAGTACATTAACACTTGTAAAAGTGGTTGAAGTACCAAGTACAATTTGTTTTCAAATGTACTTTAAGTACCAAGTACATTATAAAAGTACTTGATTTTCTCCAAGTCTTTTACTTTTACAATAAAAGTACTTCAAGTACTTTTAATATGTCAAAAAACAAGAAAAATGCTAACAATATCAAAAAAAAAAAATTCCAAATTGTAAAAAAATTTCAAAAAAGTAAAAAATGTCAAAAAACTTCAAAAAATAAGTATATGACAAAAAAGTTCAAAAATTTTTTTTTTATGTCAAAATGTGTCAAAAGATGTAAAAAAACGTCAAATGTGTTAAAATTGTTTACAAAATTATACCTAAATTGCATTTATTTATTTATTCTGAACTCATCATTTTACATACAAATGCCGTAGAAACGTTTTTATAGTTTTGCAATAGGGGTGTTACCCCGAACTCCGGGGTAAATGGAACCTACCCCCAAAGACAAAAATTTTAAAATATATTAAGTTTTTCTGTCCCAAATTGCATACGGTTGTTTCAAAAGGATCACATTTGTGTAAATTCAAATATATTTAACTTTGTAACCTGAGACCTACAAAAAACCGGGATGCACGTACCCTACATTGCCTTATTTCTTTTTTGGTGGAGCACTTGCGGCACTGTTCTTAACGTCAATAATTTCTAAATCACTCATTGAAAGTACTATTTATATAATAGCCAACAAAACTGCTTAAAAACTTGTTTAAATCAAAGTAAATAAATGAGCATAACAAACGTAAATATCCAAGAAATTTTTTGAGGTCCTAAACCAACCTCCATGAAAAGTAGAAACTACGTCTGCTGCAAGGCGAGTAGGTGGATGCCCAAAAATCGAGCTGCAAGTTCAATATATCTGCACTACCGTACTACCGACACCCCTCAATAGATAGCATGACTGTTGTAATAGTTTCTCACGCTGAATTTGAATTTTACGTTCCACGAAATAATGAAGGTGCATGCAAATAATTAAGCCTATAGGCATTATTCTTTGGATAAGTGTGTACCTAAAGTTCATATTATTATTTTTGAGACAACTTTTTACAACATTTTTTCATTGGCCTATGCTATTTGTTATGGTAAACAGCTGATGACTGTCAAAAAGTTATCTCAAAAATTATAAAATAGAGTAATTTTACGATTTTTTTGGCGACTAATTAAGACATACCTATCAAGGTTGCAAAAATACCTTCCCTGTGAAGTTGACAGGTGGCAACCCTGAGGTTACCACTTGTCTTCGGCGCATTAAAGTTATATCTCAGCTATATCCACATTGTACTTCAAGAATATTTTATTGTACTTGAAGTACTTTTAATGTACTTGAAGTACTTCGAATGTACTTAAAGTACTTTAAATGTACTTGAAGTACTTTGAATGTACTTTGAATGTACTTGAAGTACTTTGAATGTACTTAAAGTACTTTGAATGTACTGGAAGTACCTATATTGTACTTGAAGTACTTTACTTGACAAAATCAAGTACTTTGTTTGAAACTCGTAGACAATGATTGTGTAAAAATAAAATTTCGGACTTCTATTGTCTTTATTTATTTTAAACACGACGTTTCGGTTAGTAAGTATCTCTAACCGTTATCAAGTGTAAACTAAACGACAGAAGATAAGATCAACTCACCGAGAAAAACTTAAGAAACTACAGACACGTACTCAAGAACAGACTCAACAACACCAAGCACTATAATGAACATCTCGAAAATGACTCTGAGCACCAACGAAGAATTGGTACCCAGTAAGGGACTTAAGTTCGCCATTGCACCGGCACAGACACCGACACTGGAAATTATTGCGGCAATAGAGACCGTTAGTCTATCTCAACCCGAAGCTGATGAGTTTCGCCATAAAGTAAGAACAACGTTGGACAGAAAGAAGCAACAAAAGACAAACATCACCAGTCAAGAACAACGGGCAATCAAGAACCTGCAGGCTGACAAATCAATCAAGATGCTACCGGCCGACAAAGGAAACGCGACGGTGATCATGGATATCGAGACTTACGACAAAAAGATCCAAGAAGTCCTGGAGAAAGGAGACTACAAGCAACTACCCAAAGATCCAACCACCACCATAGAAGGACGCATCTACAGGACTTTGAAGAAGTATGCTGAAAATATCCCGGATGCTGTTAGATCCCGCCTGACTCCACACCACAGTAAGGCACCACATTTTTATGGATTACCAAAGATCCATAAGAAGGATATACCACTGCGACCAATTAGCAGCTCCAGAGACTCACCGACCAGCACTTTGTCCGAATCTTTTGTCAAAAACTCGGAACATTTTGTCGAGGTTTTAAAAGGTATCGAATTAGATCCCGGCGATAGATTTGTAAGTTTTGATGTAGAAAATCTCTACACCAACGTGCCAATAAATGAGTCACTCAGTATCATCAAAAACAAATTACAAACTGATGATACACTTTACGAGAGAACAACGCTATCGGTGGAGGGGGTGATGGATCTTTTGGAGCTCTGTCTCCGTAACTCTTACTTTCAAGTGAAAGATAAGTTTTACGCGCAAAATGATGGACTCCCAATGGGTTCATCTCTTTCGCCAGTGGTAGCAAACATCTACATCGAGTGGTTCGAGGACCATGCTATCAACACAGCAAGAGTCAAACCAAAACTATGGCTACGATACATGGATGACACATTTATTATATGGCCGGAAAATGATGACGAACTACAAAATTTTCTACACCATTTAAACGGTATTCGACCAACAATCAAGTGCACCATGGAAATTGAAAAAGATTTAACCTTACCTTTTTTGGATGTTCTTGTCAAACGATTAGTCAGAAACATTCAAACCACTGTATATAGGAAACCTACACACACGGGACAGTACCTAAATTTTAAGTCTAATCATTCTGTTGCAACAAAACAAGGAGTTATAAGAAGTTTGTATTTAAGAGCCTTAAATATTTGTAGTAATAATGAAGAATTAACAACATTAAAAAGGACTTACAACAGAATGGTTATTCCGAGAAATTAATAAACTCAAATATTTAAAATTTAAAACAAACTAAATGTACCAAATTCTCAAAATAATGATCCGTTAGGTGTTATTAACATTCCATATGTTCAAGGGATTTCAGAAAACATAAGACGAATAGCTAAACACTATAATATAAAAACAGTATTTTCTTCGGGAAATACGATAAGAAGTTTTGTAACTAAAACAAAACCAGACAATCCCTCAAATAATAAGGAATGTATTTACCAAATCCCGAAACGCCCTCTTCAGGTTAGAGTAAATGAACATCTAAAAAGTACCCAATTAGGGGATATTGAAAAATCCGGTTTAGCAGATCATGCATGGTCAAATGATCACAGGATTCAGTGGTCAGAACCTAAAGTTTTACATAAGGCGCATTGGCGAAAACGAAAGTTTATTGAAGCTGCGTTTATAATGCAGAATAAAGAAGTTTTCAGTCAACCAAGCACGGACATACCAAACATATGGAAACCACTCCTTAAGGAAAACAGGCGTCTTAGGATTTAAAAGGGGGCGGGCCATCACACCTGACTGCACACCAAGTATATAAGTAGTAGCCTAGAGACTAGATTGTTTAGTTTACACTTGATAACGGTTAGAGATACTTACTAACCGAAACGTCGTGTTTAAAATAAATAAAGACAATGGAAGTCCGAAATTTTATTTCTACAAAATCAAGTACATTTGCAAGTACATTGTTATAAGTACTTCGAGTACCAAGTAAAATTATTGGATTGTAGTAATACTTCAAGTACAGTACTTGAGGTACTTGTAAGTACAATATCAAGTACTGTACTTGAAGTACCTGAGACCTCTATTATAAGCTCTATTCACTGTATATGCGTTTAAATGTTTTAAACGCTTAAATTGGTACTCTTTAAAACATAAACGCAGCCATGAAAAAAACAATCGCATTGACACAAAAAGTTTGGTTTTTTCCGAGGAAGAAAATCTGGATATGATCAAATTGTTTTATTCAAATAATGAATTTCTTTTTGGTATTCTGACCCAAAGATATATTAAACACTCGCAGAAACCTAATTTTTTCCACTTAAATGCTTGACAACAGCTTTTGTGTAAGCAACAATCGGTTTTCTGCACTTATTAGGAAATACAACCTTACCTTCTTCTCTCTTAATTTCGTTCTTATCCAGTCCGTTATCGAAGTTCAAAGGATCTGGAGCATTTTCGTGGTTTAAGGCAGCCGATTTCACTAAGCTCTGGTTAAGAGTCGTAACGATGTCTCTCAGCTCTTCAGTGTCAATCTTTTTTAACTCTTCTTGAGTAATAGTACCTATAAAATAAACATTTTTGGTACTTATCGCCTAATAAGATACAATTGTTAAGCAGCATACTCATTAGCGAGCCGAACCAAACCGTTACTTTATGTAGAATAGGTTTTGAATGTACGTACCATTGAATTTTTCAAGTTTCTTCATTATTTCCAACAATCTTCCCAATTTTCTAATCTCTTCTTCACTGGCATATTGCTCATTGGGATTGAAAACATGCTGTTTAACAGTCGTAGTCCTTTCTGGTTTCTCAGATGAACTTATGAAATTCTCGATTGGATGAGGTTTATCTCGTATCTTTCTACTTTGTTTTTTATTTGACTGAAGGCCCATTTCTGCTATGACTGATTTAAATTCTTCTGGAACAACATCAATGTTTATACTGTCTGCTTGTTCATTATTTTCGCCTGTATTTTCTTTAATACCATGTTCTTTCAATGACTTGGCTTTTCGACCACCAGAATTTACCAAACCAAATTGTGCCAAAAATTCCTCCATCTCTTTTCTACTAGATGGATCTTCTGGTAACGGTTTAAAGCCTACGTAAGATTCTGGATCAGTAGATGCTTGGTCTGGTATGTAATCTATTACTTGGTTCTCGTTTTGATTTGTGTTGGATGTCTCCTCCTTGCTATCTACGAATGAAAAGAAATAATATTTTATTTCAACGATAACCTATTTCGAGCACAATTTAAAATTTTACCTAAAACCAAATTTTAAATCACAAAATAAAGAAAAAGATGTATTATCGAAAAAAAAATTACCAGATAATAGGCCAAAACTTTTCAAAAGATCCCTCATATCTGGCGAAAGATTTTCTGCCACAACCTCTGCGTTTGGAACAGCTTCAGTAGTACTCTTAACACTGCTACCAATTGTACTATCAGCAGGAATTACTCCAATGGAAGCTAGGATGTCTTTGATTTTTTCTTCCTCCGTTGGGTTATCGATTCCCGGTTCAATTGAGGTAATAGTAATGGATTCTGAGTTTTTAATTGGTGCAAGGTTTAAGTTTGCGACCACTGTTTTAAGCTGATCAGGAACCTAAAATTTCCAAGCGAAATTAAAAAACTTTTTATGTTAGAATAATTTGTACATACCTCAACTTCTATTGAAGGTGTAGCCATTATCTTATTTCCATACGACTCAGTTGTAGACTTAAATTTACGCTTCGATTGCAGGTTTGAGGCAAAAATACCTTCTTGAGGCTCAAATTTTAAACTTGAAGGAATAACAGAAGTTTTGTGATTGATTTCTTGCGGTTCTAGGTCATCTAACAATTCAGAATTGATTTGAGAAGGTTCCAGCGATGGTTCTAGATTCGGAGGAGTTATAATTTTAATGCCTTGACCTACAAATACAACATTCTATCAAACAAATTTAAATTGTATAGTTCTATCAAAAAACCTCTTCAAAATCATAAGCCGAAATCATAAGAAATTAATCTTTACAATATTATAATTTAAAATGTTACTCTAAAAATCTTTTAACTACCCTGAATTGAATTGAGAATCAATTGATATTTCTCTCTGATACCTCATCAAATGTTGTCAAAATGAAATCCAATCTTGAAGCGGTTTTTTTGCAGGACGATATAATTTTATTTTGAAATTACCTGAGAAAGTACTTGCTGCTGCTTCCTCAGCTTCAGGGTACCTATGGTTCGAATGTTTCTCAGGTTCTCTGGTGGTTGTGAATCTTCTTCTAGGATGATAGGTAGTCACTACACCAGGACGCTTTGTGTTTGTATCCCTGGTATTGGACTTCCTTGAATTGGAATCCTTGTTGTTTGGATTTGTGGTTATTGGAGGTCTTCTACGTCTTTTCACGTCAGACTTTGCGGTTGAGGTTGTTATTTTTGATGTAGTTGGATCAGTGGTTGCTAGTTTAAATTGAGTTGTCCCTGAAATAAAAATAATAGTTATAATAGGTAACGCAGCAGGTTATTGAAGAAGAACAGAAAATATGTAAAAATAATGACTGAGCGGATAAATTTGTTTTTGATAACTTTACTGTAGAGACAAACAGGAATTGCCTTGATTCTCGGAATCTATTTCGAATTCCGGCCAGGTTTGGAATAGTAAAATTGTTTTAATTTCATTGTTTAAAATTATTTGGTTTAATCAAAAATATTTAATATTTTTTATTATAATAAAAATAGAACTGATGAGCTTTACCTCTAAAAGGAGTTTTCTTTTCAGACCCTACAATTTTGTTCTTCAATTCATAATTTCCTTTTGTGGGTCTTCTTCTATAATTTGAGTTTCTTTGAGTCGTGTACACAAATTCCGTGCTTCTTTCTTCTTCTGATTTTTCGTCGTCTACGATTTTCGTTACTGGTTTTTTAGTAAAGAGTTCTTCTACTTCCCCTGATCCTGAAATAAAAAAATTGTCATAGACAAAAATTCAAAAAAATTGCTGATTTTGCGAAGATTAACATCAATCCTTACCTTGAGGGGTAAATGCTTTAACAACCATTAGAGCTTTTGGATCTCTAACTCCCTCAATTTCTTTAGTCTTAACCTCTTTAACATCTTGATTCTTGCTTACAGAACTTTTTTGATCATGCCTTGTAATATTTTCCAAGATATCCAATATTTCTCCTCGTGTTAATCTTGGTAAATTTGGATTGCTCTTAATTAAGGACTCAACTTCTTTTACAGTGTCCTCAAAATTTTGCACTCCTATCTGGTGGTTGATGGATCTTGAGTGTTGAACATGTTCCGGGAGTGCATTTACTTCTTCAGGTGGTGAAAAATTTTGGATGTCTCGAAGATTTTGGGGGTAGGAGATGCCCAAGTGCATAAAAGCAAGGGCAAAAATAAGATAATAATGGATAATCTAAAAAATATACATATCTGTATTAATGTGTTTAAAACAAAATTTAATTAAAAATGTTTAAATTTTTGTCTTATTAATGTTTTGAGAAAGTTTCTTGTTAAAATTATACCTAACAAAATACAGGATCGTAAGCAAGATATTTTTAAATAATGAAATCATTTTGCTTTTCTTTTATTTTATAATTACATACAATTTTAATTGCAGATTTAAGAGGAAATTAAAAATTACGGGATGGTTCGTGAAACTTTTCCGGTAGGCACTTTTAATAATAATTAAGAACATTTTGAAACATATCGCAAACTTCAGGAGATAGAGAGAATTACATAGTGAGTTCGTGTCCGCTTGTGTATTGGTCCTGGTTCGGATATATCGCTGGAATTAGGGTTACCAGATAAAAACGTCTCTAACCAGGACCAGTCGTCAAGAAAATCCGGACAAAATTTGGACGTCAAAATTTTTTCGATGCCACACACAAACTCAACTTTTTTTTATTGAAACAATAACTAATAAATAACATAATATACCTACTATTTTATAGGTACTTTTCACTGCTTTGTATTTTATTCAACAGCGTTGAATTTTTAGGCAGAAGTACAAAATCGTAAAATTCTGACCAGCTCATATTTTTTAAATTGTATGAAGCGAGTATTCCTTTTACAGAAGATAAAAGCAGCTTATTTCTTTCTTTGGTCCACTGGGTAGAAATACTTGCATTAAAATATTTCGCCCATTTTTCGTGGGTAGGCAGATTGTGGTCATCAGAAGTAGAATTGTCTGATATGTACTTTTTTAGATTACAAACTTCATCAAAAAAATTTTGTGTGCTTAAGACCACACGGCAGAAGTGTAAACTTCAACAAGGCGAAATTAATAATACTACTTTAAGCGCGATCTTCACATAACTTTTTATCTTACGTCTTGCCTGTCAGTCAAAAGGGTCAAGTATGACGGTTGAAAGACTAGCGTAGACACTTGATAGTTTTAACGTACATTTTTAGATCAGTTTTTGATACAAAACGATGGTTTTATTGGAAAACAATGCGTGTTCCGGTCAGTTCTCTGGGCGGTCTTCCGTCTTAAATCAGTTCAAGTAAAACGTCCGTTTATCCGTCTACACACAAAGTTTTACTTGATGCGTTTTGACTGAACAGGCAAGATGTAAGGTAAAACGTTATGTGAAGACCCCGCTTAAAGGTGAATTCACACAGCTAAATTTATCGATGATTATTGTTTAATTACATTTTTTGAAACTAGTTTATTTTGCATTATTTGATGTTTATAAAGGCGGCTACTTTAAAAATCTGGACGTTTATGAAAAATCCGCCCGGACCCACCCGGACGTAGTAAAAATCCGGACATGTCCGGATTAATTCGGATGTCTGGTAACCCTAGCTGCAATGCTGGCAGCATATAGGGTAAATGCGGGAGAGTTGCCGCGGAGGGAGAGATGCCGCTTTTCACGTATTTCAATGATTACGCTATAACATAGGCAACCAAGTATGCCCACATTCAGAGGTCATCATTTAGTGAACGGTTATAACATCGAACGTGTTTGTTTTCTAAAATATCGCTTGCAATCCTTGAATTTACGACGGTAAGGTAAAATTTTTTTAGCAAAATTTTAAGTACTGCCCTAATCAGTGTGGTTCTTTGCAATGTGGTAGTTTTTCTTCACATTCGTGTGTTTTATTCAGTATTTTGGGGTTATGTTTACAGGTGCCATGCCGTATTTTGTTGCGTTTTAAATATGTGACCTTGATAATCAGGTGCGGCATCTCCCCCGACAAATCGACGACTCGAATTACGGAAAAAAAAAATTAAAATTAGAGGTTTTTGAGAGAACGGGTACAGCGGCGTATCTTCTATTTTCATGCGGCATCTCTCCCAGCAGTGTGGGAGAGATGCCGACTTTAATTAAAAAATATTTTAGTCCCTGTGCATTGATTCATTTTGAAGAAAAAAATCTCGGCAGTGCGGCAACTCTCCCGCATTTACCCTATTCGAGCGGCTGCCTCGATCACGGCGTTTCGCGAGCTTGTGGGTTCGAGTCCCACTTAACGCATGGTTATGTTGTTATTAAAAAAGCTATTTTTCGACGCAAAAACTTTGGCAAAAACGGGGCGATTGATCCTAGTATGGATGGAAAAGTCCCAGTATAAAAAGAAATGTATATTTTCAGGAGATAGAGAGAATTACATAAAATAAGGCATTTAAAAAAGTATCTTTTATCTACGCATTTTAGGAGGGACTTTGCGGCAGGTATTTTTAATTTTTCATGTCTCTGTATAATTGTTAAAGAAAAATGAGAATATTTTACTGGATATTTATAAAATTTAGGTTATGAAGACATAACAACTAAAATATTGCCTTAACCTTATTTTCTTAACGCTAGAAATATTTCTTAATTTTATACCAAGCTAATGAACTTTAAAATAATTATTATCAATTTTGAGGTCAAGCGATGGAACATAATTATATTTTGTCGTCAATTTATCGACAATTATTGCAAAAGCATTAGTCAATTAGAAATATTTGTACTTACATAATTATGTGTCAAATATTTCGAGTTATATTTTATGTGTATGCATTAGGCTTAGAATTTATTAGTCCAATGCTTTAAATATAATTGCATGGGTTTGTTTCTTATTATTATTTTTTTTAACAGTCAGTATATGTATTTCAGTAGACAAATATTTTTTATTTATTTGCCTATTTGTCCTGTTATCTTTCTTAATGATATCCTAAGCTTTATAATGAGCACATAATTATTACATTAAGTAGAACTTGTTTAGATTGACATTGGAACCGTTATTTTTAAGTTATATGAAAACTTCACTGCTATAATAACAAAAAAGTTAAAAACCAAAATACATGCACAAATATTTTTTTATTAAGAAATTGTTTATACATACAAATTTATAAAGATCTATTATTTTATTATTATACTTATGTGCTTGTTATATAATATATCCAATAAATTAATATGAATAATAAAGATATGCTTCGGTAACTTTACAGCAAATAAGACTAGGTAGGTACCTGCATCTATCGAAAAAATTATTTTAGCTTCCCCAGCAAACATCGACCTGCTGGAACTTTACTAATATTGTACTTTAACTGCTGGCAACTGCTGGCATCGGCAACGATGTGAATTATTTTTATTATTTTTGTATTGTCTAATTTGCATATTATTTAAAAATGCAAAAAATGCATCATTTTAGTACTTTATTTTTATTACAACCAAAAGTTATACTTTATTTTTGAAGAATTCCAAGTGGAGCCAGCGTTAATGGCAAAAAAACATTTTAAAAGTATATTTAAACAGATGCTTTTCAAGCACTTGATTTAAGTACAAAACAATTAAATATTTTACTGTGAAAATAAAATATTCCCAAAAAAACATTTTAATAACATTTTGAAGAAGGTACTCTTAAAGTACATTTAATTTATTATTAAAAGTTTAAAAGTTTTACTGCAAAATTAATATAACAGTAAAAAAACATTTTAAAAGTATTTTTAAACAGTTGCTTTTAAAGGACTTTATTTTAGTACAAAAATATTAAATATTTTGCTGTGAAAATAAAATATTTGCAAAAAAACTGACAATTTGATGTTTACCGTCCTTACGCTTAAGAATGTGAATGATTTTATTTATTTTTAAATTGATGTGGAATATTCCATAATCCTTGGAAATATCCTCATCTGATATGAAAAGGAAAATATTAAAGATCCTTATATAATGATCAAATATTTTCCCTCCGTAAATATGACAGGTGAGTGACGTAATGTCCTTACATTATTTACAATAAAAGTAGTTTCTTTGCACTACTAAAAAAAATACTAAAATACAATGCTTTAAAAGTACAGGTTTTTTTTAAAAATGTATAAAAATTCAGTTTTTTTGTATTTACTAAAAATACGAAGAAAATACATTGCTTTAAAAGTACATGCTTTTGTGTACAAAGGAGTAAAAAAAATGCATTACTTTAAAAGTACAGTGTTTTTTATACTAAAATATATACTTGCTGGCCTGATGTAGGCCGTTGTTCCAAATCAATACGAATTAAGTACTTCCTAATTAGTACTTTGCCGTTATGGGCAGCAGTAAAAGCCAGTACTTTAAAAGTAATTTTTTTGTAATCCATGTTTGCTGGATCCATGGAAATATATACTACTACAATTATTTTTTTTAGCTTCCTAGCCGGCGCAGCAATGGCTAAAGAAGGTATTATTTTCGACGAAATTTTATTTGTCAGATAACGCCGAGAGTGTGTTTTGGTATATTTTGACCTATCTTAGCAATATCGTCGTGATGTCTGTCTTTGTGTGTGTGTGTGTGTGTGTCTGACCGTAACACGATAGCTCCTGAACCGCTTTACCGATTTTCTTAAAATGTTCAGGTAAAATAGTGTACGACACTCTAACTAGCTGATTAGATTTTGGCAGAATGCATTAAAGCTAATGACTAAGTGTTTTGACAATTAATTTTTTTTTTAATGATTACTTTTTAACGGAGCATCGCATTAATATGCAGTTTTCGGAATATAGTAGACTACGTTTTGCTCAATAATTTGTGTTATAATCAAAAATTTTGTATGAGCTTAGGTTTCTGAGATATTTACAAAAAACTGTTTTCAATGCCGATATATATCATGGCTTCACTTGAAGTGTGCTAATAGGCTAGCTAGGAAGGTATCAGATCCGTCATGGATCCTTTTATTTAATGTTACATTGTTTTTATTGTTCTATCGGATTGATATATTTAATTTTAACAAATGTTTTTTTTTTAAATAGGCTAAACAAAGTTATAAATGTTTCCTAAAAGAATGTATGAAAATAATTTTATACATACCATTTTTTCACTTTCATAAACTTTCTTTCACACACGACAAAATAGAACAAATTAAATAATTTTATTCATAAATAAAAATAATATGTAAATCACATTAACAAAAAGAATTTGCCTAACTAAATGAAAAAAGAGTCTTCTAAACTGTATACATATAGTTAATAATAGGAACACAAGTATTATTTAATATATTAAACAAAACAATATTTTTTCAATACGTGCGACAAATTTAAAGAATGAGTGGCAAGATTGTATAAATTCAAGGCAAGTCCGGCAAGTTGCTAATGAAAAATATTAGTTTAACAAAATGACTTTCACAAACTCGATGAATGTGTACGAGCGCAAAGAAGTGGTTCAGCAATGGTACTACAATGAACATGCATGTCCGTGTGTTCTTTTGCTGTAATAATAAAGAAAGAACCGCATTTCCCCACTTGTTTACAAAATAACGTAAATAACCATTTCTAGGTGAATCGCGTGTGTATATCTTGATTTTTTTTTTAATGAGGAATATCAAGTAGATCATTAAAGTTGCTATACCCATTTGCTAAATTATTCAACATTATGAAAAACAAAAGATTTCAAAACGAGTTAAAAAAAATCAAAACCAAAAAAAAAAGAATAAAATAATTTAATTTCTTTTCAGCTTTAAAACCTAATTTGTGAGCATCACTTATTCATACACTAAACTTGTTTGGGAATCCCCAGAAACTGTCTTACTAGTCCGAGTCATCAAGGAAGGTGATTATTGTTCACGCTGCCATTGTGTCTTTTTTATGATCCACAATTATATTGAAGTGTATAGGCTCATTTAGCAGTTTTTGTGGGTAGTGAATTCAACTGAGTCGTCAGCATAGAGAAAATAATAAAAGAGTGCTTAATTCTATCATAAACTAATAATATAATGGTTCAAAAGCGGCAACAAATTTACGCTGGCGCCACCCTTGGCTACTGGAAAAATTAAGAATGCGCGGGCGGGCTCGGCGGGCTTTTTAAATGATTTTTTTCTTAGTAAAGGTGCTATTTTTGAGGTCAGGCTAATTTCATGTATGCGAAAAGAATTTGGATATCAAAAATATATTAATTTTAGTCATGTAAACCTGTAAGATATCCAAACTTTTTCCGCATACATAAAAATTTGTATGACCTCGAAAATGTAATACTTAAATAAAAAACTATGTTTTTTAAAAAATGTAATATTTATTTTTTTAAAAATGAGTACTGTTAACTAGGTATTTATATTACAAAAAACTGTGGATTTTTAGAAAACTTAAAAATAGTTAAACATGTACCACCTAATAATCCTTAATAAAACCAATATTTAAAAAAAATAAGAACACACTTTTACAGTTTTCAATTTTCTAATTTCTAGGTTTATGTGGAATTGCTCAAATGTTGTAATGTAATTTTCATATATTCTTCACAATATCCATTCTCCAATCCATTTTTTAATAATAAAGGTGGCCACATAATGATGTTATCCCATTGTTGATTGTTGCGTTGGATAACTAAAAAGCAAAAAAAAAAGCTGCCAGGGGACTCATAAGAGTAGGTATTTTATAGAGGTGTTAATAAAGTATGTCGCCAAACTTCAGAGGATTATCTTGAGTGATTTTAAGAAAAAAAACTTTGTATAACCATGCTTAGTTTTTGAGATATGGGTTATTAAAATATTAGTTTTTTGTTTGCTTTTTATTTATAACTTGTGCAGTTTTTGAGATTTAGCTCAAATCTGGAACATGTTGTTGTTGTTTTGTTACAAGGCATACATCATTAAGCATGTCAAATATTAGGAAAAACTACAGGGTGATATTAATATATGAATAAGCCTTCGTGTCGACTCTGTCTGAAATATGTGTTTAAATTTTTAAGGGGGAGCTTAGCTCTTAAAGCTCTGCCCTAAGTGCACTTTGGGCCTATTCTTAAATTATGTAATTGACCCACCTCCACCCTCTGTACAGAATTTTCAAGAAACAAAATACATTTAAAAAAAGTCATGTGTAATACAAGGCCAAACACTGCTACCACTTTGAGCATTAATTTTGAACATATAATTATTATGTTAAATGGCATTATGTATTTTAAGAATAGGCCCTAGTATGGGTGTGGAAAAAGACATAACTTATTAACCAATATTTCTCTATTACTTACCTAAATGAAAAAAACATTTGCAACCAAGCAGTGTGTACTCAATGTGATTGTAATAATCCATACAATTCCATAATGTCTGTGTACCTAAAAAGTAAAAGCACTAGCTAGAATTATGTTCAAACACTAAACTAAAAGACAGAAGCCTAAGGATTTTTAGACATTTTCCACATATTTTATGAATAAAAAAATTAAATAGGTGAAGATGGCATAACTGTGTCTCGGGTCCCCCAAAGACCTATTTTTTGGTGCACTACTGACTAAAATATCTACTAAAACTAAAAATGGAAAATGCCGAAAAGGCAATACATCAAGAATAATAAAATTATATGGACAATGACCCATAAGAAGGTGCGGATCTACGGGAGGGGAAATTCTCCCCCCCCCCCAAATCTCAAACTATATTAAGTTTTTACATACAGAATACACATCCTGGTCACAATGCAAAACTGTTTTATGCAATATTTATTATGATATCTACCCCCTCTAAATAAAGTTCCTAGATTCACCCCTGCCATAACTGAGGGGTGAACAGCTGAAAAAAATTTGTACACCATCCTACAGGACTCAAATAAATTCTTGGTCAGGTAGTGTATTTTAGTGTCCTGTGGAGTCCTACACAGTCTTGTTAAAAAAATTTGTATACCTGCTGTGGACAGATGATCACCCCTCCCGAACACACAATACACCAATACTAAGTTGACACATTTTATCTAAAACCAATGTATATGTTCAGTGTCAATCTGTATAACAAGTATATAAATCGACCCTAACTTCAATAACATAAATTATCTTTCTTACCTTGTCTTAGTCACAAAACAAGACCAGTTTTGTCTGATAACACGCGCTTTAACACAAAACAGATCTCCTTTGTAGTGAGAAAGTTATTTCGTAGCAAAATTTTTGCATCCGAAAATTCCAGAAAAACAAACCAAGAATTTGAGGTTAGGTTTGACTCGACTGCGTTTACAATATACTTGTAACTTGCTTTTAAAAATGACTTGCAATTTGTAATATGGGTAGAATACCTGTATTATTTATTTATTTTTTTGGTTGCAACTTCTATTAACATTGATTGATGAATGTTACATGTTCATACCTATGCAACAACGAATAACAGCAATTTTTATTTAAATAGTATAAATACTGAATTAGGATATAAGTCATTGTTTTATAAAGGAATCAGATTGTATAACAAATTACCATTAAAAATTGCAAATCAAATAATATGTTTAAGAGAAAAAAAAAAGAAGTACTTGTTGCCTAGTCAGCCTCAGTGGCGTATATAGAAAAAAGTTTCGGGGGGGGCCCAGACCTTCCCTATAAAAAATAATGGATTCAATGGCATTAAAAAGTATTTAGTTTTTATACCTTTTAATAACTATGTATCCTGCTCAATTCCCTGAGCAGAGGATAGGTATTCAGAATTTATTCCAACCAATACTTTTTTATCCAAAACTGTTTTGGTTACATGTATATACCAAATTCTGAATTCATTTTTTATACATTTAAATACTTCTCAATATCTTTTGAAACCTATTCATTTAAATGACTTTTTATGAATTCATTATTTATACCGTTGAATACTTTTCAATACCTTCCTTTATCAATACAATTGAATGACTTTTCAAGTATTCATTTTCTATATATTTGAATACATATTTATACACTTTAAAGCAATCCAATTAAATACCTTTTTATGTAATCATTATTTATTCCAATGAATACTTTTTAATTCCTTCCATTCTCAATACAACCGAATAAACATAAAAGGATTCATTTTTAATACATCTAAATACATACTAATACTCTATAAAACAATCAATTTAAATGACTTTTTATGAATTCATTATTTATACCGTTGAATACTTTTCAATACCTTCCTTTATCAATACAATTGAATGAACTTTTCAAGTATTCATTTTCTATATATTTGAATACATAGTTATACTCTTTAAAGCAATCCAATTAAATACCTTTTTATGTAATCATTATTTATACCAATGAATACTTTTTAATTCCTTCCTTTCTCAATGCAACCGAATAAACATAGAAGGATTCATTTTTAATACATTTGAATACATACTAGTACGCTATAGAACAATCCATTTAAATGACTTTTTATGAATTCATTATTTATCCCGTTGAATACTTTTCAATACCTTCCTTTATCAATACAATTGAATGAACTTTTCAAGTATTCATTTTCTATATATTTGAATACATATTTATACCCTTTAAAGCAATCCAATTATATACCTTTTTATGTAATCATTATTTATACCAATGAATACTTTTTAATTCCTTCCTTTCTCAATGCAACCGAATAAACATAGAAGGATTCATTTTTAATACATTTGAATACATACTAATACGCTATAAAACAATCCATATATTTGAATACATATTTATACTCTTTAAAGCAATCCAATTATATACATTTTTATGTAATCATTATTTATACCAACGAATACTTTTTAATTTCATCCTTTCTCAATACAACCGAATAAACATACAAGGATTCATTTTTAATACATTTGAATACATACTAATACGCTATGGAATAATCCATTTAAATGACTTTTTATAAATTCATTATTTATCCCGTTGAATACTTTTCAATACCTTCCTTTATCAATACAATTGAATGAACTTTTCAAGTATTCATTTTCATATATTTGAATACATATTTATACTCTTTAAAGCAATCCAATTAAATACCTTTTTATGTAATCATTATTTATACCAATGAATACTTTTTAATTCCTTCCTTTCTCAATGCAACCGAATAAACATAGAAGGATTCATTTTTAATACATTTGAATACATACTAATACGCTATAGAACAATCCATATATTTGAATACATATTTATACTCTTTAAAGCAATCCAATTAAATACCTTTTTATGTAATCATTATTTATACCAATGAATACTTTTTAATTCCTTCCTTTCTCAATGCAACCGAATAAACATAGAAGGATTCATTTTTAATACATTTGAATACATACTAATACGCCATGGAATAATCCATTTAAATGACTCTTTATGAATTCATTTTTTATCCCGTTGAATAATTTTCAATACCTTCCTTTATCAATACAATTGAATGAACTTTCCAAGTATTCATTTTCTATATATTTGAATACATGTTTATACTATTTAAAGCAATCCAATTACATACCTTTATATGTAATCATTATTTATACCAATGAATACGTTTTAATTCCTTCCTTTCTCAATACAACCGAATAAACATAAAAGGATTCATTTTTAATACATCTGAATACATACTAATATGCTATAAAACAATCCATTTAAATGACTTTTTATAAATTCATTATTTATACCGTTGAATACTTTTCAATACCTTCCTTTACCAATACAATTGAATGAACTTTTCAGGTATTCATTTTCTATATATTTGAATACATATTTATACTCTTTAAAACAATCCAATTAAATACTTTTTTATGTATTCATTATTTATACCAATGAATACTTTTTAATTCCTTCCTTTCTCAATGCAACCGAATAAACATAGAAGGATTCATTTTTAATACATTTGAATACATACTAATACGCCATGGAATAATCCATTTAAATGACTTTTTATGAATTCATTATTTATCCCGTTGAATACTTTTCAATACCTTCCTTTATCAATACAATTGAATGAACTTTTCAAGTATTCATTTTCTATATATTTGAATACATATTTATACTCTTTTAAGCAATCCAATTAAATACCTTTTTATGTAATCATTATTTTTACCAATGAATACTTTTTAATTCCTTCCTTTCTCAATGCAACCGAATAAACATAGAAGGATTCATTATTAGAAATAAATTAAAAGAAATACATACTAATACGCTATAGAACAATCTATTTAAATTACTTTTTATGAATTCATTATTTATCCCGTTGAATACTTTTCAATACCTTCCTTTATCAATACAATTAAATGCACTTTTCAAGTATTCATTTTCTATGTATTTGAATACATATTTATACCCTTTAAAGCAAAACAATTAAATACCTTTTTATGTAATCATTATTTATACCAATGAATACTTTTTAATTCCTTCCTTCATCTCAATACAACCGAATAAACAAAAAAGGATTCATTTTTAATACATCTGAATACATACTAATACGCTATAAAACAATCCATTTAAATGACTTTTTAAGAATTCATTATTTATACCGTTGAATACTTTTCAATACCTTCCTTTATCAATACAATTGAATGAACTTTTCAGGTATTCATTTTCTATATATTTAAATACATATTTATACTCTTTAAAACAATCCATTTAAATACCTTTTTATGTAATCATTATTTATACCAATAAATACTTTTTAATTCCTTCCTTTCTCAATGCAACCGAATAAACATAGAAGGATTCATTTTTAATACATTTGAATACATACTAATACGCTATAGAACAATCCATTTAAATGACTTTTTATGAATTCATTATTTATACCGTTGAATACTTTTCAATACCTTCCTTTATCAACACAATGGAATGAACTTTTCAAGTATTCATTTTCTATATATTTGAATACATATTTATACTATTTAAAGCAATCCAATTACATACCTTTATAAGTAATCATTATTTATACCAATGAATACCTTTTAATTCCTTCCTTTCTCAATACAACCGAATAAACATAAAAGGATTCATTTTTAATACATCTGAATACATACTTATACGCTATAGAACAATCCATTTAAATGACTTTTTATGAATTCATTATTTATCCTGTTGAATACTTTTCAATACTTTCCTTTATCAATACAATTGAATGAACTTTTCAGGTATTATTCATTTTCTATATATTTGAATACATATTTATACTCTTTAAAACAATCCAATTAAATACCTTTTTATGTAATCATTATTTATACCAACGAATACTTTTTAATTTCTTCCTTTCTCAATACAACCGAATAAACATACAAGGATTCATTTTTAATACATCTGAATACATACTAATACACTATAAAACAATTTATTTAAATGACTTTTATGAATTCATTATTTCCCACATAGCATTGAAAGAACATTCAAATGCTTTGTATAAGCTTTTTAGGTACTTTAAAGAATATTCTTTTAGTGATATGCTTAGCATATTGTTACAAATTTAAGTTATTTAAATTTTATAATTGGAATTTATTTAGGTTTAGTATAGTATTAGGTCGATTTATCTTAAGGTTGTATTCTTAGTCTAGGTTTTAGTTGCGTTGTCTGTGGCTTGCGGTCGCGGTAGTGCGGGAACTTTCCGGACGTCGAAGGCTGCCGGAAAGTTCGAGAGAGATGGACGATCCTATATATAGGGCCGGGGTCGCGCACCAGGCAGTCAGTCACAGATAACGTGCTGTAGTGGTCGTGAGATTAACACGAAGTTAATAGACCGATTATAGTAGTGAATTATTAGCAAGTTATTACTAAGTTTAAGTGCGTGTTTTTGTACATATTTTGTCGAAATAAATTGACGTATCGTTTTCAACAATTGCGAGTTTTAATTTGTCGTTGTGAACCCGTAACAATTGGTGTCAGAAGTGAGAATAAAAGAAATAAATAGTGCAAAGACTATCCTTACACAGTACCACCGGCTAGGACAATTAAAAAGAAGAACAGTAAGTGATTTTGCCAGAATATTCGGAACTGAATAGTGCAAAGACTACCCTTACATATTACCACCGGATAGGACAATTGGACAGAAAAACAGTAAGTGATTTTTCCAGAATATTCGAAGAAGTTCGATATTGTTTTATTCAAAAACTAAAAGAGATAATTAAGAACCGACTTCGACATTAACTTTACAGTCCAAAAATTGATAATTAGAGAGATTTTCTAGAATATTCTATAACATTCTACGACGTTCTATTCAAAAACTAGAAGAGATATACAAATACCGACTTCGACATTAGATTAGTAATTTTAAAAGTAAGAATCAGAAAGAATTTCTAGAACATTCCATCACTTTCTACGACGCTCTATTCGAAAACCAGAAGAAATATCCAAAAAGAGACATCGACATTAGCTTAGTAATTTCAAAAGTAAGAACTAAAAAGGATTTCTAGAAGATTCCATAACATTCTACGACGTTCTATTCAAAAACTAGAAGAGATATACAAATACCGACTTCGACAGTAGCTTACTTATTTTAAAAGTAAGAATTAGAAATTATTTCTAGAATATTCCATAACATTCTACGACGGTCTATTCGAGAACCAAAAGAGATAATCAAAAAGTGACTTCTACATTTGCCTAGTAGCAGAAAGAGTAGCATTTACCAGTAAATTCCAGAACATTCCATTAGGTTCTATTTAAGAATTGGAAGAGATATTGAAAAACTTTGACATTCGCTTTATAGCCCTAAAATAGACGTTTTAAGTGATTTATCAGGAAGTTGATGCTTACTAGACAAGGATCGGCAAAGATGGAAGATCTAACTAAAATGATACAGGCTCTAGCAGCTCAAATGGCTCAAAATCAGAACGATATAAGACAGACCATTGGGCAAAATCAGGGCGATATGAAACAGACCATGGAACAAAACCAGAATGACATGAGACAGACATTAGATAGCATGCAAGAAAACTTCGATCAGATAAAGAGCAACTCCGAACAGCTGAGAGAAGAGTTCAAGACTGCAACCGAAGATCTTAAGGAAGAAATAACCCAAAGAATGTATAGTGTAGAACAAAAGGTACAAAATAATTTGCAGAATGTAGAAGAAACGGTACAAAATGTTAAAGAGAAGGTACAAAATGTTGAAGAAAAGGTACAACATGTTGAAGAAAAAGTGGAGAACAAACTACAGAATGTTAGGGAAGAAGTTTTTCAAACCATAGAAGAAAAATTCCAGGACATGTCAAAACAGTTTATACAGCTTCAGAAAGAACACAACAAAATAAAAGCTCAAGGATGTGTTGTAAATTCCAACCAAAACATTAAGCCTCCAAATTTTGATGGTACGTCTTCCTGGTCTACTTACAAACAACAGTTTGAAGCTGCCGCTGCTGCAAATGGTTGGGATGATGAAGAAAAAGCTAGAGCTTTGTTAGTAGCTCTACGAGAACCTGCTCTGGGACTTTTACGGTCCATTCCAGTCGAACAAAAACAGAATTATAGTGCTTTAGTGGCAGCGTTAGAAAGAAGGTATGGAGACGAACACTTGCGAAATTTACATTGGTCAGAATTAAATATTCGTCAACAAAGACCAGGAGAATCATTGCAAGAGTATGAAGCAGATATCAGGAGGCTGATGTATTTAGCTTACCCAGAAATGCCAGAAAATTACAGAGATCCCTTCACGGTAGATCGCTTTATTAACGGCTTGCGAGACACGGACTTAGCTAAATTACTTCGTCGAGAACGCTTCCATAACAGCAGTGAAGTGTTGATTCGAGCCCTTGAAATTGAATCATCAAATAATATGTCCAGGCCAAAAGTAAGAGCTGTTTCAATTCAGGAGGGAGAAGAAATGAGCACTGGAGATGAGGTCAACTTAAAAAAGCTAAACCAACTATTTCAATCACTGATAGAGAAGATTGATTCTTTGAAAGAAAGTAGACGATCCCCTCCAAATGTAAAGTGTTTCAGATGCGGACGTACAGGGCATATTCAACGCGATTGTCGTGTCCAAATGAGGTCTCGCTCACCATCTAGTGGGACAGAGTACCGAAGAAGAGATCAGAAAAAACTAGTCAACGCAGAGGGGCGGGTGTTGGCTAATGGGAATAGAGCCCCCAAAATTAACTCTATTAAGAGCCTAAAACATACTGCTGACAGTCTTAACATCGACGGACTCATTAATGGGAGAAAAGTTAATATAACAGTAGACACTGGTGCTGCCATATCATTGCTTAAGTTCAAAATTGCAACGAGATATAAAATTCGACCAATAGAAAAGAAAATAACACTTAAGACTGTGACTGGAGAATCCGCCGACGTGTTGGGGCAGACAGATATAGACCTACAGCTGGGAAGATTGAAGATTCGCCACACTGTATTGGTTGCCGAAATAGAAGACGAAGTTATTTTGGGAATGGACTTGATAAGTAAACATGGATTTGCGTTTGATAATAAACTTAATACCCTAAGATTTGGGAATGAAGAGTTCATTTTGTCAAATAGTCACTTCAATAAAGAACCAATAAAGGTCGTGGCAGTATGCACAACAAGACTAGTCGGTAACAGTGAGACCATAATTTTTGGGAGGCTGGAAAGTAAAACATCAAGCTGCGTCGGACTCATAAGCCAACAAAACACACCCAACACCTACCTCGTTGCAAAATCACTAGTTAAAACCGATAAAGACATCCCGATTAGAGTCGCCAATATTTTCCCAAATAGTGTCAAAATTAATAAGGGGGAGGTGGTAGCATTATTTGAACCAGTACAGAAAGTAACAAGATGTGAAGAGCCAACTTCCGAGGATACAAGCAAGTTACCAATGGAGGTACTTCAGCAATTTGAGTCAACTTGGCAACATCTCACTCCAGAAGAATATAGTAAAGCGAGAGAGTTTATAGAAGAACAAAGTAATATCTTCGAAACTAGGAGTAGTTCGGGACGTACAAACCTTATTCAACATGCTATCAACACTGGCGATGCCCAACCGATAAGACAACCCCCAAGAAGACTACCAATGGCCAAGCAAGAAGAAGTTCACAATCTCATTAATAAAATGCTCAGCGACGGTGTTATTGAAGAGTCATCAAGTCCTTGGTGATCTCCTGTGGTGTTGGTCACTAAAAAGGATGGAAGTACTAGATTTTGTGTCGACTACAGGAAACTTAACGATGTGACCAAGAAAGATAGTTACCCACTGCCAAGAATAGACGACACATTAACAACGTTGGCAGGATCATATTGGTTTTCTACTCTTGACCTGAAAAGTGGGTATTGGCAAGTAGGAATCTTTGAAAGAGATAAAGAGAAGACTGCATTCTCTGCTGGAAGTGGACTTTATCAGTTTAATGTGATGCCATTTGGCCTGTGCAATGCCCCAGCTACATTTGAAAGACTAATGGAAGTCGTTCTACGAGGCCTTACTTGGAAAACCTGCCTAGTCTATTTGGATGATGTCATAGTAATGGGGAAATCATTTCAAGAACATCTAGATAATTTACGAGAAGTATTCTCAAGAATCAGGAACGCAAATCTTAAATTAAACTCAAAGAAATGTTTTCTGTTCCAAGAAAAAGTTGAGTTCCTGGGTCACGTCGTTTCCCGAGAAGGCATCCATACCGACGAAAAGAAGCTACAAGCAATAAAAGAATGGCCTCAATCTCGTGACAAACATGAATTGAGAAGCTTTTTGGGTCTGTGTACATACTACAGACGATTTGTAGAAGGATTCGCCAAAATAGCGTCTCCGTTACATAGACTTACAGAAGATAAAGCTTCTTACAAATGGAATACCGAATGTGACCAAGCATTTAGAAGACTAAAAGCAGCATTATGTTCTAGTCCGATTCTTGCATATCCCATTCCAAAAGAAAAATTCATATTAGATACTGATGCGAGCAACGATGGCATAGGAGCAGTACTCTCCCAAGTACAAGATGGAGAAGAACGGGTCATCGAATTTTTCAGCAAGAAGCTATCCAAACCAGAGAGAAATTATTGTGTTACTAGAAAGGAGCTCCTAGCCATAGTTAAATCCGTAGATCACTTTCACAAATATCTCTACGGACAAGAGTTTCTGATTAGAACGGATCATGCTGCGTTACAGTGGCTCATGAAAATGAAACAACCTGAGGGGCAAGTCGCGAGATGGATAGAAAAGCTACAACAATACCATTATCAAATTAAGCACCGAGCAGGAAGGGTGCATAATAATGCAGATGCATTGTCCAGAAGACCTTGCCCCGAGGATTGTAAACATTGCAGGAACATTGACCAGAAAGAAGGAATTACCTACGTGCGCCAGATAAAGTTAGAACCAGATGAAGAATGGATGTCGGCTTCGATTAGAACCACACAACTTAACGACAAAGATGTAGGACCTATCTTGCGATTGAAAGAAGAGAACAAGCCACCACCATCATGGCATGATATCGCAAACCAAGGGGTGATATTCAAATCACTGTGGGCATAATGGGATTCACTGATAGTAGAAGAAAACATCCTTAAACGTGCCTGGGAAAGTGCCGATGGCCTTACTGTGATTAATCAAGTAGTGGTTCCTAGGAGCATGGTAGACAATATAATGGCCGAATGCCATGGTGGAAAATCAGACGCGCACCTAGGCATAAATAAAACCATGGACAAAATTCGAAACCGATTTTATTGGGTCAATTACTTTCAAGATGTGAAAAACTGGTGCCGCCGATGTTCGACTTGTGTAGCCTGCCAAGGTCCCAAAACAAGGTCCAGAGGTCAAATGAAACAATATAACGTAGGTCTGCCATTCGAACGCATTGCTATTGATGTGGCCGGACCATTTCCAGAAACTAAAAAGGGCAACAAATACATCCTTGTTGTCATGGATTACTTTAGCAAATGGCCAGAAGTTTTTGCTTTGCCTAACCAAGAGGCCGCTACAGTTGCAGAAGTTCTGGTAAATGATGTTTTCAGCCGATTTGGCATTCCTTTGGAACTACATTCAGATCAAGGAAGAAACTTTGAATCAAAGCTCTTCCAGAATCTCTGTGACCTTTTAGGAATACATAAAACACGGACTACTGCTTTACATCCGCAGTCAGATGGCATGGTTGAAAGATTTAATAAAACAATAGAAGAACATCTTTGCAAAGTTGTTGATGAGCACCAAACAGATTGGGACCAATATATTCCATTGTTTTTGATGGCCTATAGAACCGCCATTCACAATACGACAGGAGCTACTCCATCTAGTATCCTGTTTGGTAGAGAACTGCGTTTACCATGTGATATCATGTTTGGTTCACCTGAAGAAGCACACTTAGAGGTTAATGACTATGTCGAACGTTTAAGGCAAAAGCTGCACGATATCCATGAAGTGGTTAGAGAGCGAATAGAAATAGCCAGTGACCGCATGAAAGCAAGATATGACCTGAAAGCAAACTCTTCAGGGTTCAAAGAGAATGATCAAGTCTGGCTATACAATCCTCAACGCAAGAAAGGAAGATCACCTAAGTTGACACCACCATGGGAAGGGCCTTATAAAGTTGTTAAGAGAATTAATGATGTAGTCTACCGAATCCAGAGAAGCCCGAAGTCCAAGATGAAAGTTGTTCATCTAGACAGACTAAAACCTTACCTGGGAAATGTTGATCGAGACGATCAAACCTGAAGAGGAGGATAGTGTTACAAATTTAAGTTATTTAAATTTTATAATTGGAATTTATTTAGGTTTAGTATAGTATTAGGTCGATTTATCTTAAGGTTGTATTCTTAGTCTAGGTTTTAGTTGCGTTGTCTGTGGCTTGCGGTCGCGGTAGTGCGGGAACTTTCCGGACGTCGAAGGCTGCCGGGGTCGCGCACCAGGCAGTCAGTCACAGATAACGTGCTGTAGTGGTCGTGAGATTAACACGAATTTAATAGACCGATTATAGTAGTGAATTATTAGCAAGTTATTACTAAGTTTAAGTGCGTGTTTTTGTACATATTTTGTCGAAATAAATTGACGTATCGTTTTCAACAATTGCGAGTTTTAATTTGTCGTTGTGAACCCGTAACAATATTTTGAAAAGAAGATTCACATCCCAAGTATATGCGATGAATATACTGTAAAGGATCTTCTTTTAGGAATCAGCATACGATATTCTTGGCATATACCATGTGAGAATGTTTCACTTTCGTACATCCATAGTATATACCAGTTATGAACGTGCCAAGAATATTCTGAGATTAACATGCTAAGAATATTCCGCAATGCACTAGAAAATACACATATATTTTAATAATATTCATGACATGAATACATTCTACAAAAAACAATACAATATTCTTTAAACATTTTTGAATAATAAAACTGTACAAAAATATTGCTTTTTAGAGAATTGGTAATTTTAAGTATAGGTACCTTGTGTAAAGAATATTCTAAAAATTCTAAATTTAAATGATAATTAAATACCTGTTGAAAATTGCTTAAATTCTTATAGCTGGGCGATTTTTTCTCAAAATTATGACGTCACAGCCGAGATCTTTTTTACAAATTTTGATTGAATAACTTTTTCAATCAACGATGTGATTGCGTGTCAAACTGTTGTGGTTAGGTTAGTATCCCAACCTGACCCGGTTAGGTTGGGATACTAACCTAACCTATCCTCGGAGATACTAAAAAAATAACCTAACCTTACTTGGTTAGTTTAATAAACAGTGAAGGCCTAACCTTATCACTCAAACTGCCCCAGCCGAAGTGGACCAGGGGCCGAGGATAGGTTAGGTTAGTGTCCCAACCTGACCCGGTTAGGTTTTTTTACAAAAAAAAACTTACCTGATCTGTTCAGGCAAGTTTTTTTTTGTAAAAAAACTTAACCGGGTCAGGTTGGGATACTAAAAAAACCTATCCTCGGCCCCTGGTCCACTTCGGCTGGAGAGGGCAAATCGACTTGGGATTTATGACGTGCGCTATTTTGACATGCGCTAATTTGTCCTGCGCCATTTTGTCCTACGCTGTTTTGTCCTGCGCCATTTTGTCCTGCGCTATTTTGTCCTGCGCTATTTTGTCCTGCGCTATTTTGTCCTGCGCCATTTTGTCCACGCTATTTTGTCCTGCGCTATTTTGTACCAGAGCCCCCAAAACTGTGTTGGCCCCCCCCGAAACTTTTTTCTATATACGCCACTGCCGTATTTTAGGTTTTTATTAATGAAATATGTGGAAAATGCCAAAAAAAATCATCGCATCGGGGGGAGCCATTAGGAATCCTTTAAAAATAATGTCACTTGTTCAAATTTTATTTTATTAATTTTGAGCGGCTCCTCTTCAAATACACCATAGACATGGTGGTGTTATTCATATTGGTTGGGTGACTTTACGTCCTTATTTACCTAAGCTGTGGTTATGTCAATATTTGCGTGCTAAAATCAATGAAATTGAATGTTTTTAATTTTTCTTGAGTTTTCAATTTGGTCTTTGCTTGTGTTTTTTGGATTGCCAGATCGGTTTGGCCAGGTACGTTGTTTTAAATTTCATTTCGAATCCGTGTGTTCTGTAAGGCCCCTACTTAGAAAGGGGGGTAGTTAAGTGCCCATTTATAAACTAGATGTATAAGATAAATCAGAAAGGTTCTTAGCAGTCAATTTTACCATAAATTAGTTGACAAATACAAATATTATTTTAGTTCTGGAGTGTTTTATATAAAAGCATTTTTTATTTTTTTTTATTTAATAAATTTTGAGAAAAATTATATCAAAAAGTTTTCTTTTAACTTGAATCTTTACCTAACTTTTTTTAAATCTTGCAACAGATATTTTTTATACTTCTCAGTGAGCTAGAGACTTTTGGTAGGTGATTATTGCTTAAAACATTAGCTTAGAACAAGTCAAGTCATAAGTTTTGTTTTAATAGGGACATTCCAGTGACCTTCCTCTCACAGTACGCATTATATGAGACCATTTTTTCCATTTGCTAGAGGTTCAAGGATGATTCATGATTCATATGTGAGTGGGCCTTGGAGCCCTTCTACTGCGACTACTATCGGGTCTATTGTGGCTCAGCTTCAAGGATAGTGTTTATATGGATTTTAAATCAAGGATAGTATTTATGGTGCCATTTTGCTAAGGATGTTTTTCAGCTAAGTGAATAGAAATTATGAATTAAAGGTTGGTTAATTTGAATCTGTCCTCTTCTTTATTATTTTTTTGCACCATAAATAGCAGAACATAAATAAGAAACTACATAATATGTATACTTATATATAAATAGGAAACTAGCAGTTAGAAAAATGTTTAAAATGAGAGTTTTGAGAGAAGCTTTGAACTTAATTCAGAGAAATTTTTCAGTTAAGAATTAACTGTGAAAATCTCCTGTTTAACAGTTTTTTTGAAAGCTGCTAGTTTCTAATATATTGAGGTGTTCTGCTAATTATGGTACCCCCTGTATAAATTGTATACATGGGTAGGATAGAAGAAATAAGAACAAAAGTTTTTTGGAGTTATTGCCAATCTATAAATGGAAACATTTTTCTAGGTTAGGTATTTGGTTGGTGTTATTATTATTTTTTTTTGTTTAACTAGGTACTTATAGGGCTATCTAGCAAAACATATGATCCAATCTAAGATATCTTCCGTAGGACAAACAAACTGATTTCTCATAAGCTCAACAAGAGATTGAATCTCAAAAATTATTCAGTTTTAAGAATGGATCCTTTGTGCATATGGGAAAAATGTAAATTTTGCAGGTATTAAAATGTATTTATTCTGTATACTTGAAAGGGGATTCAAAAGGATAATTATTTAATGGATTGGAGGGTATCAAAAAAAACCCGTAATGGTATAGAAATGGATTCTTTTTGAATGACACAAAGTGTATTGATATTGATGAAATGTTCATATACTTTTTAATGACAATTTAATACACCTTTTCAAATCCTTTTTTTGGATAAGAAAGAATTGAAAATGTGAATTTGGGAGGTATTAAAATGTATTAGGGCAGTTCTTCAGGTAAAACCTGTGAAACAGTGTCACAGCAGGGGTAAATATCTCATTTTTTGGAGCAGAAACCTACTTTTTAATTTAAAATAGGATAAAATGCAATCTAATCTGCTACCTCACCAAAAAAAGAAAAAAATATTTTAATTATTAAGGATTTTTGCTGTATTAACAGTAGCTGAGGTCTCCGGCTTTGTTAATGTCACAACCCCAAGGTGAGCACATTCCGACTTATTTTTTAAAGTTATGATTAATGATTTACATTAATATAGTTAAGTTCTAACAAGATCAACTCAAAAAAAACTATTTTGAGCCAAAATAATAATATTCAACAAAAGACTCTGATTTTTTAAAAATAATATCGTTGTCACACCCTCTTTGCATCAGCTTTGTTACCAATTTTTAAATCGCACTAAAACCATATATGGCAACACAAGCAGCCGCCATTGCATTGTTTCATTTACTTTAGTCACATTCTTCGCTGTCAAGAAGCAGGTGGACACTGTGAAGTGTTTGTGTTTTTTTTTAATTTTGAAGTGACAAAACAGGTAAGTGACAAGCACACTTTCTCAACTTTGTTATCAAGTTCCTGACAATACAAAAAATGTCTTAAATAATCTAAATGTGACTTAATAATGCGCAAAACGTAATAAAAAACAGGGCAAAAAAACAGATCCCAACATTTTGTTTTCAAGGAGTTAGGCGGGAAATATGAATAGATTCCTCAGCTCCGTTAATATCAGCTTTGTTAATACTGGTGGTAACAAAGCTGAGGATGTGTTAACAAAGTTGAATATTATAGTATAATTTACTGAAAAAGCTTAGGTAGCAAAAAAATAAAACGTACTTTCGAATTATTGGGTTCAATTATTAGGCAGAAACGACAGTTGAAACGTTTCGGCCCTTTTCGTTAACACAAAAAGTCAATTAACGGTAGCTTGGGTCAGGTTGGGTTGGGTTTACTTACCATTGCATTTCTTTGCTAGTTATAGTGAATTAACATTTTTTCAAACAATAATAAATGTAATAACATATCTTATCAAAAAATCATGGTCAAAATTACAGTCGAACCTCTATAACTCGAACTTCAAGGGACAACCAAATCAGTTCGAGTTATGGAGAGTTCGACTTATAGAAATTCGAGTTAAAGAGGTTAAAATTCATATAAAAAGTGCAGAACCACTTAAAAGGTTCGAGTTATAGAGGTTCGAGTTAGAGAGGTTCGACTGTATTACAAGGCGGTCATCGCTTTTATTATTATGATATCCGAATGCCAACAAATTATTTTTAACTTTTTAGTGAATTTTATAAAAGCTTAAAAAATGGTTACATTTTTTTGACATATAAACTTTTTTATAAACATTAATTTTTTAATTTCTAGAAAAATGGCAAAAAAAAGAAAGACGCAAAAAAGGTGCAGATGAAAAAAAAGCAAAATCTAGAGAATGTATGATGGGGATCATGGATCACTTGTTCCTTATCAGAACGTGTTCCAGACGGGGATCATTCGTATCCTTGTGATCGACGTTGGAGAGAGTGAAAACCAAACAGTTTTAACAAGTTCTCAACAGAAGCATCAAACCATCAGTATAATTTAATACTGGTAGGGGTATTTTCCCTCAGAGTAGCGGTTTCTGTTGCTTTCACACAACTTATGCTCTAAACGGAGCTATCGCCTACATTCACCTGAGGATGGCCCAGAAGGCTGAAACCGGTCGTGGATTGGCATGGATCACTTGTTCCTGATTGTCAGGATGTGTTCCAGACGGGGATCATTCGTATCCTTGTGATCGACGTTGGAGAGAGTGAAAACCAAACAGTTTTAACAAGTTCCCAACGAAAGCATCAAACCATCAGTATAATTCAATGCCGGTAGGAGTATTTTCCCTCTGAGTAGTTGTTTCTGTTGGTTTCACACAACTTATGCTCTACACGGAGCTATAGCCTACATTCACCTGAGGATGGCCCAAAAGGCCGAAACCGGTCGTGGATTGGCATGGATCACTTGTTCCTGATTGTCAGAACGTGTTCCAGACGGGGATCATTCGTATCCATGTGATCGACGTTGGAGAGAGTGAAAACCAAATAGTTTTAACAAGTTCCCAACGAAAGCATCAAACCATTATCTGTAGATGAACTTTTTATATTGTTGCTCATTTAAGATTTAAGTGGTTTAAGAAGAGATTAAAAATTTGAAAATAATAGGTTTTAGGTTTTTTGTTTATTTGGCAGTAGTAGTTTTTTAAATTTAGTTATGAGAAATTTAAATACAATAAGCTTTGCAATATATATTTTCTAAGTAATTTATCAGCTTTGTTAACTTGACCTCAGTTTTGTTAATATACTTTTTTTTAAAATTCTTCTATTTTTGTTGTGTTTTTTGATAAAAAGTAGTTTTTTTTTGTTTTGTTATGACTTTTTTATGTAAAATTTGTTCACTACATATATTTTCTAAGTAATTTATCAGCTTTGTTAACATAACCTCAGCTTTGTTGAATCACTTTTTCTTATTTTTACTTTTTCTCCAAAAATATAATTTTTTTTTCTGGGAAACATACTCTATGCAAAATATTAAAGCATTTTCTTTTTAACAGACAATAAAAAGCTTATTTTTTAATATTATATTTTTCAAAAAAAAAGGGAAGCTCATTTCACAGGTTTTCTGAAGAACTGCCCATTAATTATGTAAAGGGACTTAAAATAATAAATAGTTTATGGATTGGAGAGAATTCAAAATAAAAACCCTTAATGAGATAGAAATTGATTCCTTTTGAATGTCACAAAGTGTATTGAAATGGATGAAATGTTTGTATACTTTTTAATGCCAATTTATTATGCCTTTTCAAATCCTTTTTTGGATAAGAAAAGATTCAAAATATAGATCTAGGAGGTATTAAAATGTATTCATTCGCATACTTAAAAGGGGATTTAAAAGCATAAGTAATTTTTTTTTTTTGAATGCCACAAACTGTATTGAAATGGATGGAATGTTTATATACTTTTTAATGCTAATTGCATACGCTTTTTGAAATCCTTTTTTTGGATAAGAGAGGATTAAAAATGTAGATCTCGAAGGTATTAAAATGTATTCATTCGGTATTCTTGAAAGGGGATTCAAAAGGTTAAAGATTTTATGGATTAAAGGGGATTAAAAATAAAACCCCCTAATGACATACAAATGGATTCCTTTTTTTGGATAAGACAGGATTGAAAATGTAAATTTCGGAGGTATTAAAATGCATTTATTCTGTATACTTGGAAGAGGATTCAAAAGGATAATTATTTTATGGATTGAAGGGGATTAAAAAAACCCTTAATGGTATAGAAATGGATTCTTTTTGAATGACACAAAGTGTATTGAAATGGATGGAATGTTTATATACTTTTTAATGACAACTTAATACGCCTTTTCAAATCCTTTTTTCGGATAAGAAAGAATTGAAAATGTGAATTTCGGAGGTATTAAAATGTTATAATTCTGTATACTTAAAAGGGGACTTAAAAGGATAAATAGTTTATGGAATGAAGAGAATTCAAAATAACAACCCTTAATGGGATAGAAAGGGATTCCTTTTGAATGCCGTAAAGTGTATTGAAATGGATGAAATGTATTCATTCTGTATACATAAAAGGGGATTCAAAAGGATAAAGATTTTATGGATTAAAGGGGATTAAATATAAAACCCCTTAATGACATGGATTTCTTTTGAATGCCAAAAAGTGTATTCAAATGAATGGAATATTTTTATACTTTTTAATGAAAATTTAATACACCTTTTCAAATCCTTTTTTTTGGATAAGAAAGAATTGAAAATGTGAATTTGGGAGGTATTAAAATGTATTAATTCTGTATACTTAAAAGGGGACTTAAGCGGATAAATAGTCTATGGATTGGAGAGAATTCAAAATAAAAACCCTTAATGGGATAGAAATGGATTCCTTTTGAATGTTACATAGTGTATACTTTTTAATGCCAATTTAATACGCCTTTTCAAATCTTTTTTTTGGATAAGAAAGGATTCAAAATGTAGATCTAGGAGGTATTAAAATGTATTCATTATTCATACTTAAAACGGGATTTAAAAGGATAAGTAGTTTATGGATTTTAGAGGATTAAAAATAAAAACCCCTAATGAGATAGAAAGAGATTCCTTTTGAATGCCACAAAGTGTATTAAAATGGATGGAATGTTTATATACTTTTTAATGCTAATTGCATACGCTTTTTGAAATCCTTTTTTTGGATAAGAAAGGATTGAAAATGTAGATCTCGAAGGTATTAAAATGTATTCAATCTGTATTCTTGAAAGGGGATTCAAAAGGTTAAAGATTTTATGGATTAAATGGGATTAAAAATAAATCCCCTTAATGACATAGAAATGGATTTCTTTTGAATGCCAAAAAGTGTATTGAAATTAATGGAATGTTTATATACTTTTTAATGACAATTTAATACGCCTTTTCAAATCCTTTTTTCGGATAAGAAAGAATTGAAAATGTGAATTTTGGAGGTATTAAAATGTATTAATTCTGTATACTTAAAAGGGGACTTAAAACGATAAATAGTTTATGGATTAAAGAGAATTTAAAATAACAACCCAATAATAATGAAATAGAAATGGATTCCTTATGAATGTCACAAAGTGTATTGAAATGGATGAAATGTTTAAAAACTTTTTAATGCCAATTTAATACGCCTTTTTAAATCCTTTTTTTAGAAAAGAATGGATTGGAGGGGATTAAAAATAAAAACCCTTAATGAGATAGAAAGGGATTCCTTTTGAATGCCACAAAGTCTATTGAAATGGATCAAATGTATACATTCTGTATACATGAAAGGGGATTCAAAAGGATAAAGATTTTATGGATTAAAGGGGATTAAACATAAAACCCCTTAATGACATAGAAATGGATTCCTTTTGAATGCCAAAAAGTGTATTAAAATGGATGGAATATTTTTATACTTTTAATGACAATTTAATATGCTTTTTCAAAACCTTTTTTTGGATAAGAAAGAATTGAAAATGTGAATTTCGGAGGTATTAAAATGTATTAATTCTGTATATTTAAAAAGGGACTTAAAAGGATAAATAGTTTATGGATTGGAGATAATTCAAATTAAAAACCCTTAATGGGATAGAAATAGATTTCTTTTGAATGTCACAAAGTGTATTGAAATGGATGAAATGTTTGTATACTTTTTAATGCCAATTTAATACGCCTTTTCAAATCCTTTTTTTGGATAAGAAAGGATTGAAAATGTAGATCCAGGAGGTATTGAAATGTATTAATTCTGCATACTTAAAAGGGAATTTAAAAGGATAAGTAAAAACATTTATGGATTGGAGGGGATTAAAAATAAAAACCCTTAATGAGATAGAAAGGGATTCCTTTTGAATGCCACAAAGTGTATTGAAATGGATCAAATGTATACATTCTGTATACATGAAAGGGGATTCAAAAGGATAAAGATTTTATGGATTAAAGGGGATTAAACATAAAATCCCTAAATGACATAGAGATGGATTCCTTTTGAATGCCAAAAACTGTATTAAAATGGATGGAATATTTTTATACATTTAATGACAATTTAATACGCTTTTTCAAAACCTTTTTTTGAATAAAAAATAATTGAAAATGTGAATTTCGGAGGTATTAAAATGTATTAATTCTGTATACTTAAAAAGGGACTTAAAAGGATAAATAGTTTATGGATTGGAGATAATTCAAATTAAAAACCCTTAATGGGATAGAAATGGATTTCTTTTGAATGTCACATAGTGTATTGAAATGGATGAAATGTTTGTATACTTTTTAATGCCAATTTAATACGCCTTTTTAAATCCTTTTTTTAGATAAGAATGGCTTGAAAATGTAGATCTAGGAGGTATTGAAATGTATTAATTCTGCATACTTAAAAGGGAATTTAAAAGGATAAGTAAAAACATTTATGGATTGGAGGGGATTAAAAATAAAAACCCTTAATGAGATAGAAAGGGATTCCTTTTGAATGCCACAAAGTGTATTGAAATGGATCAAATGTATACATTCTGTATACATGAAAGGGGATTCAAAAGGATAAAGATTTTATGGATTAAAAGGGATTAAACATAAAATCCCTTAATGACATAGAAATGGATTCCTTTTGAATGCCAAAAAGTGTATTAAAATGGATGGAATATTTTTATACTTTTAATGACAATTTAATACGCTTTTTCAAAACCTTCTTTTGGATAAGAAAGAATTGAAAATGTGAATTTCGGAGGTATTAAAATGTATTAATTCTGTATACTTAAAAAGGGACTTAAAAGGATAAATAGTTTATGGATTGGAGACAATTCAAATTAAAAACCCTTAATGGGATAGAAATGGATTTCTTTTGAATGTCACAAAGTGTATTTAATGAGATAGAAAGGGATTCCTTTTGAATGCCCCAAAGTGTATTGAAATGGATGGAATGTTTATATACTTTTTAATGCTAATTGCATACGCTTTTTGAAATCCTTTTTTTGGATAAGTAGATCTCGAAGGTAATAAAATGTATTCATTCTCTATTCTTAAAAGGGGATTCAAAAGGTTAAAGATTTTATGGATTAAAGGGGATTAAAAATAAATCCCCTTAATGACATAGATATGGATTCCTTTTGAATGCCAAAAAGTGTATTGAAATGGATTTACTTTGAATGCCAAAAAGTGTATACAAAAGGATAGAATGTTTCAAAATGGATTTATTTTGTATGCCAGGATCTGTATTGAAATGAATTAAAAATTTGTTATCCATTTTAATACTTAACACTTTCTATCCCCCAAAGGTCAGAAAAAGGATTTCAAAAAGCGGATAGAAAATGGATTCATTTTTTTTATCCTTTTTTATCCATTTTTTTTATAGGGTTATAAAGACGTATTTTATACTATTTTTTATTTGTATTTATGAAATATGTGGAAAATATCTAAAAAAATCTTAGCTTCGGGGGGGGGGGGGCGGGTATATATACGCCACTGGTCAGCCTGATTGTTTAAGTAAACCCTTGGTATCATATTATATTGTATTATATTTCTTTATTTTAGTGTCTATATTATTTTTTTGGTGTATTTTAGTATAGTAACCTTTTCTCATAAAGAAATATGGTAGCAATGTTTTTTTTTTTAAGGATAGGATTAAAAACATTTTACAGTACAGTGTAAGTACTTGAGAAAGCTGTGTGTTACTAGATTATTCTTTTAGTAGGTAGGTATAGTTAGTTCTGTTGGGAATGATACAGGAATGCTTGTAATGATTTTTCGGTATTGTTAGAGAAATATAGCCAGGCTATAATTGTGCCAGGCACTATTTTAACACATTTACATTGAAAACTGACAGTTAATCGTTCAAAATTCATACCAAAGTCGAATTTAAAACTATTGTCGTTTATTTTCAATTAATAAAAGAAGGCACTATTTATTCCGGTTCATATAGTAAACAAAGGCCATGTGTTGAAAGATCACAGCTGATATTACAATGTGAAAGTGTCAAAATTGTGCCTGGCACAATTATAGCCTGGCTATATTTCAATAATTCTCTAATAATACCGAAAAACCATTACAAGCACATTCCTGTATCATTCCCAACAGAACTAACTATACCTATACCACGGATCACCTACCTACTAAAAGAATAATCTAGTAACACACAGCTTTATCAAGTACTTATACTGTACTGTAAAATGTTTTTAATCCTATCCTAAAAAAAAACATTGTTGCCATCTTTCTTTATGAGAAAAGGTCACTATACTAAAACACACCCAAAAAAATAATATGGAGACTAAAATAATATAATATAATATAGTACCAAGGGTGGTTTACATAAACAATCAAGCTGACTAGGCAACAAGTACTTCTTAAGTTTTCTCTTAAACATATATTATTTGATTTGCAATTTTTAATGTCTAATGGTAATTTGTTATACAATCTGATTCCTTTATAAAACAATGACTTATATCCTAATTCAGTTGAATAAAAATTGCTGTTATTTAACCTGGCTTTATTTCAATATTTTTTTTTACGGTGCGCACTCGCAAGGAGATCCTTATCACGCTCGAGAAGCGGCAAGTGCGCGGAAATGTTGGTGTATGTTGGTTTTGAAAAGGTTCAGATTGTAACCTGCAGGGAAAAGTGTCGCAGGAAGCTTATTCCACAGCGATGCTGTTCTCCAGAGATATATTATCCATTATGTAATAATAAGAAGTAAATAGTTATTAGTATTATAAGTTTGGATTTGTTTTGTTATAGAAATACTGGTGTATGTATTAACATTTAAATGTATTTTTTATATTTATGTTTGTAATTTGAAATAGCATGATTTGCTAATAAAGATTTATTCAATTCAATTCAACATAGTAAACCATTTCTAACAACAAATGGCATTAGGAAAATACTAAGCGTTATGTGATGTGACAATTTTCTCAAAGTTTTACGTAATTTATGAACGACCCCAATCGAACAGAATAAAATTAGTTTTAAATACAAATAGAAACATAGTCCGCGATTGCAGCGCTGTGCGCTACTGGAACTTGTTGGCTGCGCGGCCCTATCTTTTCGGCAGTCTCTTTTTTGTCTCTGGTCGTCAGGCTCGGCTGTGTAACGTTCATTCGGGTGAAATCGGCTCGAGTCGACTAACTGTGAGAAGCATTCAGCGAGCGATATGATGATGCAGATGAAGGCCAGTACACAGAAGACTTCGGTTCGGTCCGCTTTGCAGAATATGTTATGAGCCAGTATTATTAATTTCGCCTTGTTGAAGTTTACACTTCTGCCGTGTGGTCTTAAGCACACATAATTTTGTTATTTCGTTTATAGGTTAGAAACAGCTTAAAGTTTTAAAAATATAGTACAGCAATCTTTATATAAAGGGTGCTTCATTAAGTTTGCACCATGACTAACTTAGTATTTAAATAAAGGAAACATATCGGTTATTCTTAAAAAATAAACTTTGTTATCATGTCTTGTTATTAAATAAAATAAAAATTATTTCTTACTTTATACTGGGAGTTTTTTTAAGCCTGCAACATTGCTAACTTGTAACTTTAATAAAGGAAACATATTATGTAAAACAAATTAGCTTTCTTACCCAAACCAGGGTGTTTTATTAGATCTCTACCGTTGCTTGCTTATGATTTAAGTAAAGAAAATATTATTAATCATCAAAAACAGTTCTATACTTCACACAAAGGTGTGTATGCTTAACTCGCGAGTGTCACAAAGACAAGGAGGAGTTGGTTTCGGTTAGTTTCCAACTTACACAAGGTAGCATCTCCAGACCTACGTTTCTGTGTGTTTAACGTCATCAGTGGAGAACAGCATACCTAGGTAACCCAATTTGAAACAAAACCAACTCCTACATATGAATTACTCGAATCCGTGAGATATGAGCAAACTTAAAGGTTTGGCTCCATCCAGCGATCTGGCTCGAGCACTCGAAAGTTGAAGCACACTGGCATGGTCTTGTCTGAGACTATAGACAAGTTTCGTCCATTGAATGTGGTTTTAAAACCACGTAATCACGTAGCAACTAAAAGACCGTATTGCCCAAAGCATATGCAAAGAAAAGAGATAAAACATGTGCTGTGTGCTTAACATGTAACATTTTATAATTCATATGTAGGAGTTGGTTTTGGTTCAAATGTGCCCACCTAGGTAAGCTGTTCTCCACTGATGATGTGATACACACAGAAACGTACGTATGCATAAATCAACATTTTTTGAAAAGGGACCATTTTATAAAGCTATAAAAGCCTACAACAGTTTACCAACAGAGATCAAATCAATTGAGAATGAAATAAAATTTAAAAACGCTACAAAAAACTATCTTTACCAAAAATGTTTATATGTATTTATTTAAGTGTTTTACTTACTAATTTAAAAATGAAATAACATATTGTTCCAACTATTTTGTACAAATTTTTGACGTTGCTTTGTCAAACATTGTTTTGATTTTGTCGGCAATAAATGTTTTGAGTTTGAGTTTGAGTACATCTATAGAAACTACCTTGTGTAAGTTGGAAACTAACCATAGCCAACTATTACTTCTCACTCGCGAGTTAAGCACACCTCTGTCTGAATTATAAAATTATTTTTGATTTTTATCGATACACACAGCACATCTTTCATCTTTTTTCTTTGAAAACATATTAATATTCAAAGAATAAACTTATTGGATTTTATTATAAGTTTAAAGTTTAAAGTAATAAATAAATATTTATTCTTTATACAGGGTATTTCATTAAATTTGAATCATTGCTAACTTATGATTTAAATAAAGAAAACCTATTATGGTTAAACCTATTGAATTTATAAGTAAAAATAAATAATAATCCTTTATACATTGTGTTACTAGATTGGTTGAATTAGCAAACTAGTAGTATTCTTCTCGCTGATTAAAACCGTTAAAATAGAAAAACAATCAAAAACGTGGATTTATTTATTTTTTTGACCAAAAGCAACAATTTCGTCGTAAAGTTTGTTTTTGTGTTTGTCTGTCTGTCTGTGGCGAAATTAGGGTAATGGGGGGAAGTAACTCTGATTGAGTGTCTCCAAACTTTTTTTTATGTCTTAGTATGTGGACAAGCATGGTGCAAAATTTCAAACTAGTAACCGGAATTAAAATATTTTAACGGCGTTTGTACCTAAATCTACGGACTAATAGTCAAAAAATGTAAAAGTACCCTTTAGTAGAAACCATGGTCATTATTTTCGTAATTATTCGTCAACCATATACGAATATATAAAAAAGATATCTCAATTTGATTTTTTTAATTTTGATAGTTTTAAACTATTTTTTCAAATTAAAAAATGTACCTTGTATACGTTACCTTAATTATTGACTGCACCACAGACTGTTAAAAAATATTTGTTAATGTAAAATGGCAAAACATTAAAAATATGTCTCTTCAATTTTTTTTTTCTAAAATTTTTTATGACAAACTAGTATTTTTTAGGTATTCGACTATTAAGATGTATTGTTATTTTTTTTAATTTCATAATTTTTTTTCCTCTTCAGACCCCAGGTATCACAGGTAATATGTTAAGATTTTATTATATTTATAATATTTTGCTTGGAACCAGACGTATCATTGACGATAAAAAATGATAAATAAAGTTTAGGATTTAGTTAAGGTATCACTGAGGATACCTGGGGGTTTTATTAATTCCAATATTATGACATTATTACTTTTTATTTTATGGAAGACGTACGCCTTGCAGTTTATATTTTTTTAGGGATATATATATATATATATATATATATATATATATATATATATATGTTTTAGGACCTTTAATACAAAAGGAACTTCAAGATTTGTTCCCTTTGGTCCAAAAACGAAAATCAATACATTACTATAAATCAGGCTGTAATTTTAAATGATTAAAATTTAAAGATGGGAGGGGTAGACTTATTGGACACTGCACAGATTTATTGGAAAATACTTTATGCGTGATCGAACAGACAAATGGACGATTCGAACTATTTTAAATTTTTATGATTTCTCAGATGCCGCAAGCTGGCTTGAATATCGAGAGCACGCTATGTCTTTAAAGCATGCAAAGGAAGATATCATGGACTATCTTGATTTTAAACTATTTCTTGGTAAATCACTAATCCATTCGGCGAATGAAATCAAAAATGAAGAAAATAATATTGTGGAAGAGCCGGATGAAAAACCAAAACTTCGTAAGCAAAGAAAAGTTGAGCCAGTACCAGATAAGGGAGACAGAAAAAAAGGAAATAAGCACTTACCCACTTTAATAAAGAACTAGCAGAAGTCGCGATCTAAATGTCGAAAACCTGGCTGTGGAAAGTTAACATTTGCGAAGTGCACCTCCTGCAATATTTTTTGCCTTTTATTTGTGCTGACAAGATCCCAACGTATCATATATAATACGTGATTTTTTTTCAAACAAAAATAAAATCAAAAAGAAAAAAAGCAAAAATGTGTTATTTAAGTCCTACTTCTAAAGAAAATTAAAGATTTTTTGTAAAAATCATATAATAAACTCTCGGGTCTGTAAAGGTTAAATCCTCCTAGATTAACACACGGCTTAAATGTGTGCAGGAATAATGGTACAATTCGACGCCGACTTATTAGGACTGTACTCGGTAAAAAAATTCTGGGGGGATTGAGAAATTTTAATAAAAATATGTGTATTTTGCAGGTTTTTGGTCTAACTTGTGTTTTTAAGCATTGCTGAGAAATCTATATTAACTCAATTTACCGATTATTTCGGGGCGGGGGGGGGGGATTAATTTGTTTTGATCCCTCCTTAGGTACGGCCTTGCGCCTAATTAGTTACTAAATTATTCAACTTTAAGAACATAAAAAATTTGATAAAATAAAAACATTTCTGAACTTTAGAACTTAATTTATAGCATCTCCTATGCCCACATACGTCTTAAATATATCTGTACTGGGAAAGAACCTGTAAAAATAACCGCTACAACCATGCCGGCATGTTGGATTTCAAATGAACCTAAACGTATGGCTTGGATAATCTCAGGGTCCTAATAATGGGCGCCGCGCTCTCAGTGCCTTCTCTTTTCTAAGCTTATAAATACCCATTATCGGTTGTCTTATGATAAATAACTTTTAATTTGTTTAAAAACAAGCCAAGTAAGCAGCTACATCAACTCAAGTTAAAATATCTGTCTTCCTAAAGTTCCAAAATCCAAAAAAACTTTTTTTAATTTAAATAAAAATAATAATTAACCCTAATTTTGATAACGTCGAATTACCGCATAGACAAATTGTCAACGTCATTTGAAAGCAGTTCCTTTCAAATTTTATTGAAATCGTTTGCTTTTTTAATGCAAGCCATACGTTTTGGGTTCAATTGAGTCCAATATGGTGGAACGCTTGTAGCAGTCATTTTCCATTAATGGTTTTAATACACTTTAGCCGTACAGATATATTTAAGACGTGCGTGTTTTGGGAATCCGCCGAAACTTTATTATTTGCCGAGATCTCAATATAGTGCCCGCAGTAATGGGACAATTGGCCGATTCGCCGCGCTAACTCTTATCAATAGTCGCGGACATTTTTCAAATACATTTTTTTGAAAATAATTTTTTAGTATATTTTTTTTCCTAAAATGGTTTTTTTTAAAAGGCCTTTTATTCGAAAAATTATTTTCCTAAAAGCCTATTTTTAGAAAAGTTTTCAAAAAGTTGTTTTTAGAAGAACTTCTTTATGGCATACAATTTTTTTTTTGGAAAAGGTAAGGAGTGTTCCTGGATAAGTTAAAATACGTTTGCAATCAATTGACGAAGGTTATAGGTTAACATAAGGAGAACACCGATTTCCACCCCTCCACTTAAAAAAAGGACAAAGGGAACTAGTAAGTTAAACGATTTTATTAAAAAGATTTCAATAAAAAAGAAAAGATAATTTGGCAAATTTCTATTAACTACAGTCTAGATTTAGCAATAGCGTTAATGGCAGATTATATTTTTAATTTTGATCAAGGAGTATTAAGCCATATAGAGTGGCAGCCGGCAAGCCTTGCAACATTAAGGGGCCGATGGCGCTGAAATAAATTCGTCTAGTACGCAATATTCAGAGACAACTACTATGATCTAATGGCATTTCTATGATAGGCATGAACCTCGGAACTCGCACATGCAACTAAATCGTACTAGTTGTCTCTGAATAGTGCGTACTATAGTTGATGTTCTATTTAAGTGGCACCGCGTCATAGCTATGATAAACCAAATTCTGCGGCAAAATCTAAGTAAAGAAGCCTTAAAAATTAGTGTTTTACTTTGTACATGCAGTGTGCCGCTCGGGGCTTAATGTTCGAAGGATAAAACACTACGACCTTTTAAAGGAGAGATCAAATAGGTACTTACCTGATAAATAAAGATCCGAAACATAAAAGAGGATCCAAAATTATATTAAAATGTGCGCAAACATTGATTTAGTTGCAAAGACGGTAATTTGTTTTGTGAAAAGCTCCGTCACAATTTGTTTGACATACAGTCAAAACATGTCAAAACAACAACGAATAGAAAACGTCAATGCCCTGCTAAATCAATAATATGTTCGTAACAACCAGATAATAGTATATATGTTCCTTTCTAATGAAATCGTTTAGAAGAAGACATCAATAAAAAGCAAGTAAAATAGTAAGCTAATGACTAATTAGTGCAGTGCCTCATTTTGGGAATCAATATCAATAAAAAAATTAAAGGAAGTGTGTGCCACTGTATGTACCCCTCTACTCCCTTCCCGCCATCAAGGTTTTGATGACGCGGTGTCACTTTAATACAACATCAACCAAGGCCAACACAAAAATAGAGGCCACGACCCTGAAAAAATCAGCTGTTCTCCCGGGGCTGAATTTTACATTGGGTCTTATGGGAGGTCAGAGGTTTTTTTATGATATTTTCAAAATGGCACTACAGATTTCCGCAAAATTTCAGTGAAATATTCTCAGACACCATCCCGATATTCTACCAAAGGTTTGTAAGGAAGCAACATGATTAAAAGGTTAAAATCTTCAAGATTTAGCATTCCTTATTTTGAATTCAAATTGCCCGCCGTGTACCACATGCCAACTGCTATATTTGACATGTATTTGAATTGAAAGGGTCGTGGCCTCTATTTTTGATAGCAGTGCAATCAAAATCGTTTTCAAGCGAATAACTAGTAAATACTAGTATTTACCACTGCCTTCACGCGGCCTTGGTAAATACCACTCCTTGAAGAGTGACGTCATAAATGAGCCCTTTGGACGTCATCGTTTATTACCGGTAATTACCACACTTTTGAAGAAGGTTATTGCATTTTCTAACCTCACAATCATTTGTTTTGTTTCTTTTTCGGAAAAATGTTCTGTGAATTTTTGAAATGAGTGAAATTTATCATGTGTGCCTCAATTATGAAGGAAAATTGTACAAAGTGATGGCCTCCTCTATATTGTCTTGCCAAAATTTTATTTTCATCAACCCTTGGCTTACTCGAATTTACCCAATGTGGACTAATACACGAAATATCATAAAAAAACAGTATCATTGTAGTCCTCTAACCACAGTTTATCATACTTATTTTTTTTCCAAATTATGCCCTTTTCCAATCAAATACGCCAGTATTTCAAAGTCGGTCGAGAAGAACTTAAGTTCAATAATGGCAAGAAGATTATTATTCATCTAAACTAAAGCAAACTAAACTTCTTTAAAAAATCGCAAAAAGCAACAACAAACAATAACCGGTTATAAAAAAAGCTATTCAAGCGGCGTTTCTGTGATAATAGGCTAAGGGCCTTAACAGCTGATTTTTAATGTCAACCAAGGGATAACCAAAGGTAATTACTAGTTATTCGCTTGAAAACGGCTCAAGTCTCGTTGAGTGCAATCAACCAGAGCATACTCAACGGTAACTCTAACCCAACTTTTTTTATGTCATTTTAAAGGTCACATAAAATAGGGCTGTCTAACAAAACATATGATCAAATCCAAGATGTCTTCCATGGGACAAACAAACCGATTTCCCATAAGCCTTAATGTTAACAAAAACGTAAATTTTACAAAAACGACAAGAGCTTTAGTCTCAAAAATTAATCAGTTTTAAGAACGGATCCTTTGTGCATATAGGAAAAATGCGTTTTTCTTAAAAATATTAAACTAAAACGAGAAAATCTGAAATAAAAGGGACCAAGTTTTCTTCAAAAAAGTAGGTTATGTTTTTGTTTATTTTGTTTTTTTTTAAACTTTTTTTCTAGTTTTTTTACTTATTTTGAATTATTACATGGGCGCACCAAGGGGGCGGGGGGGGGGGCTAGGGGCCCGTACCCCCCAAACCACATATTTTTTTAGAGATTTTCCATATATTTCATGAATAAACAGAAAAAATAGCATAAAGTACATCATGAGACCTCTGGGGCCCCCCAAAGGTTTTTGAAGTTTTTTGACCAATGAATCAATGAACTATCAGCCCAAGGTAGGGGAAAGTAGTTCTATTCAAAGAGCTCACATCAAGGCTCACTTAACAGAGACGAAATTGAAATAGACTAAACTTTTCTCATCAGATTCAGGTTTTCTATTAGGATCTTTTGTTGTACTTGACTAAACCTTTTGCTAAGTAATAGGCCTTCTATAGCGTTAAACTGTGAAAAATATTTCACTATGATTTTTAGGTTTAGACAAAGTTTAATCACGGATCATCTTAACAAAGGTGATCCGTGGTTTAATTGTTTTAACCCTCCAGTAGTAAAATGAAAAAGAGGCACAATTTATAGGTAGGTCAGTCCAACAGATCAATATGCACATATAAGTTCCAACCAAGGTTGGTCAAGCAAACTTCTAATAAGTACTTTACAAAATATGTTTATTTAAAAAAATATAAGTAAACATTATATAAAAAAAAAACTTGCAAAATTAAAATACAGTTTTTTCTTGTCATTGGCCTCACACACTGTACATCACCATATGATTTTCCATGAACTATAATACATAGAGCTTAAGTACGGTCAAATTCATCAGCTCACAACAGTAAGTACTGTTCAAATTTTACAACAGTACAATATTCGCTGTTGTATTACTACTGTTACTATTACTTTTATTACTGTTTTTTTGTAACAATATTTGCTCAATTATGTATCTAAAAGTTTATGCAAATAAACATATACTCTACTCTTGAGTTGAAAAAAATATCTGAGAGAACTTATTTGTTTTTCTTGTGGTCATCAAAGTCAACAAAGATTACTTTTTTATCCATCTATTATTAATGATGGCAAAAAAATTTTTTTTGCTAATAAGCTCAGTACAGTACCGGAGAAATTTCACAACAGGACTTGTAGTAGGTCCAGTCAGATACTATACAAATTTTACGGTGTACAAGTTTTAGGTGTCAAAAAGCATGGAAATAAAGGAAAATTTGCACCAAAATAGTTTAAGATAAAAAGAGGTTTGAGTTAGGGAGACTGTCAAACTCACCAGTTTATTCTAAACAGTTTTGAGGTCTGTAAAATAAATATTTATTAAAGAAAAAGAAACTTTGATGATACAGGACTTCACTCGACACTATACAGGACGCTACACTAACAAAAGTTTATTTAAGGTTCTGTAGGATGGTGTACAAATTTGGTTCAGCTCATTATTCACACTTTAAAAAACTGGAAAAAAAGTAAAAAAAAACAAAAGTAAATAAAAACATAACCTGACTTTTGAACAAAACATGGTCCCTTTTATTTGAGATTTACTGGCTTCAATTGATTTTTTTTAAGAAAAACGCATTTTTCCCATGTGTACAAAGGTTCAATACTTAAAACAGCATCTTTGTTGTAAGTTAAATCGTTTCACTTTTTTTTAAAATTACGTTTTTGTTAACATTGCGGCTTATGGGAAAACGCTTTGTTTGTCCCATGGCGACCATCTTGGATCGAAAAACAGCTGATCGTGACAGTTCGTTAGACAAGCTAATAGACTCGCGGCTACAGACTAAAAAGTACTTTGGCTCCTTCGATTTCGAGGTTATGTTTTAATTGTTTTGTTTTTGTTTAAATAGCCTGGAGCATGGAATAAATAAATTTCTTCGATGGTGGAAGTGTTTGAAGTCCTTTCGAGTTTTAAAAATTAGTATTAAAAATATTTGTCGTGTCGTTAGTTCGGTCAAATTTAGTTCAAAATAGCGCTAGTAACGAAATAGGGTGTCTTTCTAACATATTTTTTCAAAAAAAAAAACTTCCCTGACTTCTTTCGCGGGATCCTAGCGGGTGTGAAACAAAACCGAACCGAACCGAACTTAACCGAATTGAATTATCGGTTTAGTTCGGTTTGGTTTCACAACCTCTGGGATGCCGGTTCGGTTCAGTTCCGTTCGGTTCGGTTCGGTTTTGTTTCACACCCGCTAGGATCCCGCGAAAGAAGCCAGGGAAGTTTTTTTTTGAAAAAATATGTTATATTTCGTTACTAGCGCTATTTTGAACTAAATTTGACCGAACTAACGACACGACAAATATTTTTAATACTAATTTTTAAAACTCGAAAGGACTTCAAACACTTCCACCATCGAAGAAATTTATTTATTCCATGCTCCAGGCTATTTAAACAAAAACAAAACAATTAAAACATAACCTCGAAATCGAAGGAGCCAAAGTACTTTTTAGTCTCTAGCCGCGAGTATAAAATAGGGCTGTCTAACAAAACATATGATCAAATCCAAGATGTCTTCCATGGGACAAACAAACCGATTTCCCATAAGCCTTAATGTTAACAAAAACGTAAATTTTACAAAAACGACAAGAGCTTTAGTCTCAAAAATTAATCAGTTTTAAGAACGGATCCTTTGTGCATATAGGAAAAATGCGTTTTTCTTAAAAATATTAAACTAAAACGAGAAAATCTGAAATAAAAGGGACCAAGTTTTCTTCAAAAAAGTAGGTTATGTTTTTGTTTATTTTGTTTTTTTTTAAACTTTTTTTCTAGTTTTTTTACTTATTTTGAATTATTACATGGGCGCACCAAGGGGGCGGGGGGGGGGCTAGGGGCCCGTACCCCCCAAACCACATATTTTTTTAGAGATTTTCCATATATTTCATGAATAAACAGAAAAAATAGCATAAAGTACATCATGAGACCTCTGGGGCCCCCCAAAGGTTTTTGAAGTTTTTTGACCAATGAATCAATGAACTATCAGCCCAAGGTAGGGGAAAGTAGTTCTATTCAAAGAGCTCACATCAAGGCTCACTTAACAGAGACGAAATTGAAATAGACTAAACTTTTCTCATCAGATTCAGGTTTTCTATTAGGATCTTTTGTTGTACTTGACTAAACCTTTTGCTAAGTAATAGGCCTTCTATAGCGTTAAACTGTGAAAAATATTTCACTATGATTTTTAGGTTTAGACAAAGTTTAATCACGGATCATCTTAACAAAGGTGATCCGTGGTTTAATTGTTTTAACCCTCCAGTAGTAAAATGAAAAAGAGGCACAATTTATAGGTAGGTCAGTCCAACAGATCAATATGCACATATAAGTTCCAACCAAGGTTGGTCAAGCAAACTTCTAATAAGTACTTTACAAAATATGTTTATTTAAAAAAATATAAGTAAACATTATATAAAAAAAAAACTTGCAAAATTAAAATACAGTTTTTTCTTGTCATTGGCCTCACACACTGTACATCACCATATGATTTTCCATGAACTATAATACATAGAGCTTAAGTACGGTCAAATTCATCAGCTCACAACAGTAAGTACTGTTCAAATTTTACAACAGTACAATATTCGCTGTTGTATTACTACTGTTACTATTACTTTTATTACTGTTTTTTTGTAACAATATTTGCTCAATTATGTATCTAAAAGTTTATGCAAATAAACATATACTCTACTCTTGAGTTGAAAAAAATATCTGAGAGAACTTATTTGTTTTTCTTGTGGTCATCAAAGTCAACAAAGATTACTTTTTTATCCATCTATTATTAATGATGGCAAAAAAATTTTTTTTGCTAATAAGCTCAGTACAGTACCGGAGAAATTTCACAACAGGACTTGTAGTAGGTCCAGTCAGATACTATACAAATTTTACGGTGTACAAGTTTTAGGTGTCAAAAAGCATGGAAATAAAGGAAAATTTGCACCAAAATAGTTTAAGATAAAAAGAGGTTTGAGTTAGGGAGACTGTCAAACTCACCAGTTTATTCTAAACTGTTTTGAGGTCTGTAAAATAAATATTTATTAAAGAAAAAGAAACTTTGATGATACAGGACTTCACTCGACACTATACAGGACGCTACACTAACAAAAGTTTATTTAAGGTTCTGTAGGATGGTGTACAAATTTGGTTCAGCTCATTATTCACACTTTAAAAAACTGGAAAAAAAGTAAAAAAAAACAAAAGTAAATAAAAACATAACCTGACTTTTGAACAAAACATGGTCCCTTTTATTTGAGATTTACTGGCTTCAATTGATTTTTTTTAAGAAAAACGCATTTTTCCCATGTGTACAAAGGTTCAATACTTAAAACAGCATCTTTGTTGTAAGTTAAATCGTTTCACTTTTTTTTAAAATTACGTTTTTGTTAACATTGCGGCTTATGGGAAAACGCTTTGTTTGTCCCATGGCGACCATCTTGGATCGAAAAACAGCTGATCGTGACAGTTCGTTAGACAAGCTAATCAGGGCTGTCTAACAAAACATATGATCAAATCCAAGATGTCTTCCATGGGACAAACAAACCGATTTCCCATAAGCCTTAATGTTAACAAAAACGTAAATTTTACAAAAACGACAAGAGCTTTAGTCTCAAAAATTAATCAGTTTTAAGAACGGATCCTTTGTGCATATAGGAAAAATGCGTTTTTCTTAAAAATATTAAACTAAAACGAGAAAATCTGAAATAAAAGGGACCAAGTTTTCTTCAAAAAAGTAGGTTATGTTTTTGTTTATTTTGTTTTTTTTTAAACTTTTTTTCTAGTTTTTTTACTTATTTTGAATTATTACATGGGCGCACCAAGGGGGCGGGGGGGGGGCTAGGGGCCCGTACCCCCCAAACCACATATTTTTTTAGAGATTTTCCATATATTTCATGAATAAACAGAAAAAATAGCATAAAGTACATCATGAGACCTCTGGGGCCCCCCAAAGGTTTTTGAAGTTTTTTGACCAATGAATCAATGAACTATCAGCCCAAGGTAGGGGAAAGTAGTTCTATTCAAAGAGCTCACATCAAGGCTCACTTAACAGAGACGAAATTGAAATAGACTAAACTTTTCTCATCAGATTCAGGTTTTCTATTAGGATCTTTTGTTGTACTTGACTAAACCTTTTGCTAAGTAATAGGCCTTCTATAGCGTTAAACTGTGAAAAATATTTCACTATGATTTTTAGGTTTAGACAAAGTTTAATCACGGATCATCTTAACAAAGGTGATCCGTGGTTTAATTGTTTTAACCCTCCAGTAGTAAAATGAAAAAGAGGCACAATTTATAGGTAGGTCAGTCCAACAGATCAATATGCACATATAAGTTCCAACCAAGGTTGGTCAAGCAAACTTCTAATAAGTACTTTACAAAATATGTTTATTTAAAAAAATATAAGTAAACATTATATAAAAAAAAAACTTGCAAAATTAAAATACAGTTTTTTCTTGTCATTGGCCTCACACACTGTACATCACCATATGATTTTCCATGAACTATAATACATAGAGCTTAAGTACGGTCAAATTCATCAGCTCACAACAGTAAGTACTGTTCAAATTTTACAACAGTACAATATTCGCTGTTGTATTACTACTGTTACTATTACTTTTATTACTGTTTTTTTGTAACAATATTTGCTCAATTATGTATCTAAAAGTTTATGCAAATAAACATATACTCTACTCTTGAGTTGAAAAAAATATCTGAGAGAACTTATTTGTTTTTCTTGTGGTCATCAAAGTCAACAAAGATTACTTTTTTATCCATCTATTATTAATGATGGCAAAAAAATTTTTTTTGCTAATAAGCTCAGTACAGTACCGGAGAAATTTCACAACAGGACTTGTAGTAGGTCCAGTCAGATACTATACAAATTTTACGGTGTACAAGTTTTAGGTGTCAAAAAGCATGGAAATAAAGGAAAATTTGCACCAAAATAGTTTAAGATAAAAAGAGGTTTGAGTTAGGGAGACTGTCAAACTCACCAGTTTATTCTAAACTGTTTTGAGGTCTGTAAAATAAATATTTATTAAAGAAAAAGAAACTTTGATGATACAGGACTTCACTCGACACTATACAGGACGCTACACTAACAAAAGTTTATTTAAGGTTCTGTAGGATGGTGTACAAATTTGGTTCAGCTCATTATTCACACTTTAAAAAACTGGAAAAAAAGTAAAAAAAAACAAAAGTAAATAAAAACATAACCTGACTTTTGAACAAAACATGGTCCCTTTTATTTGAGATTTACTGGCTTCAATTGATTTTTTTTAAGAAAAACGCATTTTTCCCATGTGTACAAAGGTTCAATACTTAAAACAGCATCTTTGTTGTAAGTTAAATCGTTTCACTTTTTTTTAAAATTACGTTTTTGTTAACATTGCGGCTTATGGGAAAACGCTTTGTTTGTCCCATGGCGACCATCTTGGATCGAAAAACAGCTGATCGTGACAGTTCGTTAGACAAGCTAATCAACATTTGCATTAGTTAATTTTTTTCTAAAAAACTAATTTTTCCCAAAGTTTTCCAAAAAAACCTTTTAAAAAATGGTTTTTTATTGCGCCTTTTAGTGCTTAGCTAAGCTTTTAGTTAGGTAAGTTAAGTTTACATCAATATAATTTAAAAAATGGCTCTGGAAACTGTTTAGATCCATTTTATTTACCTATATAAATTATTGTTTATAGTTATCATAACATTTTTATGTGATAGCCGAATGTTGAATTGATGTCCACTTTTTCATAACAATTGTGTAATTTTATTGATAGTATTAGGATAAAATGCCCAGTTATTGATACTTTGCCAATGATTGATACCCGTGTACACTGCTTGTGAAAATCCACAATCTTTTGCTAAGATTGTGAGGGATTGTGGTAAGATTGTGAATGATTGTGAGGGATTGTGGAGTAAATAAAATAAATAAATAAATAGTTCTTTATTTCCAACAGTTAACAAAAAAACCACTTACAGGAAAAACAATCATGACAATAATATGTCAGAGAATGCTATATCAATGCCTGGCCCACTAAAACCCAAATCAAATCATCAAGACTTGAGCAGACCAGGCACAGACAGAGCCAAGTTAAAATTGAAAAATACAAATCATAAAAATACTAATCATACAAATAGTACAAATATAAAATTTTGGAAAACAGTTATAAATTTTATGCTCTAGTTCCTAGCTCTATAATCGGCTAAAAGTTATCACAGATTTGCTTTTTACTGCCATAAATTTATAAATCAACCAGTACTTATGTTTAAGAAATTCAATATCTATATTAAAATTAAAACTGGTACATATATATTAAATTATGAAATCTTAATAAATCTTAAAACTAGTGTTTGAGTATTTTGTTTTTTATACTCCCTAGAGAATCCGAGAAGTTCCACATCAATATTACCTGCAATGTTGTTAAATATTTTACACATGTAATAAATTGGTGACCTTGTTAGCATGTTTGTATTTGGACATTCACAATAAAAAGTAAGTGAGTTCCTTGAGTTTAACCTAGGAATGTTGAATGTCAGATGACTTAGTAAGTTGGAGCAGTCGATTTTATTGTGTATTAGCTTATGCAGGAATGATACTGCTATAAATTGTCTGCGATTGTTTAAATCATTCAAGCAAAATCTGTCTAAGAGAAAGTTCTGGGGTGTTCCTCTTAATGCAGTGCATATATAAGGGGGGGCCTGGGGGGCCCAGGCTCCCCCCGAAGCTAAGATTTTTTTAGATATTTTTCCACATATTTCCTGAATACAAACATAAAATAGCATAAAATACGGCCTCATGGGGTCTCGGGCCCCCCTCAAACTGCCTAGGGCCCACCCCGAAACTTTTTTCTATATATGCCACTGTCTTAATGGATATACACCATCCTGCCTGACAGCTAAATACTTCGCAAACTTTCTTTGTACAGATTCTAGAGAGTTAATATACAAATGATAAATAGGATGCCAGATGATTATGGCATACTCTAGTTTAGATCTAACATATGAATTAAATAAAACTTCTAATGTTTTTAGATTCTCAAATGCTCTGCAGTTTCTGATGATAAAACCCAACGACTTAGTTGCTGAAGACATAGTTATTTGGAGGTGAATGTTGAAACTGAATGTCTGGTCGAAGGTTATACCAAGATCTTTGATTGAATCACATCTAATAAGCATTTGAGATTTAAGTTCATATGGGTATTTGATTATAAATTTTTTTTTTTAATATGAAACCACAAAACATTTAGAAATATTTAAATTAAGTTTGTTGCTCTTGCACTATCTGCTCAACATATCCAAGTCATGCTGCAATAGCAAGCAGTCATTGATGCTGGAAACACAAAGGTATATCTTTAGATCATCAGCAAAGAGTAGTTTTAGGCATGTCAGATGGAATGCTAGGTCATTAGTAAATAACAAAAAAAGTAAAGGACCCAAATTCGAGCCTTGTGGGACCCCTGATTTAACGTCATATTCAGTAGACCTAAAACCCTCTACCTCAATAAACTGACACCTGTCTTCGAGAAGATATGATTTAAGGAGTTTAAGAAGCGAATTAGAAAAACCCTGTGCTTCTAACTTATGTAATAAAATATACAGATCAATTTGATTGAATGCCTTTTGAAAATCTGTGTAAATCACGTCGACTTGGCCTTGATTATCTATAGCAGAACATATAAACTGAGAAAGGCATCCTAAATTAGTGACACATGACCTTTTTTCCATGAAGCCGTGTTGGTCAAGAGAGATATATGACTTTACCTGAGAGTATAACTGACTGTAAATGCATATTTTAAATAGTTTTGAAAAGTTACACAATATTGAGATAGGTCTATAGTTATGTAAGTCATTTTTATCTCCCTTCTTATGTATTGGCGTCACGCGGGCAGTCTTCCAACACATTGGAAAGCAGCCCAAAGTGATGGACAGGTTAAACAAATAGGAAAGGGGTGCGACAAAGGCACTGATGCAATCCTTTACAACAAAACTAGGAATCTGATCTGTACTGGCAGTCAGTTTATTGTTGAGTTTGTTAGAGGCAGTTAATATGTCATTTTCCTCGATTGTAATCACATTAATAGTCTGGTTAGACTTGATATGATCTTCGATATTATCTTCCAGCATCGTGCTAGGACTGGATTCAATAAACACACTCTTAAAAAAGTTGGAAAAGGCATTGACAATATCTTGTGAAGATGAGTATTCGTTTGAACCGTCTTTTATAACTCCTGGTATTCTAGAAACGCCCTTTTTAGATTGAATAAACGACCAAAACTTGGTGCTATCTTGACATATACTTGTTTCTATAGATTGGACATAATTTTTATAAATTCTATGTGTTGTAGTTTTCAGGTTTTGCCGAATACTTTTAAACCTATTAAAGTGATAAGTTGTTTTATGTGTCCGATAATTTTTGTATGCCTTTTCCTTCCTTTTTATTAACTCTATAATTTCCCTATTATACCAATTTGGTTATCTTCTATTTCTAAGAATCTTAAATGGTACCGTGTCTATCAATATTTTATTAAGTATATCATAAAAACAACTACATGCGTCATTTACATTTGAAGAACTATAAACGCTTGACCAATCGGCCTTGAGTAACTGGTCATATAAAATTGGAAAATTTGCTTACGACTTAGTCACATTCTTACATACCCCAAACTGCTTATAGTGCTTGAATCCACCCATGACCGTTACACGTAAGGGATGATAATTATCAATCTTAGATATGACCAATTCATCTTCAACAACATTGCATTTAATATTGGAAAATATCAAGTCTAACGTGCGACCCATTATATTTTTAATTTGATTTAATTGTGTCAGACCTAAGATAGAAGAAAAATTATTTAGTAATATATGTCTAAAATCGGCTAAGTTAATATTTATAAGTGGCGCATTAAAATCTCCTAAAATTATAATATTTTTATCTTGAATACAATTGTGAATTGATAAAGCTTCGATGAACTGTTCATAGTATTCATTCGAGATTGAAGTTGATATGTACAAAACAAGCACAGTTGAAAAATAGTAGCTTGGTGTTATAATCCTACATCCTACTATATCGATTAATGGAAACTGATTACTTAATTCTGTAAAGTTTATAAGAGTAGGTTTTAGATTATTCTTGATGGCTGGAGGACTGTGCAGCGGTGTAGCGTGCCTGACAGGGCGACAAAAAAAAAAGTCAGATTGTGAGGGGTTGTGGTAAGATTGTGAGGGGTTGTGGTAAGATTGTGACAGATTGTGAGTGATTGGGACAGACTGTGTAAAGATTGTCAAGGATTGTGGGATGAAGGATTGTGAAAGATTGTGAGTGATTGGGATGGATTGTGTACAGATTGTGAGGGATTGTGAAGGATTGTGGTAAGATTGTGAGGGATTGTGAAGGATTGTGTTAAGATTGTGACAGATTGTGAGTGATTGGGAGGGATTGTGTAAAGATTGTGAGAAATGTGTACACCGATTGTGAGAGCTGTTCACCCCTCGATTGATATAAATAAACTTCTATAAGCCTTAAGTCCTATTTAAAGTTGTCAAGTAGAAGTAGAATATATTTCATTGAAGAATATTTACAAACAGTTTCATAACATTGTCAAGATTGTGAAAACATTGTGTAAAAAATACTTAAATAAAATAGTACATATTACAATACAGGTAGTTTGAAAATTTACAGTACAGGTCTGTCAAATATCCCCATCAGAGATGTTATAATTTAGGAATTCTTCAATTGAATAAAAGGAAAATTTACAGTACAGGTCTGTCAAATATCCCCATCAGAGATGTTATAATTTAGGAATTCTTCAATTGAATAAAAGGACTTATTTACATTAAACTTGGACTTGGCACATACCAAGATTTTCAAAGAGAATTAGATTTAGTATATTTTTGAGTTTATTAAGATGTTATTATAGGCAGGTACTTACTGTCCAGCCAGAATAAAATGAGGTGCAAAAGACATAACTCAACTCAATCTATCTCACTCTGTTTACAGCACTTTTGTCGTACTGGCTTGTTTTTATTTTTTATTTATTTCAATTCCGGTTATTTTCAAATCAAAATATTACAATATTTTACATATATAATTATACAGTCTTTCATAACAATTCAATTCATGCACTTAATTAAAATTAATAAGCAAGGATTTATTGTCTAAAAACCAAATATTTTATTTGACATATTTCTAATTGCACCTTTTTTAATAATTTTATATCTTTTGTGTTTCATATTTTGTAGAAACTTTTCCTTTTTACCATGCTGTATATCACAGTTGTAATAAATTAAGCCAGAAATAAAAAAATTCCATACATTTCTGTCTTTCTGCCCTGGAGTTTTTATCTCTAGAAGTTCTAAATGGTACTCATCTGGTAGATTACGTACGACTCCAGTGCATTCATAATTCACACCCTTTTATTGGGCTTCTTCTTTGTTTAATATGCATTCTAAAATTTATAAAGAAACAGTGGCATATCATTTACACTTTTTTAATTCTTTACTAAAACTGTGTGGAGGTCCATTTTTGAAGATATAACAAATGGTTTTGGATTTTTGCAATTTTTCATTCAAGTCTATTCATATTTTTTTAGGTTTCTAGATTCAAACGCACCTACCTAATGAAATAAAATATAATATAATAAGTTAGTATAAAAGTTTTGAAACAATATTTTTTTTTAAGAAGAATGAGGTATAGAGTTTTCCAGCAAAAAAAGGCTTAGGAGGAGTAAACTATAAAATTAATACCTAACAATAATGAATTAAAAAATTATACCATTCCACCGGACAGAGAAAGATAGCGCTAATTGAAGCCATCTCTTTTGCACCTCATTTTATTCTGGCCAGACAATAAATATTTTAGTGTAGTTATTTTTATAATACTTATATTCTTTAGGTTCCTATCAGCTATTTAGGCTTACTCAATCTTTCCTTATCCTGTTGTCATTACAAAGACCTTCTATTTTATTATTTTTTACCCAAACTTCACACCAAAATGAAAGTTGTAGCTCTCGTTAGTGGTGGCAAGGACAGCACCTATAATATGATGCAGTGTATTGCTGCAGGTCACAACATAGTAGCTTTAGCCAACTTAGTTCCTCACACCAAAACAGAGATTGACAGTTATATGTACCAAAGTGTAGGTAAGTATCATAACTGACTAGAACTTAAGTTTATCTATGTGATATATTGCAAAGGTGGAATCAATTTTGACAAGATATACAGTACCAGCCAAAAGTGGAAAAACCACCTAAAATTGTATATAAATCTAATCCTATACCAACTATGAAAAACTTCATATAAAGTTAGCAGAACACCTATAGGAATAGTGGATTTATTTAAAACAATTCTAGTGCATAATTTGCCGTTAAATATCCATAAATTAGTTGTAAAAACTAGTGGTCGGATACTATCGATAGCACTATCGATATTATCGATAGTTTGTGACTATCGAAAGCTATCGATAGTTTTCAAGAACCATCGATAGTTTTTAAAATCGCTGGTTTTTAGTATTTTTCAAAATAATTTTCACGAGAATCCTTTCAAAACACTAAAATAAAAAAAAACAAGTTTATTAGCAAGCAAACAGCAATTCAGCACTAGATCAGTAGATCATAAATCTATAGGTATTAATGATTGCCTAACTGCCTTCTCCATCAGTTTTGTCATGTCTCTGGTTTCTACTCATGCTATAGTCTAACATATACGCATTTGTAATGACGTCACGAGTTGAGAAAAAAATGTATGGCATAGATATTTTTGCCAATCAATGTTTTTTGATTGACAGTGACGGATACTTCACAGAACCAATTACCTACCTATTTGAATCATAGACACTACTTTTTTTAAAAAGTTTATTGTCACCGCTGTTTATAATATACTAAACAAAGATAAACAAAAATGACGTCATTACAAATGGGTATAAGTTGGACTATACCATCTATTGCTTCATGAACTAGAGAAAAATCACCCGATACAATTACTGGGAATTGTTTTAAATAAATTATTTAGTGTGATTTTGCTTTATTTCCTATAGGTAGTAGGAGTAGTAGGTCGCTTTTTGTAAGGCCATTAATTTCGAAACAATAGAAACTTTTTGATAGTACTATCGATAGTATCTCTTGAGACTATCGAAAACTATCGATAGGGCTGACTATCGATAGTATCCGACCACTAGTAAAAACAAAAAATTTGCTGTGCCAGTTTTTTTTTAAATAGTGTTCTGCTAACTAACTGCTAGCGGGCACATCAAATTTTTTGATAATTTACGGCAAATTATGCACCAATATCTTTTTTATATAAATGCATTATCTGTTTCGGTGTTCAACTAATTTTATATGAAGTTAGTAGAACATCATGTTTTTAAAACGAAAAAGGGCACAACAAATTTTTTGTTTTCACAACTAATTTACGGATAATTAACGGCAAATTGTGCACTATTTTTTTTTCATAAATCCCGTATTTCTATAGGTGTTCTGTAACTTTATATAAAGTTAGCAGCTACAAAAATCTCAAGATAGCCAAAAAGTGACCCCCTCGCAAACAAAATCCTTGTCCGAGCGTTTCTCCAAATTCGCACTCTAAATACCCAAAAAGGCCTCTGTTTCGATGTTTGTGAAACACTGTATATTTATATGTACAGTGCAGACCTAACCCCCCCCCCCCCTTCTAACTTTTAAACAAAAAGAGATATCGATTTCTGGTAAAACGCGTTTTTAATAAGACTTTCTTTGAGGATATTTGAGCAAGTGACAGTTATGTTAAGAAGGGGCGAGTTTGTAAAGTAATCTAATTTTGATCACCGATTACATCGGTTTTTTGACATATGACGTTTGACGTTCATTTGACATTTTCATTCGGTGAGTCCGATGAACACCAGAAAATAAAAGAGAACGCAATGAATCAGATTTCTGAACCTCGCTTTTTTAGATTTTGATTTATTTTCTAAAAGATTCTCTGCATTAATACATGGAAACAACATTTTCAACGTAACCTTCAATCCTGGTATGCCGCGGTCTGGTGATATCAAATCTTTATCAACCGAGTTTTGATTTCTATTTATATCTTTTAAGATGACTATCGAAACTTTGCTTACCACACCGTGGAGCATTCAACAAAAAAATTAAAGTACACATCCGAAAAAAAACACACAAAAACAGCTGATTTTGACGTAATTGACATTTATGGAAGATTGCTCACCGACTCTCAGGGTCGGTGAGCATTGATGCCATCAATTGGTGCGTTGGTGAAATTCATCAGATAATTTACGAACCCGATGGATTTCAACGAATTGCACTGATTAATTTAAAAACTTGTTTGTTGTCATCGATGAGCTCATCGATGCCTTTACGAACTCGGGCGAGTTTGTAAAGTAATCTAATTTTGCTCACCGATTACATCGGTTTTTTGACATATGACGTTTGACGTTCATTTGACATTTTCATTCGGTGAGTCCGATGAACACCAGAAAATAAAAAAGAACGCGATGAATCAGATATCTGAACCTCGCTTTTTTCGATTTTGATTTATTTTCTAAAAGATTCTCTGCATTAATACATGGAAACAACATTTTCAACGTAACCCTCAATCCTGGCATGCCACGGTCTGATGATATCGAAATTTTAAAAACAAAATAAAAAACAGGATTTGTTTTTTCATATTTTATAAGTGTTTTAATGTTATAAAGTTTTTTTAAAGCTTTTGCTAAGGTAGGCTTTTGTGCCTTTGTATAGATTAGGTTAGGATTAGGATCAGGAATTTTACTTGAAAAATTTACTCTAATTTAAAACAACTAAAACTCATTTATTTTAAAAATTCATATTAGTATATAAACATAGCATAAAATAATAATGGTAAAGGGCTTTCGAGATTAAGTTCTTCTGCTCTTTAGAATAAATTAATAATAAGTTTGTAAAATGACAATGATTTTATAAAAATTTTAACTCGTATATAAATAAATTGAAATTAAAATTAACGCCAGATCTTCATCATCCGAGTCTTGAGTCACTATTTATATCTTTTAAGATGACCATCGAAACTTTGTTTACCAAACTGTGGAGCATTTAACAAAAAAAAACAACAAAAAAGATATAAAATTACACAGCCGAAAAAAAAAACACAAAAAACAGCTGATTTTGACGTAATTGACATTTATCGAAGATTGCTCACCGACTCTCAGGGTCGGTGAGCATTGATGCCATCAATTGGTGCCTTGGTGAAATTCATCAGATAATTTACGAACCCGATGGATTTCAACGAATTGCACTGATTAATTAAAAAACTTGATTGTTTTTTTTTTTTTTTTTTTTACGGGTATGCGCACTCGCAAGGAGATCCCTATCACGCTCGACAAGCGGCACGTGCGCGGAAATGTTGGTGTGTGTTGGTTTTGAAACGGTTCAGGTTGTAACCTGCAGGGAAAACTGTCGCAGGGAGTTTATTCCACAGCGATGCTGTTCTCCAGAGATATGAATTCTGATATAATGAGGTTCTTGGTGCCTCTATTTTGACAGTAAATTGATGGTTACCGTCTGTTTGACGTGTTCGCCTAGTAGGTGCTACTCCCGGGGGGATCATACGTGCCAACTCTTTAGAGCATTTTCCGTGATAATACCTGTAGAAGAGAGAGAGATCGCCCACAGTTCTTCGATGTTCGAGACTATCCAAGCTACGGGTAAGTGCGGGGTCATTGATCAGCTTGATAGCTCGCTTTTGCACGGTGTTCAAAAGCATTAAGGTATGTTTGGGTGCCGCACTCCATATATGTGAGCAGTACTCCATAGTTGGTCGAATCTGGGCTTTGTATAGTGTCAGCAGTTGGCTTGGTGTATACAGATGTCTTGTACGAAATAGCACCCCAAGCTTTTGGGACGCCCTTTTAGCTATATCTGCCACGTGACTGTGCCAAGACATGTTGGTCTCTGCAGTGACTCCTAAGATGTTCAACTGGCTCTGCAATGTGACAGCACTTCCAGATAGCATAATGTTTGGCTCACCGGTGCTGGTCTTTTTTGAAAACAGGGCTGCTTGGGTTTTCTGCGCGTTGAACTGTACAAGGTTTTTGTTGCCCCAGTCCTCTATTATCTCCAGGTCGTTATTTATCTGCGATATTTGAGTTAGTCTAAGATGATGGAATTCACGTGCGGATAGACACTGAGTGGGTGGTATGACTGAGGAGACTACATTGCCATCATCTGCAAAGCAATAAAGTGGATTTACTGTTTTATCTATGAGGTCATTTATGTAAATCAGAAAAAGTGTTGGCGAAAGGATTGCTCCCTGTGGCACACCAGCATTTATTTGGTAAGAGTTGGAGTTCCGGCCATCCAGTGCAACATAAATGGATCTATCCTTAAGGTAACTTTCAAACCAAGTGCAAAGTCTCGGCGACAATCCCGTTGCTTTGAGCTTGTTGAGCAGATTTTCATGCCAGACTTTATCGAATGCTTTAGATATATCTAAGGCAATTGTTCTTGTTTCACCTCGCAACTCAATCGCTTTTTGCCATAAGTGAGTGACGTATGTAAGTAAATCGCCAGTTGACCTATATTTTCGAAATCCGTATTGCTTGTCGTTGATAATTTTGTATTTTTCCAAGTACTTGGTTAGGTGATTGTTCACAACTCTTTCCATTACTTTTGGTATCACCGCAAGTAGAGCAATTGGTCTATAGTTTAACGGATCTGTCTTTTTTCCTTTCTTTGGAATGGGTTGTACTGCGGCAGACTTCCATGATGATGGATATACTCTTTGCCTATAAGATAAATTGAATAATTTTGCGAAAGTTGGGGTGAGTTCGCTAGCACAATTTTTGAGTACTATCGCGGGAATGCCATCTGGACCCATTGCTTTGTTTGTATCCAACTTTTTAAGGGATTTTCGTATTTCTCTGTGACAAAAGGGTACCTCTGGCATACTGTGGGAAACCCTTTCAATGAATGGTGGAGTTTTTCCATTTGGCACTGTTAGGTTTGAGTTGGAGGAAAAGATTTTGGCCAGCATATTGGCTTTTTCCTCTGATGTTGTGGCTAAGTGAGTATTTTTATCTGTAAGTGGTGGTATGGATGACTTGGTGAAGTTTGATCCAACGGCTTTTGCAAGAGACCAAAAGGACCTAGAACTACTTGGACAATTCAGCAACCTGTTTTTTATTCTTTGATTGTATGTTTCTTTGGCGGTGTCAATAGTAATTTTGCAACTATTTCTGGCTTCTATAAATTCTGTGTGGTTTTGAGCGGTTTGTTGTCGTTTCCAAAGGTTATATGCTCTGTGTTTTTTCTGTACAGCCGTTTGACACTGGCTGTTGAACCAAGGTTTTGCATTAGCTCTGCGTTTTATTGTATGTGGGATATATGCATCCATTCCAGATAAGATTACTTTTGTTATTTCATTACAGCAAATAGTGGGATCAGCTGTTTTAAAGCAAATCTCTTGCCATGGAAAATCCAGGTAAAACTGTTTAAGGTCATTCCATTTTGCCGATTTATAGTGCCACATTTTACGAGGAAGTGATTGTTGGCTTGGCGGTATGAACATTTCGCACTTTGTTCTTATAAGTTTATGATCGGATGAACCAAGTGGGGGATCTACTTGAATTGTGTACAAGTCAGAATTTGTAGTTAGGAACAAGTCTAAAAGCGCTGCAAATTCACCCCTTTCTGAGATACGGGTAGGTTCATCGACAAGCTGCGTTAGACCACAACTTATGGCAAAAGCTTCTGCTTCCCTGCCTTCATTATCTGTTTTGTTGTGGTGTTTTAGCCAGGGTATATTGTGGACGTTGAAATCGCCTAAAAAACAATTTCCGCATGTGGATAGTTAGACTGTATACTATCACAGTTTTCGGATAATGTCGCAAAAAAGTTTTGATACTCGGTGTTACTTGGCGGTCGGTAGAGGCAGCAAATGAACTTGGTCGATGACTTTGAGGTGAATTTCAGCCATATGATATCGAGGTTCGCTGGTTCTAGCTTCTCCTCTCGATGACATGAAAGGTCATTTTTAATGTACACACAAATCCCAAAATTATGTCGAAATCGGTGGTGTAGGTCATAGCCGGGATAAAGATAGTTCACAATAGGTGTTGCAAAACTGATTTTAGTTTCGGTGAGAACAAGGATGTCAGGTCTTTGTTCTTCAAGATGTTGGTGAACTGAATTCATGTTGGTACTTAATCCTCATATATTGCTAAAATCAATTCTGAGTTGAGTTTTTGGTCTTCTTTTAATATCTTTGCATGAAGGACCCCCAGGATCACCCGACGCCCGGAGATCCGAGTGGTCGGGTATTTTACCTCCGGAATATTTTGATCCTGGAGGCGCCATCATGCTGTCTGTTACTCATTGTTGGAACCGGACTGCCAGCGCAGTAGCGGAACGTGGTGATACCACTTAGCGCTACTCACTTCTGGCATGGTGGTATCTCACCGGTCGACGCCCAATGAGTAAAAAGCGTCTACCACCTATAATCATCGATGAGCTCATCGATGCCTTTACGAATTCGCCCCTCGCCAAAGCTAACCTAATGTCAAAAATTTGACATAACATCAAAGTTTTTAAATTGGAAGGGGGGACATGTAATACCTCTTTCGAAAGATATTTTAATTCTTGATACAACACATTTAAAATTTTTCAAATTGGTTTAGTTTATTAGGAGTCAACCGAGGGGTGAACAGCTCTCACAATCGGTGTACACATTTCTCACAATCTTTACACAATCCCTCCCAATCACTCACAATCTTAGCACAATCCCTCACAATCTTAGCACAATCCTTCACAATCTCACCACAATCCCTCACAATCTGTACACAATCCATCCCAATCACTCACAATCTTTCATAATCCTTCATCCCACAATCCTTCACAATCTTTACACAGTCTGTCCCAATCACGCACAATCTGTCACAATCTTACCACAACCCCTCACAATCTTGCACCACAGTCCTTCACAAAGGAAACTATAGAATAGACATGATGACTTTTTTTTTTGGTCGCAAGAATTTTTGATGGGCTGTCGCCCCCCCGCCTCTTCAGGCACGCTACACCGCTGCACAGTCCTCCACAATCCTTCGCACTCCCTCACAATCTTTCACAATCTTACCACAATCCCTCACAATCTTTACACAATCTTAGCAAAAGATTGTGGATTTTCACAATCGGTGTACACATTTTGGGTTAGCTGTTCACCCCTCGGAGTCAACTAAAAAAGTCAATTTTTTATCAAGCAAAAAAAATAATTTATATTGATTTATTAGTCGACCGCAAAGAAAAATAAACATATTATCTCCTAGGAAAATGTGTTGTATAGAAAATCAAAATACCTTTGGAAAGAGGTATTACACATATACGTAATATTCCAATACACCCGGTTAGCTATTTACTCTATAAGTGGTTTTTGAGTATCACATTAAAGGATGACAATACGAAAATTGCATAAGTCTGTCCTTTACACATACACGAAAACGGCCAACCCATAGACACGCCTAATTGAATCAGCGCCGTCACTAGGCTATGGCTATTCCCTTGAAGAATAGTTTTTTAATTATGTTTTAAAAATTCCATAAAGAATATAAAAAAGTTTATAGAATTAAATTTGTTGTAATTATTAGATTCAAAATTTTATAGACGCTACAGATACACTATTGTCTTTAAAATGGTGCTGTGTTAGTTTACAATAGAAGTGCTAAAACTCAAACAATTAATTTTACGATTTTCTATATAATCTAATAACAGTGTAAAAAATTCTACCTTTCGCACCAAACTTATCTTGAAACAGTTCACAAAGTAGGTATTTTTTGCATGCGAGCAGAAAATAATAAAATACGTAGGCATTTGTAAATGGCCGAACAACGCATTAGTGGTTAGTGGTTTAACCAGCAATCAAGTGAAAAATAAACTACTGCCTCTAGTAAATATCTCTCTGAAAAATTAATAAATAATATTGTTTTGTATCATCATGCATTTTGCGTGCGGAAAATTGCACTTTTCCGCACTAATTCGGAAAGAAACCTTCCCGTAGCAACAAAGTTATAGTCATAAAAATCACTAAAAACCCCAACTTGACAAAATTTAATACAAAGAAATCTCCCCTTTGGTACACTAAGGGCGTAAGTCACATTCATTACACACGTAGCCTTCGCACTTATTGTACCAAATAATAAGGACGTCAGTTGCGTGTGTAATGAATGGGACTTACGCCTTTAGTGCACCAAAGGGGAGAAATACAACTTAAGGTTTTTTCCATATATATTCCGTATTTGATTGCGCCTAGGAAGTTCGGTCAAGTAGTGGAAAAATAAGAATATAGAATGTAAGTAAACTTATGCAATAAACTTGTTTTAATATTGCGGTGCACAAAAATTTATGAGATCAACTTGTTTTGACATTACGGTGCATAAAATAATTTACCTACTCGCGTAAAGTAATTACTTTACCGCACGCCGTTCGGTAAAGGTACTTTACCGAACCCGCACCATTTGGAGACCTTAGCAACGCGGTTATAAGGCAACTTCAATATTTGCTTACATTTCAATTTCGTCTAATTTGACATGTTTATTTATAAATTACATTAAATTTTTTGAAAAAAAAAAAAGGTACTCATAGGTAAAATATTGTACCTAACACAGGCGGAAAGTGTCTTTACAACCCTTGACGGCTTGACCGTCCAACTGCCGTCACGTGCGGTAAAGTATCACCTTCCACACTTGTTAGGTAAAATTTTTACACTGTACCTACAGGGTGTCTCATTATATTTTTCCCCACCCTTTTAGACCATTAATAATTGATTAAGGAATATAAAAGTGTGTTCGAATTCGCGAAATTTTTACTTTTAAATTGCAGCTTAACTTTATTCCTGATGCTTACTCTATTTGACAGGCGCTCAAATTTATAGGTTTTGTAAATGTTATTTAATTAATAGATTAGGCTTGTAATATGCCTTCCGAAAATACCCTATATGTTAATTTAATAAATAGTTTCTGAAATAATAGCGATAATTTTTTAAATGACAAAAAATAACATTACCACTTTTGTGATCATTTCAGTGTCCTTATTTCGAACCATGTTAGTCCCCATGTATAAACAGTGAAAATGACAAATATATATATATATATATATATATATATATATATATTTAATGGCGCTCAAAATGACAACAAAGTTTATATGTCGTGTCACATCATGTCATTCTCACTATTGATACATGGGGACTACCGTAATTTGGAATAAGGATACTAAAATTAACAAAAGAGCGTTAGAGCGGTACTGTTACCTTTTTATTAGTTTAAAAAATAATTGCTAATATCTCAGAAACTATGGCTATAAACTACGGCATATCGGGTATTTTTGGAAACTATTGGAATATAGTCTCTTAAATATATAGCCTAATCTATTAATTAAATAATATAAGGAGCATCCAATTTACAAAAACTATAAATTTGAGCGCCTGTCAAATATGGTAAGCATCAGGACTAAAGTCAAGATGCAATTCAAAAGTAAAAATTTCGCGAATTCGAACACCCTGTACAGTGCAAAAATTTTACCTAACAAGTGTGGAAGGTGATTATTTACCGCACGTGACGGCAGTTGGACGAACGACGCAAAGTGGAGTTATAATATTTTACCTATGAGTACCTTTTTTTTTAAATTTAATGTAATTTATAAATAAACATGTCAAATTAGACGAAATTGAAATGTAAACAAATATTGAAGTTGTCTTATTACCGCGTTGCTAAGGTTTCCAAATGGTGCGGGTCTGGTAAAGTACCTTTACCGAACGGCGTGCGGTAAATTAATTACTCTACCGCACGACGCGAAGCCGAGTTCGGGCAAGCCTTCAAGGGTTGTAAAGACACTTTCCGCCTGTGTTAGGTACAATATTTTACCTATGAGTACCTTTTTTTTTTCAAAAAATTTCATGTAATTTATAAATAAACATGTCAAATTAGACGAAATTGAAATGTAAACAAATATTGAAGTTGTCTTATTACCGCGTTGCTAAGGTTTCCAAGTGGTGCGGGTCCGGTACACCCAATATGCAAAATCATCTTTTTGCAAAATGATTTAAACACACATTATATAGTTTCTCTTTATTTTATTAAAAATTATAGCAGACTATTTAATTATTGTGTCAGTTACTCCCTAAAAACTAACTTCTTGCGCACAGAATGGAGTTTTCCACATCCTAGTAGAAAATAGTAAATTTAACAAGTGCAAAAATATTACTTTGCCGCATGTAATTGCAGATGGCCGAATAACGCGCTTAGATGGCCGGGCCAGCAATTAAGTGAAACAAAATTTTACAAGTATTTATTTATATTAAATTTTGACAACGTATATCGTTTTGTCTGACACGTTTATTTTTAATTTTTTGTTATGGTGTTTTTTTTCGCACTAGTGCGGAATAGGTTTCTTTCCTCAAAAAACTATTTTTATAGTTTTCCTCGGGCGTGACGAGAGCTAAAGTTGCTCGGAGGCGAAGTGAAAGCGCAAGGCACAGTGGTCTATGCCAGAAATGCGTTACCTACTATTAATATTTTAAATCACAGAAAATTCAAGTTTTAAAAGGTAAAGTGCTATTGTGAGATATCAATATGGTAAAGCGATATTTTATTTGTTTATCCAAAAAGGGCCTGGAAATTCACTTGCACACGTAAGTATTGATAGTTTAGTTAGTTACACCATTGTTTCAGTGTAAAGAGTTGCTAAAAGCAAAGGATAAAAATATAATTAAAGCATTGGTGCACCTAGAAAGGGGGCTCGGGGTCCGGCCACCTCCAAGCCTAAGGATTCTTAGATATTTTCCACATATTTCATAAATAGAAAAATAAAATAGCATAAAATACAGTATCATGGGCTCTCGCCCTACACCTCAAGACATATTCATGGTTACGACACCAATTAAAGCAAACTAAAAAATCAAAATGGTTTTCAAGAGCGCTTATTATTCGAACAGCTTGGACACGTTTTTGTGGTTTAAATGAAACGGTTGACGTAGTAACGCGAGCTAACAGTTTAAATTGATATAAAATTCAAGACATGCAATGTGTCAAGCAAAATTCTATTGTTGATATATTTGACGTTTAGAAAAAGCTACGAAGGTCGCTCAATTATTTTAAAAAATGCATTTTTTTTAATAATTACTAAAACGTCATAAAATATTTAAAAAAAATACATTAAATAACATAAAAAACCTTATATTTAAACATAAAAATTGCGGTTTATAAAGACAATTCCACAAATAAAAATTTGTGCGGGAATTCGAATTCTCGCAGCAAATGAGGGCAAGAAGTACGTAATTCTCGCACGAAAGTAGAAAAAACTTTTAGAAGTCGAATAAGGCATTAACATTTTTAAAAATAATTTTTTTCCAACCCTTTCTTTTTTAAAATTTTTATGTTAAGCAACTATTTTCTTTTAATGGAATACACGTGTAATAAATAAACTAGCTTATTCTTAAACCATTCAAATAAGAAAGGCAAAATTATATTTATTAGTTATAATAATATAAGAAGTGAAACCAAAATAGGTTTGGGACAGTCACGTGATGATGATGTGTTTATTTTTCAATATAATTTTTTTGTGACAAGTTTATTTATTATTCTGTCTTAGTCATTTTTTTCTTCGACTTGTATATCTCAGAAATCTCACCACGACTTTCGCAGGCTGAAATAAGCTTTCAGTGCCAAGCAAGAAGCACAAACAAACCACGCCTCTGCCATAATCTGCCACAAACCTACATTGGTTTCACTCTTTCCAATCACCCCGTTTTTAACTTAAGGCCTGCGCAAACACATTATTTGGCCCGATAAGCCTAGGCAGTCCATGTGAAAGATAGATTTGTGCACACTCGATACTTCTTTTCTATATAAACTTTGCATCACACATTGAAAGTTATCGTTACTTGTTTAGAAGCTTTAAAAAATAGTTGTGGTATACCATGTATCCCAGATAAAAGTTATTACACGGTTTCTAATGCGAATTTTGAAAACAGTAATACACACAAATTTGGATTATTGGGTAAACATTGGCGCTATTCCGAGCCCAGTCTATTTCAAAAATAAAAATATCTATAAAGACTTAAAATATCAAGCAATAAATAAATTATTTTTATTAAAAGCAGTTTTTAGTTTTTGCTTAATATTTGGAAAACCCTTGTAGATATTTTAAATTTTAATACAGCACCTGATTGGGCTCAGAATATCGTCAATTTTTTCCATTTAACCAGGATTATAATATCTCTTATCATTTCCAAAATCCTCATAAGACCCCATGTAGTAATGTTATCTGGGACACCCTGTATAGTAAGTATTTTTTGAATATTATCTATTTGTAAAAATTATACTACCCGCAACTTAATGAATTATATACGAAGTAACTGGAACGATCATGGCTATATGAGACACTGAGACAAAAATTTAAGAGTTTTTTAGAGTGACAACATAGAATAAATGCTAAGCATTGCAATCTTTCTCTTTCTAGTTCTAATCACCTGTGGTATTCTGTGAACTTAATACTTCAAGGAGCTGGTCATTTGTGATTTGTCATGAAAGTGTTTGTCAATGTTGTCAGTAGCACCTCCTGCGCAGCGTGCTCTCTCTACAAAAAATTTCAATAATAGATAGTTTAAGTTGTGCTACGTATTTTTACATAAAACTGCACGTTAAGCGCTCTACGTTTTGTTCCAAATTTGAGTTTAAGTTGAATGTTTTTACGTTACCATAACAAGTCGACTAATAGGAGAGATTATGGAATTCGGCACTGTGTTTTTTTGATGTTACAATTTTGTTTTTGTCTTTTCAACTACAGTAGGAAAATATTTGCAAAGAATCGTTTGCACTGGAAGCGGAAATTACCGTCTAGGTCTCATTTTTCGATCGGTCAATCAACAATTCTATTCTTTGGTAACGTTAAGGTGCCCGCAGACTGCCGTAAGCTAACGTAAATACGTAAGCTCCTAACGTGACCTTGACGACGGTGTGACGAAGTGCGCTTGCGTAACTGTCAAATCTCATGCTTACGTAAAAATACGTAGCACAACTATCTATTTTTGCCTCACTTTGCATATAGAGATTATTGCCGTTAATAGGTCTTACGAGAATCTCTCAGTTTAGTGCCCTTTTTAGCCTATTAACCTTCCCATCATTTTTGACGTTGGTCAAAGCTGTCACATTATTTATTGATCCAGGAGACGATATGAAGCCTTCCAGAAAGGCGCCACAAATGAAATTGCCTTATTTGAAAAAAACTTGCTTGCGATTAAACACTTAAAAAAAAATCTCTATATCGTTATTTAAAGTTGTAGGAGTACATTTACATAGATAGGGTTTTTGGCCACTGTGCGCCGATAAATCAATGTGACGACACGGGTCAAATGTGTGGAGACGATATACACCAATAAAATAATATGCATGAGTAAAATAATGCATCTGTTTAAAAATAACCAATCAGGACATTTTATACTAAATTCTACAAGAAGGACACTCTTATGTACATTTGATATTGCCATTTCTTAATGTTTTCATCAAGAACTGGAAATTACCGTGGGTATTGGAATATTACGTATATGGTATTACATGCCCCTCTTCCAATTTAAAAATTTTGACATTATATCAAATTTTTGGGTTAGGTTAGTTTGACATAACTGTCACTCACTCCAACGCTCCAATTTCCTCAAAAAAAGTCCCATTAAAAATACTTTTTACCAGAAATCGATCTCATTTTTTTCAAAAGGTAGAAGGGGGGGTTTATTTCGGTCTGCACTGTATATTTCAAGATTGTTGCCAATATTGATCATTTTTGCCAATTTTAAAAATTTATATGTAGACTATTATTTGTCCAATTATTGTGAAATTTTCAGGACATATAAAACTTTTACGTACCTACATCTCTTTCGAATGGTACTTGCTAATATTGCGTAAAATTACACAGAAGAAGTTTTACTTTTAGCTTTTATTATAAACGTGACAAAAAGGCACAATTATTTTGTATTGAAAATCGCTGAAACACGTGAACTGATAAACTGAAACAAGTGGACTGAAGTTTTTAAATGTATCACTTGTTGTTTGATAGTGTTCTGCTGCCAAAAGTAGGCAAAAGCAGAACATTGCCAGATAGCTACCGCCCCATAAGTTTACTGCCCGGTCTAGGAAGAGTCGCCGATAAGATAATCTTAAGGCGACTACAGGAATTGCCTCAATTGGGACAACTTGTTCCCAATGAGCAGTTCGGGTTCAGACCGAGGCATTGTACAACACTTCAAGCAACCCGCTTGACAGAGGAAATAGTCAGCGGGTTCAATAAAAGGAAGTACATAGGAGCGGTAGCCCTGGACATGTCAAAAGCGTTTGACAAGGTCTGGCATAACGGCTTTCTTTTAAAACTGCGGAATAACGGTGTACCAGTACATCCTCAAGTTATTACAGTCGTTCCTGGGAGGGAGAACTTTTATGGTAAAGGTAGACTGTTTACGATCCCGGTTAAGGCCAATAAGAGCGGGAGTCCCGCAAGGCTCCCCGCTCTCGCCACACTTATATGCATGGTATACCTGTGACATCCCCAAAGATCGGAAAACGAAGCTCTATGTGTACGCGGATGACACTTTGACAACGTCAAAGTGTAATAACATTCAATGCGTCGTCACAAGGCTTCAGAGGCACTTCGTAGAAATTGAAACCTGGGCTAAAAGGTGAAAAATTAAGATCAACCAGACTCAAGCGATTGTCTTTACACGGAAAAGGGGCAATCCGCGAACAGAGCTTGCTCTGGGAGGTCGAAGGAAACCCTGGCAAAGAAGGAACGTGAAATACCTGAGGTTAGTTTTCGACAAGAAACTAACCTGGAACGACCAGGTATCAAACGCACTTCAAAAAGCATGGGGAGCCCACAGTAGGCTATACCCCTTGTTAAATGCCAGGAGCACTCTACACCGGAGAGTAAAATTACAAATATGGAGGCAAGTCGTTCGCCCCATACTAACGTATGCAGCCCCATGCTGGAATAAGGTATGCAAAACACAAATGGGAAGACTACAAAGCTTTCAAAATATGTTTGTGCGTAACGTACAAATCAAGAGGGAGCTCAACATGGAGGATATCTCAGAAACGATCCAGGAGCAGAAGGATCGTTTCATGAGACGGGTCGAGGGGCATCAAAACCCCGTGGTACAGGATGCGTTCCTGTACCGGCCCGGAGACAGGCCAGGGACCTACAAAAGGCCCCTGGATGTCTAACAAAGTTGCGCCATATTGAGGTTTTTGAAGCTTAGGTAAATCCACATGGAAAAGTACAGACTAAAAATGAAAGCATTATATCTTAGTAGTCGTAGTTGTTTGATGGTTGGTACAGGACCAGATTTATATATAATTAAAGGTGGTTTCTTCATTTTTGGCCGGTATTGTAACTCATCTGTATGGATAATGATGTTGCTAATAAATTTGAATTTGTGGATCCAAAACGTAAAAATATATTAAAAATCATTAAAAAAATACATTTTAGGTCACGAGGCAATATCCCTTATTGCTGAAGCCATTGACTTGCCTTTATTTACCAAAGAGACTGAGGGTATATCGAACCAAAAAGGTAAAAATTATGAGATTACTGACAACGATGAGGTGGAAGACCTTTTTAATTTACTTCAAGAGGTGAAAAGCCAGATTGATTTTGAAGCTGTGTCTGTTGGTGCAATTTTAAGCGATTATCAAAGAGTTCGGGTTGAAAACGTGTAAGTTTTACATCGTTAACGGTCCTACAGGGGGAGGCTAAAGGGGGTAATACTCGTAAGCGCTGAAAAAAATAGTATTTTGGTTGACTTGCTTTGTCAGAAAAGCACTCAAGGAAGAAATAGCTTGTGGAAAAAAATGCTTAGGGCTTGTACAGCAGCAGACGCGTTAGTCCGGTTGTAACTTATGTCACACTGAGGAGCTCATAAAGAGTTCGAAACACTGGCTAGTCACTTTTAAGCTCCTTGTCGGACACGCGGACCTGCTTATGAATCCTAAAACCCGGTTTCCACCTATGCATGCTCATCTTGATTCAAAAAACGCATCAGGTGCTGCTGCATTTAAAACCAGTCCATGTCCATGTCCCGTCATGTGATGCGTTTTTTAAATCAGGGTGGGCATGCATCGGTGGAAATCGGGTGTTTGATGCATGAAGAGAGGGTGGAGCACTAGTGAGGAAGAAGAAGTTTTCATTTTGGTAATTTTATAAATAAGAATTTGTTTTGTTTTTTTTTAAATCAACTAGTGGCTTACCGCTAAAAAGTTCTTGGGGGAAAAAGAAACATGACGCTGGAAAAAAATTTGTAGATTATATTTATTGTGTTATAATATAAAGTGTTTTAAGAAAAACTAAACGCAAATTGACGTTTCAACACTCTGTTGGTCAGTTTAATGTTTATAGGCAATTAAAATATCACCAGCGAATCATCTTTCCTTGTTCAGGGACTTAGGAACGGGCGGCGGACACAAGATCGAAAAACAAAAGGTCGAAAATACATAAGGTCAAAAGTACAAAAGGTCAAAAATATAAAAGGTCAAAATGACAAAGGGTCCAAATTATAAAAGACCGAAAATACAAAATGTTTAGATTGATTAAAACATACACATATACCTGGTTAGGTTATCATACCAAAAAAATCTATGCTGGTCTGGTTATGTAAGATTTTTTTAAATATTGTCAAATAGGTAAAATATTAAAATCAGATTTTCATAAAATTTATTTCCTCAACTTTCTCCTAAATGCTAATGAGGCAGTACCTATAAAATAATAAAAGTTCAGTGAACGAACTTCGCTTCGATGTGTCAGCAATTATGGCCCTGGCAACGACCCATTGCCAATAAGTGCTGACGCAGGAAGAAAGTTGTATTGGGAGGTGCTGGCTCATTAGCGGGTATCAGTAAGTAAGTGAAAGTAAAAGAGTACAGAGCCCAAAGATGTGTCCTGACCTGTGTCTGGTTTTATTACGACTTTTTTTTTTCGTTTCTTAGCCTAAAGAATACTTTATTTCGTAAAATTTCGTTGCACCGAACTTAAAGGCAGACTTATTCCTTCCTTAGTGTTGTTAAAATTAAGTCAGCTTTTTTCGTGTCTTTACTGTTCCTTAAGAGCTGCTTAAAGATAAGATGCTGGTCACATAATGTTACCCGTTTGGCATAGCCATAGCAACTGACAATACCTACAAATGAGCAATGTTTTGATTAAAGTGAATTTTGTATTTTTTAAGTAAATAAAGTAAAAAACATGTTTTCTTTAAATAAATAAAAACGATTTTGAAAACCTTTATTGCACAAGATAATGGCTAGATTTTGGTTCTTTTGGCACAATGTTTTTGTGAAAAAGTATACCTATGTATCGATTATAAAAAGATTTGTAAAGAAGAAAAGTAATTTAAATAAAGTTGAATCTTATTTTTATTACAGTATTTTCGGCCGATTTTTGGGTTAACTGTTGTTCACAGCCTGGTGGGTACAGCGGTAAGGGTAGGATAGGACTGACCACTGTAAGAAAACCCTTGCATTTAAATCAATTGCACTGCATGATGTAACAAGACGATTTTCGCTAAAATCCCGGGTGCTTTTTGGGCCGGTGAATTATGGGCCGGAGCCGTATGGGCCGCTGCCTTATGAACAGGAGCCTTATTGGCAGGTGCCTTATCGGCTTGTGCCTTATGACCCGTAGATTTTTGGGCCGGGCGCGGATTTTGTCCGGAGTTGGATGGGGAACCGTAAACCAGCCCGGGAAAAAATACGCGACTGTACCAACAAGGCGACAAGGATACACAAATATCAAAAAATTGAGAAGCACCATCTCGATTTCATCATCTTCCAAATATTCTTCCAAAAATTCAAGAACTTTCATTTTTGTAAATAAATTTTTAAAGGTGACTTGAGACAGAAAATTGATGGGTTTTGACAAAACTATTTTAGGACGTACTGGGTGTGGTTGTTGTTTTTTCATAGTTTAAAAATGTTGTTGGTTGAAACAGCGCCGTTGCCTGATTGGGTCACAAGGGGGCCGCATCTTAACAAAGGAGAGGAGATTCTTGCTCGGTGCAACAAATTTAAGAATAAGGCATGCTTAAAATTAAAGCAATCCATAGTTAAGAAAGGGAATTTTAAAAGTCGGTGCGATGGGCCCTAAGTATCTTTATATTTATATTGGATATAATTTTATAAAAGAAAGGAAATTTTAATATATATTGGTAAGGTTGTTTAGAGACTGACGATCCTCATCTTCTCCAACAACCCTACCAATACGGCTCGCACCCTATAGTCGCGAAAGCCGGGGTGCGACAATATAATTTAACCAACTCAGACATAACCAGGTCAGCTATAAATTGTCTTCGGCCCCTGTTTCACCTCGACTGGATAGGATAATTTGAGTTGATTTGGTTATTTCGATAAGTTTCTTATTTTGCGATCTTTTCACCTTTGGACCATTTTTATTTTTGATCTTTTGTAATATCAACCTTTTGTGCTTTCGATCTTTTGCAATTTCGACATTTTCACATTCGACCGTATCTTATTTGGACATTTTGTATTTTCGTCCTTTTGTAATGTCAACCTTATGTAATTTTAACTTTTTGCAATTACGATTTTCTGATTTTCGACCTTTTGGTTTTGACCTTTTGTACTTTCGACGTTTCTTCCGCCGCCCCTTAGGATAACTCTCAGTAGTTAAGCCTTTTGAAATTATAATTTCCTACTTAGAAAGGCAATTTTGTTGTAAATTGTCAATTTTTAGTTGCATTCGATTGGGTTTGACACCCTTGGCTTACTTGTGGCAGAGGAAACAGGAAGAACTTTTAGACGAAATGCTTAGATGTGAAGTAGATGCCATAGTCATAAAGGTAAGGCGGCTCCTAGCTAGATACTGCACAATATCTTTTTTGCGCATTATTATTGAATGAGCCTTTGCACTCAAACGATCAATATTTCTTGTGCAATATTATTGACAGCTCATAGACTTAATATTTTTGGGCCGTATATTTAGTATTTCGTATTCGAAATGTCTTACCAAGATTTCACTCCAGCTGTTGTGTTAAAACGGAAACGTCGCTGGTTAAAAGATTGGTTTATGAAAAGGCAAAAATACACTCACGAACATCTTCTACCTTGGAATAATAACTCTATACGGCTCAATAAGAAAACATTGCGCAATAAAATTCAATCTCGTTCAATCTTTGGTCAATCATTTAATGCTAAGCCTATACGGTCAATAATATTGCGCAATACGTAACATTGTGCAATATTATTGACCTTTTAGGGGCCGCCTAAGTGCGAACATTTTGTGTCAATATGTCAAATACACAGCAGCCATGAGTTTATCAATTAAAATTTTTATAACCTAATATAATTTTTTTATGGAAACTTTTCGTGCAGAGGTAATGCCTCTGATGCATTTTGGAACGCGTTGTCGCTGGCGTAACTAGGAAATTCTGAAATCTCATTGGTCGGGTTTATGTTCTGACAGCTTTCTGCGTCGCTGCGCGGCGTTGTATGAGATACGCACGGGTTGGGTGCCGTAAAGCTACGCGTTGTCGCCCATACGTATTTCAGACAGCCTCGTATAGTCTAAACTATACGCATTTGAATCACCAGGTGAGAAAAAAACGTATGGCGTAGATGATTTTGCCAATCAATGTTTTTTAATTGACAGTGACGGATACTTCACATAACCAATTACCTACCTATTTAAATCATAGACACTACTTTTTTTTAAAAGTTTATTGTCACCGCTGTTTATAATATACTAAACAAAGATAAACAAAAATGACGTCATTACAAATGGGTATAATTTGAACTATAGGCATAAAGTCCTTACCATACGCAGTTACACTTTTGTGACTTTGACACGAAAAAAACTTATTTGCTACTACTATGTAGGTTTAGAACGCTTTTCTACGGCGTCCGGCGCCTATTCTTCACCTCCTTCGATCCTGACAATCATCTTCTCTCAGGTTTTTTTCACTAATTTATCTTTGGATTGGCTGTTGCCATTCCAGTTTAGGACGCCCTCTTTTTCTGCGCCCCATGGGTTGCCATTCTAGGACCTGCTTCATGAGTCGTACATGGCCGTAGCATATCAGTTGTCTTTTAGTGATCTCATCTGTTATGCTTCCCTGGATTCCCATTCTTTCTTTTATGGTCTCATTTCTTGTATGATCTTATTGCATCCATTTCGACTTCCGTTTTTTAAATATTTTTCTGTTACGCGACAAGTCTCTACTCGATACAGCAGCGTGCTTTTTACCATTGTTTGATATATGTTAAATTTTACATTCTTTATGATCTCTTAGCTCCATAAAATACTGTTAAGACATCCAATAACCTTTTTTGCTTTTAGTATTCTTTTTTCCAGTTCTTTACAGTCTGTTACTGTCTTATCAAATATGAGACCCAAGCATACATACTCATTGCATGGAGATATTGTTTGTCCATTGTCTAGTTCTAAGTCACTTAATTCGTTTCCAATAGATAAGTACTGTGTCTTGTCCACGTTCACTGTTAACCCCTTAACTTTTGGTATTCTTCCATTAACTTTCTCATCATATACTCCATATCTTCTTTATCATGAGCTACAATTACTTGGTCGTCGGCAAACTGTAGTGCGTGTATGGTAAATTGCTCGTTCACGTTCAAGTTGTATTCCCATGCCGTGTACTTTACGTTTCCAGTTTTTTAGAACTACTGCGATATATATTTTAAAAAGGGTACCAGGAATTCTTTTGACAGTCGATTTTCAATTTTAATTTTAGATTCTGACCCTTTGTATAGTTCTTTTATCGCTGTTATGTATGTATGCTTGATATTAATTTGTTCTAACACTGTCCATAATTTTTCTACTGGAATGGTATCATATGCTTTTTGTCCACAAAGGTAACATGAGTCTATATTTCTGGCACTCCTTTTCCCCATTACTTGTTTAAGGCAAAAAACATTATCACTACAAGATCTGCCTGCACGAAACCCACTTTGCTTTTCTTCTTCTTGTTCATGAAAATCTTCTCTATTAGATCTCTAAGAATCCTACCGTACAATCTATTAAACTTATTATTATACATAAAACTAAGTCATGTTGATATAAAATTAAAGGTAAAACTGTCACTCTCTCTGGGTGAAAAGATGCTGACGGTAGGTTGACAAAAAAATGCACAGATAAAAACAACTCAAAGACATGACGTTTTTTTTTTTTTAAATATGATGTCAGTATGCATATGATAACTAAAGAGGTTGGAAACGTCACAAAAGTGGAATTGCCTATGGACTATAGTATCAATCGCCCGCCTGTCCAATCACATTTCGAGATTTACCTCGTCACGACTGCGCTAAGCGGCAACCCTGCGTCAGACGTCACACGGTCGAGACGAGCCGTAGAGGCAGCGTCTGCACATAAAGAGTTTTTTAATTAAATAAGAAAAACTAAAATTGTTTATGTTCTCAATTTTCGTCACAATTTTTCTTTGCGCTTGTTTGTGATAGAGGGAACTTAAAATAGTTCCTATCCAAATTATTTTTCCTTTTTTTGGGAGGTCGGAATAACCGTGGTAAATCACAAGGTTAGGATACGTTTCAATCACTTGGCCAAGGTTGTGTTAACACTGATTTCTCCTAAAAGTACGACAGGAGAACTAATTTGAAAAACCGATTTTGAAATATTGTTTTGTCAAAATTTCTACAACGTCGCAGTATCGTGCGCTTTCAAAAAATTTTTCGACACTAGGCTTTTTTGGGTATTTGTTGCACACAGGGTCATTGGTTAGATTTGTGTGTCTTTCATCAAAGGAAACAGAAAAACTTTTTTCTTATTTTTCTTTCTTTAATTTCACTTGTTGTTTATAGTTTTAGGTCCTTGCATTATTTGCACGAAGGACTAATGCAGGTTATACACAAAGACTTTAAATCTAAAAGTTTCATAGTTTTTTCCATTTTATCTAATATCTTCTGGACTATGTCAGTCATTTTGGCAGCAATTTTCTTAAACTAAAGGATACACCTTGAATGTTTTCTGTCAGAATGGAAGATATATTTGCCGTTATTCTAAAAAGATATAGTTTGATTTAGTTAAAACGTTTTTGAGTTATTTAAGTTACAAATTTACATTGAAATATACGGAACTCTGGGCCAACCTATATATATTTTTGAAATCCAAGCCAATATATGTTTTGTTCTGAAAAATAAATTAACAAGCCAGCGAAAATATATGTTCGTAGTACAGGGTGTTCTTTTTAAGTTGCTGCAAAAGATAATAGAAACTTATTGCACTAAAGCCAGGTTGTAATTGTGCCAGGCAGTATTTTGACACCTTCACATTGTAAGATCAGCTGTGATCTTTGAATATACGGCCTGTGTTTACTATATGAACCGGAATAAGTACTGCCTTTCTTTATTGAAGGAACATAAACGACTTAGTTTTAAATTCCACTTTGGTATTTCAATTTTAAAAGATCAACTGTCAGTTTTCAATGTGTCAGAGGACTGCCTGGCACTATTACAGCCTGGCTTTATTGCAATAAATAAGTCCCTAATATAGAAAAATGTATGCAACTTTTGATAGAGGCCATGCAAATATAACCGATGACACTGTACCTTTAAAAAAACTCTCAAACAAACCCTCGACTTTATTTGCAAGGCTGATTTTGTTATGTTAAAAATTTCGAAAATCTATCGGTTGGTTTTGAGGTATTTGCCTTCAAGTTTCCAAACTTAGCATGCACCGATAAACCAAAAATTAAATAAGAAAATAAGTTGTGGAGAATAATGTTATACATACTAAGGACACTCATCGTTTGCTGTACGATAAGTGTCCTTAACACATACCTAATCGTCAGAATAACCTCGATCATACCTAGAACGTGATAGACTTAGTGTTCAGTGCGATCATTTATACCTGCACGCACATCTGGAGGGCTTATTTTTAGTTATTTGGATAAAATAAGGGGTCGATGAATTTAAGAAAATGAATGACATGAAAAATACTTAATTAATTAATTAATTAATTTTAGACAATCGAAAAAGAATTTGGACTCAGAAAATCTTGCTTTATCTATTTTTTGTTGGAAAATTCTAACGCTAAAAATAAGCACTCTAGATGTGTATGCAGGTATAAATGTTCACACTGTAGCTTAGGGTTCTGATTGATTTGACTTTTTCAGAAAATTGATTTGTGCTTGAACGACCCCTGTATTATATAATTTTTTTAAGGTGGCAGCGCTAGGCCTAGAACCGTCAAAACACTTAGGCCGTAGCTTGAGCTTATTGCAACCTCATCTTTTGAAAATGCATGAAAAATATGGTCTTAATGTATGTGGCGAAGGGGGGGAGTATGAGTCCCTCACTTTGGACTGTCCCCTTTTCAAGAGTAGGCTTGTTGTGTGAGTAAATATAACAAAATAATTTGCAAATTTTAAGAGCGAAATCGAAAAACAAAATTACTTTTTGATATTTTTTGGTCAAAATTGCGTCAGTTATACGGTCTTAATTTTCAGGGAAATTTTTGATTGACATCATTTTGTTTTTCGGGTTTTTATATGTTTTATTGATAGTTGAGAGTTGAAATTTTTAGCAATATTGTAGTCGTTATCAACACTGGTACTTCCAATATGTTTTTTTTTTAATTTTTCATATGTTTTTAGTCTTAAGGAAGTGAGAGTTCAATATATTTAATAAGCCAGAAAATATTTTTAGAGAATACAATACATACATACAATACAAGAATACATAAAACGGTAAAAAGAGAAAAATATTTATAACCAACAAAGGGCGGCACAAGACTATCAAAAAGGGGGGCGGTTTACTTATTTTTCTATTTGGAAGATAGACAAACCTAAAAAAAACCAAATTAAAGCATTTTGTTTTTTTTATGGCCCCTTAAAAATATATTTTTATTTCAATCCTTTAAAAACGATAACCGTTGGGCCATTATATAGGTACCTAAATTATTTAATTTATAATGTACAGGGTTCCCAACCTTTTTTGCGTTTAACTTTTGAAAGTTTATTATTACATGTTTAGCCAAGGCCAACAAAAATATACAGGCCACAGGTTATTATGGGCTGAATTTTACATTGGGTCCAATGGCAGAGTAGAGGTTTATTTGTGATATTTTCAAAATGGCACTACAGATTTTCGCGAAATTTCAGTGAAATATTCTTACACTGTATCGTATTCCAAAACTTTTGTAAGGATAAAAGATGATTCAAGGTTAAAATCTTCAAGATTTAGCATTCTTTGTTTTGAATTCAAACTTCCCGCCATGCACCGCACGTCAACTGTTAGATTTGACATGGATTTAACTTTGTTATGGCATTTGTTTACTTGTTTGCGTTGTCAAACTTTTTCGTTTTTTAAAATCCAAAAATACCAGTATTAATCTTTTTAAAACAAATTACACTACAAAAAAACTAATTTTTTGATATTGTAATTTGTGTAAACACATGTAAATAACTATATTAAGTTTTAAAAATGCGCAGAATATAAACAAATATATGTAGGTGATCCGATTACTTTCCACGCAGAAACGAACACATTCGCTTCTGTTTTAAATTTAATTTTAGCTAAAAAAGGTTTACTTTACATTTAAAAAAAGTTGTTTTACAATATAGTAAAAATAACTCAAAACCGGCCTTATGTTTAAAAATAATCAAATATTCATGAACCGTCATTCCAAACTCAATATTTTAAAGACACACAGTGTCGTGGCGTCATCAAGAAATTCAGCCTTTGCTATGACGTCAACAAAGTTGTAGATCGTGGACCGTCTATTTTAACAGCCCTGGTTTAGCAAAGGAGTTAAATTATTCTTTGTTAAAAATAATTAGGACTCATGTTGGTGGTCTTAAAATAAAAAGTTTAAAAAATTTTTGAGAATAATTTAAAGAAAATCTGAATCCAGCGATACTACCCGTTGTTTTGGAGATGATGATGATGATGATGATTCATATGTGAGTGGGCCTCGCAGCCCTTCCACTGCAACCACCAGTGGGTCTATTGTGGCTCACTTTTGAGTGGTTTCTCACCACCCTAATCCTCCAAAAAGGCCGGCTATCAGTTTGGGTGAGACACTGTTCAGATCTCCTGATTCGATCTGAGGTTTATCGAAAGTATTCTGACGTAAACGTGCAATAGCCGGACATTCGCACAGTACATGTCTGACTGTTTCGTCATCCTCCATACAGAGTCTACATTCGGTCTCTTCTGTTAGTCCCATTCTGTGCATGGGTACTCTCAGTCGACAGTGACCCGTATATAGACCAGTCACTATCTCCTGTCTGGTAAGTCCAATAATGTTCCTGGCTCTGTTTCTACAAGGTCCTTTAATGAACTCTTTAGAGTGAGCCAGTTCTGGCATATTTATCCAGTATTGTTGGAAGCTATTCTCCATCCATTTTAATATGGTTGATTTATGTTTTGGAGATAGTAGATAATAAGAATAGTGTATATATCTATAAGACAACCCCACAAGAATCCGGGTCAAAATATAGTAAATATTTAATGGAACAACCTATATATTAAAACAAACAATTTTAAAGACATAACAGATAATAAACTCTGGGTACATGATAATTTGTTAATAATTAATCCTTTTAGTTAAGGTTGTTGGTAGTTGTTTTTGTTTTTTCAGTGAAGATTCAGAAGTAATAATGCACTCAGAAGACCCCATTGCTCCAGTGGCGTACCTAAAGTTTAACAAACTCAAATTAGAATTAAAATTACCACCGTTAAGTTTAGCTGAACGTTTAGAAGGGCTGCCTTTGAAAGACAGCATTGCCTATGTTGTAGAGCAGCTGGACGATTACGAAAGTTTTGATTTGAGCAAAAGTTTTGATGGTTAGTTTACAATATCACCTAAAAAAATCACAACAAAGTTAAATTGTTACGTTATCCCCCTTATTCTCCATCATTGTCCTTGTTAATCAAAGGAGCATAAAAATTTTAAAGAGTGGAAGAAATTAGCGCATAAAGAGAACATAATTCTGAAATATATATTTTTGAATTTCACCGAGATGGGCTTGCTAGGTTTATATAAACACACATTTTTTAAAGAAAAACTTTGAAAACGTGGTAAATGGAATTTTTATTTTAGCTAACGGGAGCACATAAAAAGGACTTAATTTTTGCATGTAAATATTATAAAAATATTTATTAGTTCTGTATGGGCTTGCTAACTTTATATAAAGCTAACACGCCAATCATTTTTTTAAATTTCAGTAAAAACCATAGAAGCACAAAATTTTTAAAGATTGGACCAAATTAGCACATATAGAGCACATAATTCTGAAATATATTGTTTTAAATTTCATAGTTTATATAAACCTACCAAGCCCACATGTTAAAAAAAAGCTTAAAAACGAACAGGGGCACATAAAAAGCACTTAATTTTCGCATATAAATAATATAAAAATACTTATTAGTTCTGTGTGGGCTTGCTGGCTTTATATATAAAGCTAGCACGCCAATGGCTTTTTTACATTTGCTTGGTAACCAAAGGAGGACAAGAATTTGAAAGATTGGATGAAATTAGCATATAAAGATCATATTCTGAAATTAAAAATTATAAATTTCAGAATTATGTGCTTCTTTATGTACTTATTTCGTGAATCTTTAAAATTTTTGTGCTCCGTTGGTTTCCATGGAAATTTAATAAAATGATGGCGTGCTAGCAATATATAAAGCTAGCAAGCCTATATAGAACTAATAAATATTTTTGTATTATTAATATGCGAAAATGAAGTGCTTTTTATGTGCTCCCGTTTGCTAAAAAGAAAATTCCATTTACCAAATTTTTAGGCTTTTTTTAAAGTTTGTGGGCTTGCTACTTAGGCTTATGTAAACCTAGCAAATCCATCTCTATGAAATTAAAAATATATATACATATTTCACAATGTTTTCTTTATGCTAATTTCGTCAAATCTTTAAAATTTTTGTCCTCTTTTGGTTACTAGGAAAATGTAACAAACCATTGGCATGCTATCTTTATATATAAGGCCAGCAAGCCCACACATAACTAATAAGTATTTTTACATAATTTATATGCGAAAATTAACATACATAATTAACTTTACATAAATACTGCATGACTATTTGTTCACTAATAAAGTCTAGCACAATTCTTATTAAAGTCTGCCGTACTTTACGGCGCAACTGCGCAAGCGTAGATGTCAATATACTGATAGCATTATTACTGCTAGACCTTATTACACTTCCAATAAATCTCTAATGAAGCATTTAAAAGGAAATCCGATACTTTTCTAAGAAGTGCTGGTCAGAAGATTTCAATAAACGGTTTATCTAATGAATAATTGAGGCCTGCCTTTCAAAAACGTTGTAAGTGCCAGTTTACTTCAAATTTACTTTTTACGTTACTAACGTTGTAAATGCCATGCTTTACGCTCCCACAAAGCACTTTGTGTGTGCAGTGAAAAATAACGTGATTAGGTAGACGTTGCAAGTGCCATCGCGCTCGTCGGATTTTACGACGTGTATACCGTTTAGAGTTTAGTGCGATTAGAAACATGGCGGAGACCGAACCAAATGTTGATAAGCGTGGTAAAAACGTGTTCGTTCTCCTGAAAAAAAACGTAAAAAGTCTCAAGAGAAATAGTGGTCAAGAATACACGTCTTCTAGTGTAGTCGTAAAAAGTAGCCCATCTTAGAGCTATGCTTCCTTACCTCACAAATGAAGCAAAGGAATACTATTCACAGCTTCTGGGCTAGAATGCATCTGAGTATTGTTCGCCATATTCGTTTTTTACTGTAACGCACGTGTATTAATAAAGCTACAATATTTTTCTATAAGATAGTGTTTTATTATTACATAACATCACATAAGACCTGTGATTTTCTTTGTACTTACAACATTTTGACTTGCAACGTAGGTTAGGACTTACAACGTTTTGGAACTAAGCGATTTTAGATTTTCTTTTATTGGGTTATCCATACGTGTTCACTCGATTTATTCAACCTTGATAAACGTTAAACATAGAATAAACTCCAACTTCATTGAAGGGAATTGCAATATTATTACAGTTAGCTGAAAAAAATCAGTTTTTTGCTTCTGTAAAATTATAAAAATGGCATCTACAACGTTTTGGAAAGGCAGGCCTCAAATTGTAAACATATTACAAAGAATCTGGTAAATATATCATAAGAAAATATTTGAAACTTTTTAGAATAATCATAATGACAGATTTACTTTTTTAAACCTTTAAATGTTAGTTTGATACTTTTAGAGCCCGAACAAGGAACTCCAACAAAATCAAATAAGGAGGAACATTTAGAAATATCAAGATCTGTCATAAACCAAAACTATACCTCTTCACTAAGCAAGGATGGGTGGTTATGGGTGGGAGGCATTCAAGGCACCTCTCACATCCCCTCAGATGCTATGAAAGTGGCCACGTCTACTTTACAGTGTAGGTATGCATTCTGAAAAAGTATTTGGGTTATAGCAAATACCTTAGAGCATAAATACAGGGCATGCCAATGGCAATGCATTCTGACACGCGATGCTTAAAGGCAGGACCCCATTTAATTCTAAATGTTCCTTTTTCCGGCAGACATGATTTCGGTAACTGCACATGCATCAGTTTTGGTGTATTTGGTACATACTCCATTACGTCACTACATTATTTGCAAATTGGCCCTGATTGGTTGCGTGCGTTCGCTTTGCAATCAGAGCGTGTGTGGTTTGATTCCCATGCCTGCCACTACAAACTCGAACCTACTATCCGTTTGTGAATACAAATTTATCGGAAGTAGGGATAAAGCCTGTCTTATTAGGATATCAACGAAGTAGGCAAAGTCGATGATCAATACAAGTTCGTGGTTTGGAAGTCACGTTAAGCCGGTGGTCCCGTGTTCAGAGCTGAGGGGCGCTAACACGTTAAAGACCCATGTGCCCAACAAAGGGTGTCAGGCAAAATTAATTCCAACTGAGAAAAGAAATACCGGGGGGTGCTTAGCCGGAATGAGTTGTGATTGTCCCGGGTACCAAGTGACTTCGAGTCAAATTATTTTGGTGTCCACCGAATTGAGCTGGCAAATTGCCTGCAATAAGCGGACAGGCAAATAAATAAAAACGAAACATATTGACATTTGTCAAACGTCAATCAATCTTTACCTGTCTATTTTTTTTCTAAAAGTTGAAAATTTATTAAATTGCGGACTAAAATTGTAGTTTTTTAAAACTAATTGTGCTAATTTATTGTGGACACCATAAAGAGTGTTTCATGGCATCTAGAAACGACTCTATTAACAAATTATAAAGAAAAATACAAGTACTTACCTACATAATGGCACCTTACTTCTTCCGGACATTTTTCCACAAACCACACATGTTTTACGTGAATTATTTCTTTCTTGCCTAAACCATTGCTTAACAAATTTAGAACAATGCTTTGGGTCGTTGTCTTGCTGAAAAATGTGCCTTAATGGCAGTACCTCTTCATCATAAGGAATCATTTGGTTCTCTAAGATGTCCTTGTATTGAAATTTATCCATAATGCCATTTATTTAATGAAGGGGGCCCATGCCAAAGCCAGAGAAACAGCCCCACACCTTAACAGCCTCTTCTCCATGTTAAACTGTTGGGCGAGTATTTGGATTCAGTCGCTGGGTAACAGGACGTCGTATGTACGCTATTTTTTTATTTTCGTCCCTAGAGGCGAAAGTGTTTTCTTTTCTAGAGAAGAAAATATGTTTGTCAATTTTCCTCTATATAAGGAAATATTGAATATGCGTGTAAAATATGCACATAAAAGTGTGCAAATTTCGCTATTTTTATACAGGGTCGGTCAATTAGGTGGCCACCGGATTTATCTCAGAAACTACTATCGCTACGACTTCGGAAAAAAATTCTTATCAAATCAAAATCGGGTCTTGCGAATTCACGTAAATTATTTTGGTTTCTGTAACTCCGCGCTAGGGGGCAGTAATTGCATCTCCTGTCTAGAAAAATTGCATTTTTGGAGGAAACACTATGATTAACACACACAAATTATAGCATATTCATATACCTTAAAAAATTCTACATAATTTGGACCCCTCGCATATACCTCTATGTAACTTCCAAAGCCCAGCTGATAAAAAACTGAGACAATATCGGTTAGTCGCATTTATTACTTAATTTTAACAATCTTACGCTTAAGGGATAAATTGCTGCAGGTGAACATCTCAATATCAATAAATATATTAATTAAAAACCGACATTATTTTATTATCGATACTATTTTTCCCTATGTTATTTTTTGTTTTACAAGAGTTTAAGTAAAATAATCTGGTACCTCTGTTTTGACGTAAGGGTACAGTCAGTTAAAATTTCATGACCGAATCTTAACGCAAGGTTGTCTCTTTGATTGCTAAGACTATTTATGCCAATGAGTTTTAAGCGTTTTTCATAATTGTACAGTTTTTTGTCTATGCCTAATTTAAACAGAAAAAAGTTTTACAAACTTACGTTGTACTATTTTTAACCTAATACTGTGAATGTCAAAATAAGGTGACCAGATCATGCAGCAATATTCAAGCTGGCTTCAATTAATCAGAAATATAATATTTTTAACACCTCAATATGCTTCAATTCACTACTTGATCGAATTACAAACCCTAACATTTTGAACTTGTTATAACATTATTTATATGATCCACAACACGAAACTCTGAATCAAGAAGCACCCCAAGATCATTGAATTGTAAAACTTTTTCAATTTTTTAACGATTTTTTACAATAAAGTTAATTTAAAATCCAAAAATACCTACCAGTGTTAATCTTTTTAAAACAAAATTACACTACAAAAAAAATAACTTTTTGATGTTGAAATTTGTGTAAACACATGTAAAAACTATATCAAGTTTTTAAAATGTGCCTAATATAAACAAAGGTTTAGGTGAGCCGTTTACTTTTCACGCAGAAACGAACACATTCGCTTCTGCTTTAAATTTAATTTTTGTGTGATCTAATGAAGTGGCTCTGAAAAATTATGGATTACTTAACATTAAAAAAAATATATTTTACAAGAATATAGTAAAAGCATCTATATTTAAAAAAATATTTTACAAGAATATAGTAAAATCCATCTCAAAACCGGCTCTATTAAAAAAAAAAACAAATATTCATGAACCGTCGTTTCAACTTCGATATTTTAAAGACAATCAGCTGTGGCATGACGTGATCATCAAAAAAAATTCAGCCTGCGCTGTGACGTCAACAAAGTTGTAGATCGTGGCCCCTCCGTTTTGATAGCCCTGGCGGAATATCTCTGGCATAATTTAATTTTTTTAGCTGTCCTTGATAGCTACGGTCACTCAGTCAAAAACGTCTGTTCCATTTCGATGTTCATTAGTGACATGAACGAATATGCCAACCTTAATCAAATCTATATTGAGACCTTCAACCACGTGAATCCACCCACTAGGGCTTGTGTAGAAGTACCTTTAGCTGGTAAGATCAATTCAACTGACTGCTTTCAAACTAAGGAGTAAGCTCTACGATGAGTATTCGAGGGGAAATTTGGTAATCCATTATTTACTTCCGGTCGCTTTTATCATTTTTGGTCCCTTTCAATTGTCTTTTTTCACTTTCAGTTCAGTTTCACTTACTTCCGGTCCCTTAAGGACACTTACGGTGACTTTTAAGACACTTCCGGTCACTTTTGCAAAAGCTATAAACAAGAAACAAAAATTTAAAAACACTTTGTAAATCGGCAACGAAGCGTTTGCGGACCTATTTGTATGAGAAATTTTAGTCTTGAAATAAGGCAAATAATCACTACTCATTTGTGCGTGGGTCTATCGAATGTGTCAAATTGACGGGCATCAGATAACCCTGGCAAGGCTTTGCGGCTTTTAAATAACAGCTAGATGGTATTTTAAGCTTTTGTTATAATACAACCTATCGTCTCATAAACTTTCAGAACTAAGAAAATAAGGGCACTCATTTCTTATCGTCTTTCCCATGTCAAAAATACTTGCCCTCAGAGATTAGCCAGAATTTTTTTTTTTAGGTAACTTAAGTATACCCTTTACTAGAACAACTAGTTTTATTACTAAGAAAATTAGTTCGTCGTATTCATATCTTATTTTGCATTTTGCGCCTAAACCTATCGGAAATCCCTCCCCTATTCATATAACATAATATATATCGATGTTCGCTGACTAAGAAAATAAGTTCCCAAAATCTTCACGGCCTTCCCTACTATTATTATGAATTGTTAAATTAGACTTCCTACCAATTAGCTAGTTTTTTTTTCTATACCTTATCTGACGTTCTTCGTCTTTTTTCAAACATATGCTTTCCAGCGCTATTTGACATCAAGTGTCATACCGAAATATTTTGCCTGATTTGAACATGGTAAGGGATTATTGTTAATTGTGATTTGTATGTGATTTACATTTTTGTTTGTAAAATTAACATGAATTGATTTGGTTTCATATAATTTTATTTGTCACTTTGTGGTCCAACTTTCCATTGATTTTTAATAGATTTTTCTACTGTCAATAAACCAGTTCCATCGACAAATGTTGCTGAGTGGCAATTTTCTGGCTTTATTATTTTTAGAAATTGTATTAAGTATAAACATAAATATATAAATCTTCCTGTTTTACTCTGATATGTCTATCAGATATGTCTGATTTCAAAATATTAGAATATTGTTTTGGCAGAAAACGTTTTAGTTTAAAATTAAGGCCTTTATGCCATACTACATAAATTATAAATATTTTGTACATAGTAGAAACAAATACTATTACTACTAGTACTTTGTCAAATGCTTGTGCTACATCTAGAAAGACTGCAGAGCAAACTTTTCCCTGTTCTACTGTTTTTTCTATTATATTAATAATTCTGTGTACTTGGTCTATCGTGTAATGCTTGTCTCTAAACCTAAATTGATAAAATTATTGTTAAAAGTTTTTTTTGTAGAAACTCCAATTATATTAGAAGCTCTTTCGTGGAAGAAGCCTGAAAACTGGGGCGATTCGGAAATAGAGAGGCACACCATGCACGTGCAAAGTGTATCCCACTGGGCCCCATGCAACATTGGACCCTACAGTCAAGCTGTCAAGGTAAAGACTCACTTAAAGTACAGGGCTTTTATGTACATTTCCGGAAATTTCATTATACACTGTAAAGTAGAAAGATATTGTGTCCTATTACGAAAATTTAATGAAACCAGGTGATTTTTAAAAATTACTTTTAATTAAGGACTCCGCTAGAGTCACATTGTGGTACAGCGTTCAAATAAAAATTTTCTTGTCCACGATGTTTTTTTATTTTATTTTACAGGCGTCGCTGGAGAATTTGTTATAAGTCAAACCCCACTGAAATTTTTCTGTCCACGATAAAGTGTACTACATATTTTTTTCATATTGAACTTAGTTTCTGAGAAGATTGAATAATACTTGTAACAAAAATGGTTTAAAACTGTTTGGTTTTCACTATCTCCAACGTCGATCACAAGGATACGAATGATTCCCGTCTGGAACACGTCCTGACAATCAGGAACAAGTGATCAATGCCAATTGACGACCGGTTTCGACTTTTTTGGGCCATCCTCAGGTGAATGTAGGCGATAGCTCCGTGTAGGGCATAAGTTGTGTGAAACCAACAGAAACAACTACTCCGAGGGAAAATACCCCTACTGGCATTGAATTATACTGATGGCTTGATGCTTTCGTTGGGAACTTGTTAAAACTGTTTGGTTTTCACTATCTCCAACGTCCATCACAAGGATACGAATGATCCCCGTCTGGAACACGTCCTGACAATCAGGAACAAGTGATCCATGCCAATCCGGTTTCGACCTTTTGGGCCATCCTCAGGTGAATGTAGGCGATAGCTCTGTGTAGAGCATAAGTTGTGTCAAACCAACAGAAACAACTACTCCGAGGGAAAATACCCCTACCGGCATTGAATTATACTGATGGTTTGATGCTTTCGTTGGGAACTTGTTAAAACTGGTTGGTTTTCACTATCTCCAACGTCGATCACAAGGATACGAATTATCCCCGTCTGGAACACGTCCTGACAATCAGGAAAAAGTGATCCATGCCAATCCACGACCTTCACTCACACGACCGGTCAATCAGGAAAAAATGATCCATGCCAATCCACGACCATCACTTTATTCTTCACTCACACGACCGGTCGATTTAATTATATTATATACATATTACATTTTTGTTGGGTTTTTAGGTAGTTTTTGTTCCGTTTTGTAAAATAAAGCTTTTTAAAAAAATATTTACGTATAATTTCATTACAACCTACTTTAGTTAACTTCAGCAATTAAAAGATTAATTTTCTCAAAAATAATATTGTGTATCTGAGAGATACGTCGCGAGCAACAATGACTGAATTTGAGCGCGAGCAGTGCAGTGTTAAGGAGTGGTTTCCATATGTTTGGTATGCCCTTGCTTTGTTGACTGGAAACTCCTTTATTCTGCATTATAAATGCAGCTTCTATAAATTTTCGTTCTCGCCAGTGCGACTCCTTATGCATAACTTTAGCTTCAGACCATTAAATCATGTTATCATTTGACCATGCATGATCCGCTAAACCAGATTTTTCAATATATCCTAATTGGGTATTTTTTAGATGTTCATTTACTCTAACCTGAAGAGGGCGTTTCGTTTCACCCACATATGATTTACCACACTCACGCGGGATTTGGTAATATATTCCTTTTTTTTGGGATTTCTAGTTTTGTTTTAGTTACAAAACTCCTTGTTGTGTTTATTAATTTCTGGAAATAACTTGGTTAATTCTTCCTTATTACTACAAATATTTACAGCTCTTAATTACAAACTTCTTATAACTTCTTGTTTTGTAGCAACAGAATGATTAGACTTAAAATTCAGGTACCGTCCCATGTGTGTAGGTTTCCTATATACAGTGGTTTGAGTATTTCTGTCTATTCGTTTGACAAGAAAAAAGGTAAAGCCCAATATTTTTCAATTCCCATTGTGCATTTGATTGTTGGTCGGATACCGTTCAAATGGTGTAAAAAATTCTGCAATTCGTCATCATTTTCGGGCCATATAATAGATGTGTCATCCATGTATCGTAGCCATAGTTTTGGCTTGACTCTTGCTGTATTGATCACATGGTCCTCGAACCACTCCATGTAGATGTTTGCTATTGCTCTCTTTCTCGATCTTAATTTTTGCGAGTGGTCGCGTATCTCAGTGCAGTGAAAAACTACTTGGAACTATTGAAAAACTCTAAATAAATAATAAAATTTAGTACTGTTAAATAGTGAAAAAAATTCTTTAAAAAATGGTGATTAAATCGTCTTGGTGGATTTCCTAGTTACAAAGAAATTTGATTATAAATCCCTATATTATTCTTTATATTATTCTTTATAAATATAAACCAATAAACAACAAATAGTGATAAGAGTTTGAAGTAGATTAAAAGACAACCAAAAAAAGGACTAAATAATAAAATAAATTATTAAGACACAGTGGAATAAATTTAATGAGTAGTAGTGTCATAAGTAACTGACACATAAGTAAATACACTTGCAAAATATGGCAAGTCGTTTTGAGTGTTGTGGGCTCCAAGTGCATTTTCTTGCTATGTGTGCAAGTATTGCCTAAATATTTATCATAAAAGATGTATTATGAAAAATAAAAGTAACTATAGACTTATTTCAAATTCTGTATTGATTTGTTGTGAGAATGAAATGTACAACGAATTAGATAACATGAAAGAACAGAAAAGCATTTTGGAGGAGACGCTTGTTGATATGTCTATTGATTCTGAAGCAAAAGACAAATACATTGATCAACTAATTAAAGACCAAAAAAGCACCATGGAGGAAGCTATTAAAAGGGAAAATGAATTAAATAATTTGTTAGTTAAACAGGATGATATTATTAAGCAGCTAAAAAAACAAATCGAGGAATTCAAATGTAAGTTAAAAAACGAAACGAAGTTTACACGAGAAATAGGTACTAGCACGAAAGATTTATTAAAAATTCGAATGCAGGCAACACAAACTCAAACCAACACATCTAAAGACGTCTCTACTGAGACAGAAAATACATGTAAAGACGTCTCTTCTGAGCCAGAGAAAACGCAGATACAAACCGCGTCTATTAATGTACAAGGCGATCTGCAACCTGGTGTCTCTTTCGTACAGCAAACGAAAGAACAAATAGAAAAACATATTGGACATGAGACTGAAAATAGTATAGACTCAGCAAAGCACAAGATTATAATGCTTTGCGACGAAAATGGGTGAAATATCAATAATAAACTGCATAGTGGTAAACTGATGGAAACACACTCTTTGGTTACAATTATGAAACCAGGTGCAGGATATTTGAATGTTGTGGATAACATGGAAACGGTTTGTAAGGACTTAAGCTCTAAGGACTACATTATTGTTATGGCAGGATCTAATGATATTGATAATAAAAGGTATCCCTCTGTTAAATTTATTAAGGAAAAAATAAAACAATGTCTAAATGTTAATTTAATATTCTTATCTATACCAATTCATAATAAAAAACAAAAAAATATAGAAAAAGTAAGAATGTTCAATGCAAAGTTTGACGAATTTATAAGTAGAATTAATAACTTTACTGAAACAAACCTTTCTTTTATTGATGTTAACAAGCCTAATGGATGTAAATATGGAGACTTTTTGTTAGCGAAAAAAATTGTAAATGAGATATCTGGCCAAAAACAACATAAAAACTTAATTTTTATCAAAACAACTGACTTACAAGGTTCTTTGACCAACAGCAGTATAGAATTTAGAATTTTGAACTCGAGCATAGACTCAGTTACTGAAACATTAACTCAGCCAAATGAAAATAATGAAGGTAATAGCCAGATGGGTTCTTGTTGTAACCCAAAAGTTGCCGCAACACAAATACAAGTAACTGCGACAGTTTCAAATGATCAAATTAATTTGGACACAACAATTATAGATCTTGATAACTCTGTAAGGCTGAGCGACTTTCATATCCAAACTATAAATAGCAATAGTGAACCATTTGACAATACTTTTTTATTAATAGATCAAATGTTAAATACGACTCTAACGTAAATAGAAAAATGAAAACTTTTAATACTCTGTTTGTTAATATTCAGTCACTGATAAATAAATTAAATGTCTTGGAAATGATACTCACTGAACGTCAACCGAAAGTCTTTTGTATTGCGGAACACTGGTGTATGAATGACGACATTTGTAGTATACAAATTGAGAAAAATTATAATTTAGCTTGTCACTTTTCACGAAAAAACCATATACATGGGGGCACAGCAATTTATGTTTATAAAAATTGTCATTTTAAAGTGTTACATTTTATTGAAAAACTATGTGTAGAACTAGTGTTTGAATGTTGTGGTATTGAGATTGAAATTGATAAAGTAAAAACATGTATATTATGTATATATAGATCAAATGTTGTGTCTGCAGAAAATTTTCTTAATAGTTTATTTATAGTAATAAGTGAGTGCTTGAAATTGCAGGAAAAGATTGTAGTCTGTGGAGACCTGAATTTCGATTACTATAAGCCCCAAGAGAGAAGGTTTATTATTGATATAATTCAGGCTTTTAATTTAAACATGACCAATTATGACTATACTAGAGTGTTCACAAACTGTCATGATGTAACATCCAAATCAAAGTTGGATTATTTTCTGACCAACATTTCTACCAGTTCCTGTCAGACAACAGTAAAAGATTTCTCACTTGGAGATCACTATGGTTTGGAGTCCTGTGTTTTTGTTAGCAATAAAAATGAACATAATAAACAAAATATAAACAAAAAACAAGAATACAAACAACAAAAGTCACAACATTGAACAACTTAATCAGTTTCTGTACGGCAAATTCGATGATATTGTGGATGAAAGTGTAGACATTAATATTTTGTTGAATAGATTTTTGTATACAGTAACAAATGCTGTTGATTTTTATTGTCCTGAGCGCAAACACAAATACTCTAAAACTAAAAAGCCTGAATGGGTCAACCAGAATATAATTTTATCTAGTCAGCATTTAAAAGCTATGTTTCAGCGAACAAAAGTTAATACTGTTCTAGTCGGTGACTACAGACAGGTCAAGAATGAACATAGGAAATTAGTAAATAGAACAAAAAAAGAATATTATAGTAATAAAATTAGAAACTCAAATAATAAAAGCAAAGAGGTATGGCGCGTAGTGAACAGGAAAAAGCCCAATAACAAGAGCATCATCTCACTTAAGAATGACACTAGCACAATAACGGATCCAAAAGAAATATGCGATACATTCTTAGGATACTATAAAAACATCCCCAGAGAATTAATTGAAAAGAATTATCCCTTAACGGCATCAGACTCTAATGATTGTACAGTCTCTCGAAATATATGTAGCTCTTTCGTATTCCTTCCCGTCACCGAACAGATAGTTTTACGCTTAATAAAGGAACTAAAAAATACTAATTCAGTTGGACTTGATTGTATTTCAAGTAAAATACTTAAAGCTATTGCCAATGTTATCGCTGAACCATTAAGTTTTCTAATAAACCAAGCTTTTAATCAGGGAATGTTTCCCACTCATTTAAAAAATGCATGTGTTATACCAATCTTAAAAAGCAGCAGTTCTCAAGAGATAAATAATTATAGGCCAATATCTCTACTTAATGTAATTACAAAAATATTTGAAAAAGCAATTCATGAACAAATGTATGAATATCTGGTCAAATTTAAGTTATTAAGTAAAACGCAACATGGTTTTTTTAAAAATAAAAGCACGGAAACTGCATGTTTTGATTTTCTTCAGTTTCTCTATCATAACTTGGATAAAAAGAAAAAAGTGGCAGCGGTATTTTTTGATATGTCTAAAGCGTTTGATGTGATAAACATTGATTTTATTTTAAAAAAACTAAGTGCTCTGGGTTTTAGAGGTAGATTTCTGGATTTGATAGAATCTTATCTTAGATACCGGAAGATGTGTGTTAAGTATGAAGAGGCTAGGTCTGACTTTGTTGAGGTTAATCAAGGAGTTCCTCAAGGATCAGTTCTTGGGCCTTTAATCTTTCTCATTTTTATTAACGATCTAAAAGAAACATTGAAGGTAGAGTGCTGTCCAAATTTCGCAGACGATGTTAGTGTGGGTGTGGCTGCTGATTCATCTGAAGAACTAACGCTTCAACTGAATCAAGTATGTTCTAGATTTAGTTTATGGTGCACTAAAAACAAGCTTATTGTTAATGTAAGAAAAACTGTTGTGATGACATTTTCATCCAATAATAACAGAATTGCATACGAGATTGGAGATGTATAAATCGGTGGAAGTAAGTTGGATGTTGTTAAGGAAACGAAAATTCTTGGTATCAAAATCGATAGTGGCCTAAATTGGCAGAGTCATATTGATCATGTATGTAAGAGACTGAACTCAGCCTATTATGCTATCTTACAACTTAAAGATACCCTTGATAACAGTGGGCTTATGAATGTCTACTATGCGCTTGCCTATTCTGTCCTATCTTATAATGTTGTCTTTTGGGGCAATGCAAATTATATTGAGCGGGTACTAATTCTAAAAAAAGGCTAATTAGATTAATTTTTAACATAAGACCGAGAGACTCGTGTAGGCCTGTTTTCGTTAAAAATAGAATATTGACTATGCCAGCTATTTTCATTTATAGATCTATATTATTTCTTAGAAATAATAAACAACACTTTGAAAATATTTCCAGAGTTAATAGTAATCGTTTTAACACCCGAAATGGGAATATGATTAGGGTAGACCAGCATGTTAGTACTCTCTATGAGAAGTCACCAAGTTATATGGCGATCAAGTGTTACAATAAATTACCAAATAATATCAAGGTTATTAATAATGTAACACAATTCAAAGATGCAGTTAAAAAAATTCTGCTAGATATATGCCCCTATGATATAAAATGTTTTCTAAACTATGCATTGTAACATTTTATCCATATATAACGTTTGTTTTTATTCATTATATTATGAATAATTTTTGTAGTAAAAGTATTTGTGGTCGTATTTATTTATTTACTTTTTTGTGACCTGATGTGAAAATCGTTATTTTATTATATTGTTTGTGCGTGTGTGTGTATATATGTATGTATAGGTTTTATATCTATGCATATTTTTTGTTGTTGTTTACATTGATAAATATGTTATTAGAATTAAGTATTGACATAACCGCCAGGAACTTTCTTTTTTTTATTAAATAATTAGCTATTAGTGACGATTTCCATATTGTATTTTACAATCATTTTGAGGAAAAATAAAGATAAAAAGAAAGAAAAATAAAGAAATGAACCCATTGAAAGTACATCATTTTGCGCGTAAAACTTATCTTTCACTTGAAAGTAAGAGTTACCAAGACAGACCTCCAACAGATCCATCACCCCTCCACCGATAGCGTGTTCTCTCGTGAAATGTATCATCAGTTTGTAATTTGCTTTTGATGATATCAAGTGACTCATTTACTGGCACGTTGGTGTACAGACTTTCTACATCAAAACGTCATTCGTCTATGATCAAAACTTACAAATCTGTCATCGGGATCTAATTCGATCCTTTTTAAAATTTCGACAAAACGTTCCGAGTTTTTGACAAAAGATTCGGACTTACCCTGTAATGGTGGAATTATATCCAACAAAAACTTCGACAAAGTGCTGGTCGGTAAGTCTCTGCAGCTGGTAATTGGTCGCAGTGGTATATCCTTATTATGGATCTTTGCTAGTCCATAAAAATGTGGTGCCTTACCGTGGTATGGAGTCGGACGAGATCTAACGGCGTACGGGATATATTTAGTATACTTCCAGTAACGTGTCTTGGATAAAAGGGGGAGGGCACCATTTGTTTTTGCGCTAAATTTAGTTTTTCTATTTTTTTCTCAAAGGACGCCAGGGCGCCCAAGCGCAGAGGGGCCCCCTATACGTCGCGTTAGTGTATACTTCTCCAACGTCCTGTAGATGCGTCTTTCTATGGTTGTGGTTGGATCTTTTGGTGGTGGTTTATAGTCATCTTTTTTCAGAATTTCTTCGATTGTTTATTCGTATGTCTCGACGTCCATGATCACCGCCGCGTTTTCTTTGTCGGCAGCTAGAATCTTGATTGATTTGTCATGCTGCAGGTTTTGATTGCTCGTTGTTCTTGACTGGTAATGTTTGCCTTTTGTTGCTTCTTTCTTCTGTCTGTCAGTTGTTTGTATTTTATTGCGAAACTCATCAGCTTCGGGTTGAGGTAGACCTACGGTGTGTATTGCCGCAATAATGTCCAGTGTCTGTGTAGTAGTGTGTCTAGTATCTGTAGTGCTTAGTGTTGTTGAGTTTGATTTATCTTGAGTACGTGTCTGTAGTTTCTTCAGTTTTTCTCGGTGAGTTTATCTTCTGTCGTTCTCTGTTGCACTTACTGTCAATTTTACTTAGTATTGGCTCGTACTCTGCCTTCCAAGTATGTCGTCTAATTTATTTTGAAAGATATCATCTTGCTGATGTGATATTTAAAACTTAAGTAAACAAATGTCAGTGTACTGAATCAAGCGGAATAAACCTTTTTTTTTGTATTTTGTGCCAATTTTTTTTAATAGTTATTCAAAACTGCACTATTTGTTTTGCCGCACCCATTATCAACTCTACTTTTATAATAAAGAAAAAGCAAATCAGGATAATGTTTGGAAACAGGCTAAACTTCAAAAATATATAAGCTTAATTATAAATAACGTACATCAATCTCTAAAAAAATGGACAGCAAAAAACTACCCTACTTAAATAAAAGTATATCATAACAAAAACATTTCATGTAAAAAAAGGCCAAGTACGCGAAAATGGCATTCCGTAAAAAGAATTGAGATAAAAGTAAAGCTAAGTTTTCCAATACAAATTTCAAAATGAAAGGTTCTTACTAGTTTGGAAATGTTTTTTAAACTTCGCTATTACAGCCAAACTTCTTTATATTCAATTTAGCACTGTGCCTAAGAGTCATTTACAGCCGTAATAGCCAAGTTTAGAAAAATATTTCCAAACTAGTAAGAACCTTTCATTTTGAAATTTGTATTGGAGAACTTGGCTTTACTTTTATCTCAATTCTTTTTACGGAATGCCATTTTCGCGTACTTGGCCTTTTTTTACATGAAATGTTGTTATGATTTCACTTCTTGTTTAAAGGAATTGGATAATACTTAATTTTTAAAGTAGTAAAATATGCGGAATATTGTTCAAAACTTTTGCAATGCCTTACTTAAATTTTTGAGGTTTTTTAATTTTTTTCCATGGTTTTATCGTAGTTCCTATTAGCCTTCCAAAGCTCAGCTCTCTAGCGTTTCTGAAAGTGCACAATGTTACTTTTACATAACTTTATATGTATAGGGGAGGAAAGCAAATGAAAATATTGGACTTTTTAAATTTTTTCCCATGGTTTTATCATAATTTCTATTAGCATTCCAATGCTCAGCTCTCTAGCGTTTCTGGAAGTGGGCAATGTTAGTTTTTTATAAATTTACATTTATAGGAGAGGGAAATAAATTAAAATTGTCGTGTTTTTAAATTTTGTCCTATAGTTTTATCATAGTTCCTATCAGTCTTCCAATGCTCACCTTTCTAGCGTTTCTGGAAGTGGCTAATGTTACTTTTACATAACTTTACATTTATAGGGGAGGAGAGTAAATGAAAATATTGGACTTTTTAAATTTTTTCCCATGGTTTTATCATAATTTCTATCAGCATTCCAATGCTCAGCTCTCTAGCGTTTCTGGAAGTGTGCAATGTTAGTTTTATATAAATTTACATTTATAGAAGAGGGAAGTAAATTAAAATGTTGGTGTTTTTAAATTTTTTCATATAGTTTTATCATATTGTCTTTCAGTCTTAAAAAGTTCAGCTCTCTAGCGTTTCTGGAAGTGGGCAGTGTTACTTTTACATAACTTTACATTTATAAGGGAAGGAAATAAATTAGAATTTTGGGGTGTTTTAATTTTTTTCTATATCTTTATCATAGTTACCATCGGTCTTCCAAAGCTCAGCTCTCTAGCATATCTGGAAGTAAGCAATGTTACTTTTACTTAACTTTACATTTATAGGGGAGGGAAGTAAATTAGAATTTTGGGGTGTTTTAATTTTTTCCTATAGTTTTATCATAGTTCCTATCAGTCTACCAAAGCTCAACGCTCTAGCATTTCTGGAAGTGGGCAATGCTACTTTAACATAACTTTAAATGTATAGAGGAGGGGAGTAAATTAAAATTTTGGGGTTTTTTGATTTTTTCCTATAGTTTTATCATAGTTTCTATCAGTCTGCCAAAGCTCAACTCTCTAGCATTTCTGGAAGTGGGCGATGCTACTTTTATATAACTTTAAATGTATAGGGGAGGGAAGTAAATTAAAATTTTGGGGTTTTTTGATTTTTCCCAGGGGTTTGGTCATAATTTCTATCAGTCTGCCAAATTTCAGCTTTGTAGCATGTCTGGAAGTACAGTAGAATATTGAAGATCTATACATGAGTGAGTCAGTGAGTGAGTGGCAATTTCGACGTTTTTTGAAATTTCGTAACTACTTTACTACTTTATGGAATTCCATGAAACTTGGAGGGGTTGTTAACTCCATGGAGATCTACGACTGTGCAAAGTTTGAGATTCGTAGCTCATTCCGAAGTAGAGTTTTAGGTAGGTCAAATATCGGCTGAAATGTTTCCAGAAAAGATGGTTACGGCGCGCGAACTTGGCCCTCAGATATCTTTTGACGCCATGAGCAACAGCAAACACCCTATTATATTCAGGTATTACCATTTACAATAATCTACCACAAAGCATTAAAAACATTAATCCTCGTCATTTATTTATAAAGTATATAAAACCATATTTTCTGAAATTAAACTAAACTAACATGAAAGTTGGACCACTAGGTTTTATTTGGCTTCAGTTGTTTATATTATTTTTATTATGAAATTATTTTTATTATTATGAATTTGTTTTGTATTTTCTCTGTAATAGACATTAAGTTTGTTGGGTAATAAAGTGAGTAGAAAAAAAATCTTGAATCAGTTTCAGAAATTATCCTTATTATGACACATTTCTCTAGTCAATTTAATATTTCATAAACAGTCCAAACTCATCAAGAAACATTACTATTTAATGAAAAAACAAAAATATTAAAAATTTACTTTTTTGCCTTAAAATATATATTTGTGTACTGTTTCGGGAATATTTTAAACTTGGCTATTGGAACAGCTCAGCTGCTTTCCAAAATATGAATCACAAATTGCTAATGTAACACAGCACATTTGAACTGTCAAAAATTATGAAATAAACTGTATTTTTTTTTAAGGAGTTTTTGCAGCTGAGCCACAAAATTATTTTTGCTGTATTATGGGAAACAGCGCAGTCTTATAAGTGTTTTTGAATGTTAATAAAATCAACCATTAAGTGTCGAAAAATATATTTTTCTTTTATAAAAAGTAAAACTGCAAAACAACCAATATATTTTGACGATAACTGGCTTAGTGACTCATCAGAACTGATAAAGATCCTAATTTACATCAAATTATTCAGATCCACCATTGCTTGTAAAAACCAACATGTTGCTATTCTGATACAGGTAATTTTTTTCTAGGTTGGCAACTTCATTCACTTGGCAGGTCAGATAGGCCTTGTACCAGGCAATCTGCAAATGATAACTGGCGGCATTCAAGAGCAAAGTCGGCTGGTTTTGAGGCATATCGAAAGACTATTGGGTGCGATGGATAAAGATGCTAACCTTAGAGATGTAGTACAGGTATGGCAGGGTTGTAAACAAGTGAAATTAAAGAAAGAAAAATGTTTTCTGTCTTCGGACGGGAAAGTTTATATTTATTTCTTTTTAAAAACTTTTGGTAAAATGGTTTTATAAGACCATCTTTATAAATCAGAAATCAATAAAACCAAAAGTATCTAAAAGGAACAGAAGGAATATCAGTTTTATTATACTCCCTTTATAAATCACTTTTTGGTAGTATAACACTCCTTTAGGTAATTGGCAATATAAATTACCTTTATGTAGCCAAATTGATCCTAAAACCCATAACAACACCCTCTAAATAACCTAGGAACCAAATTAATAAAACCTTGAGTGGTAATAATGTTACTTGAGATTGACCATAAATACACATTTCCAAAATTGCACGCTCGCCAAGACGCGTTACAAGAGGGTTGATCGTTGCCTCCCTCTGGCATCAACCAACGGCCCTTGCGATTACGCAATACCTAACGATGTCTTAAAAATTAGTGCGGTTAAAACCCAAATCCTAAATAAAGCGTTTTTTTTTATTTGTCAAACACACTGTGTTTTTTTATTACAATCTAGTCAGTAAGACTAATTACCAATTTTGTTTTAACTTAATTTACTAGAAAAGTCAGATTTAAACTTAGGGTTCACTCAACAGTTCTCCCCGCTTTGTTTAGTCTGTAACTCACAATTGTGTTGTGTTTATAGCATTATTTTGTTTTATGTGTAATTCACTTAGTTTACTAGCTCAAACGGCTTCACTCTTTTTAGTCTTCGAACTAGCATAGTATTGTCTAGAAGCTGAATTGCTTCCACATTCACATGCCGATGGAGTCTATCTTCATGGCTTTTTGCGTACTTATAGCCTCTGCTACAGTTTCGATTTTTAGATCTCGATGAAGGTCACTATTTCGAACGTACCAAGGTGCATTCACAATGTTTCTTAATACTTTATTTTGAAATCTCTGTACAACTAGAATGTTACTCTCTTTAGCACAACCCCATAGTTGAATACTATATGCCCATACTGGTTTCAGTATTTGTCTATAAAGCAGTAACTTATTATGAATTGTTAAATTGGACTTCCTTCCAATTAGCCAGTTCATTTTTCTATACCTTATCTCAAGTTCTTCTTTTTTTTTCTTTACATGTGCTTTCCAGCGCAATTTGGCATCAGTGTCATACCTAGATATTTTGCCTGATTCGAATATGGTACTGGAATGTTGTTAATTGTTATTTGTATGTGATTTATATTTTTGTTTGTAAAATCAACATGAATTGATTTGGTTTCATTTAATTTTATTCGCCACTTTGTGGTCCAACTGTGAACTTGGGTGACTGCATCCTGAAGTTTTTCTATGCATTTTTCAATAGATTTTTCTACTGTCAATAAACCAGTATCATCGGCAAATGTTGCTAAATGACAATTTTCTGGCTTTGGGATATCACAAGTGATTAATAAGTATAGATAAGGGCCTAGTACGCTACCCTGAGGCACGTCTGCTTGAATTTCTCTTAAATTTGAGTATGAGTCTTCCTGTTTTACTCTAAAATGTCTATCAGATATGTATGATTCCAAAATATCCGAATATTGTTTTGGCAGAAACCGTTTTAGTTTAAAATTAAGGCCTTCATGCCACACTTTGTCAAATGCTTGTGCTACATCTAGAAAAACTGCAGAACAAACTTTTCCCTCTTCTAGTGCTTTTTCTATTATATTAGTAATTCTGTGTACTTGATCTATCGTGGAAAGCTTGTCTCGAAAACCAAATTGATGAGGTGGAATAATTTCTTGTCTTGCTATCCCGGTTTTGGAATCATGATAACTTCTGCAACTTTCCACAGTTTAGGTACATACCTAAGCCTAAAAGACGCATTAATTAGGTTGCATAGTCTTACGATAGCTTTTCTGGGGAGTTGTTTTATGACTACCCCGTTAATAAGATCATACCCTGGGGCTTTTTTCGAATTAATATTTTTGATTTCTGTTAATATTTCTTTTGGTGATGTAAGCTTAATATGGTCATCGATTTGATGGGGTTCATTTAAATGAAAGTGTTCATCTGGTGCTTCGTGGGGCTGAAATGTTTTTTCTAAATGATAAAAATATCTGCTTTTTCTTCGTTACTCCTTGCCCACTGGTTGTTAGATTTTCGTATGGGTGGAATTTGGATAATTGGTCTTTTAAAATCTTTGGTTGCTTTCCAAAGGGAATAGTCGGTATTTTTATCATCTGTAAGTTCATTAAGAAAATGGTTAATAGATTCATTTTTTATTACTAGAATTTCTCGCCTAATGCGCTGCGTCATGTTATTGAGATTTGTTTTGTCCCGAGGATCACGGCTTTGCTGCCACTTTCTTCTTAGTTTCCTTTTTTCCAATATAAGGTCTCTAATTTCCTTTGGATAGTTCTTTCCCTTAAAAATTCTCTTTGGTTTTGGACTGTTTTCCCAAGCTGCTTGTTGAATATTTGTAACAAAATATTCAACTTCTTTATCGATTTGTTCTGGCGTTTGCAATGGTACTGATAGGTTTATTTTTTCTGATAGACTTTGTTTAAAACTAATCCAGTCAGTCAGTTTATTAACTAGTGAGATATTTGCTTCTTTCTTTATTATGTTTTTACTAAGAGTTAGAATAATAGGTGAATGATCTGAGTGTAAATCAAAACTTTCTTCTATATCTACAAAACTTAAAGATATATTTTTTACTATAAAAAAATCAATTAGATCTGGAATTTTTCCTGGATCTGTTGGATAGTATGTGGGCTTACCAGTTGATATCGGCTCACATTGATATTCACTAATAGCTTGCAAAAGTTCTTTTCCTTTAGAATTCGTCAGTCTAGTTCCCCAGTAGGTATTTTTTGCATTAAAGTCACCTCCAATTATAAAACGGTTTCCTAATTTTCTGAGAAAATTAAGATATTGATTTTTCTTTAGTAAGTGCCTTGGTGGTATATAGACAGCACTTATGACTAATGTATATGTTTTGGTTTTTACACTTACTAATGTAGCTTGAATCTCTATGGTTTTATATCCCATCTCCTCATAGTGTGATATATTTTCTTTAATTATTACAGCACTTCCCCCATGTGCAGTATTCCTAGGGTGAGTTGTATGATACACTTTATAACCTTTAAATTTAATGTGAGACTGGTTAGTGAAATGCGTTTCTGACACAAGACAGACGTCAATTTTTTCTATGTCTAGAATAACTTGCAAGTCTTGCTGATGTTGCAAGAGACCATTGGCATTCCAAGCTAGGATTCTAAGATTACTGACCATTTTGAGGCATATTGGTAGCTCCGTTATTGCTACTTTCTAGTTTAGTTAATCGCTCATCAAGTTTGTTCAATTTCTCCAAAATTAATTGTAGTGTTTGTTCCATAGTATTTTGACTACTGATATTAATATCAGGTATAGTAGCTGTTGCTGCTACTTGGCTGTATGTCCTTGTCACAGAGTTTTGTGTGACTGTGTTTCTTGTCTGTTGGTTTTGTCTATTTGTACTCACGTTTGGTATGAGATTCGGTTTCTTAGGTTTACTTTTCAATTTTTGTATTTCCTTAGCAACAAGGCATCCTCTGTAGTTAGCAGGATGCTTGCCTCCACAGTGGATGCATTTTGGCTCAGATTCTTTTGGTTTGGGGCATTCTACAGTAAGATGTTTCCCCGTGCATTTTACGCAACGTGGTTCTTTAGCGCAATATTTTTGCGTGTGTCCATAAGATTGGCGTCTTTTGCATTGAGGGACTAACTTTGAGGTTTTTAGTGCTTTTATTTCCACTTCAATCCCAAGGATACTGGAAATTTCAAAAATTTTGTTGATATCTTCATCGTGGCTAAATGTGAGCATAAACATGTTAAGAGGTTGTCTTGTTCTCCATTTAAGTTTGTTGCTGGCCTCCAGTGCCTTAAAACCTTTTTTTGTAGATCAGCTACAATTTTTTGTGGGTCACATGAGAAGTGTAGCCTATTCGCTATTACTCTAATTGGCCTTATTTGTTTGTTTTCGTATGAGTGCCATTGATGCTTTATTTCATTAAGCATTTTAGTAACCAGCCGATAGCTGTCTGCGTCTTGTACATTTATTTTAATATTTTCGTTATTTAAAACTTTTATTTTAACTCCTTGTATGATATTTAACTTTTCATAAATATCATTAAAATTATTTACGCCATTTACCATAATCGGTGGAGGTAATGGAGCTTTTTTAACCTTAGTTGGGGGTTCTTCATTTTGTGTTTTATTGGAGGGCTCTCCAGTGCCCGAGCTTTGTTGTGGTGGTGAGAGTGAAGTATCCATTCGACGTTTTTTCCAACCTTTTCCTTTTTGTCTGATCCACTCAGTTTCTTTTGCCAGATCGTCCTCATCAGTAATGTAGTCCATGTCAGACTCTTCTTTTTTAGTGACTTTTGTCTCTAAATCTGCAAATTTTCTTTGCATACTTTCCAGTTGACTTCGGAGATAATACACTAAGTGAATTTTTTTCGTTTTGGCATTTTTTCCATTCGCTATATAAAACTTCTTCATTTTGTCTTCTAGCATGGCTATCCTGAAATAATTCGGCATTATCCATTTTTTCTTGATTTTGTTTGGGCTTTTCGCTAATTTTTAAAACAAGTTTCACAGGTGATGGTACACTTTTTTTGCTTTTAAACATGATATATTATTTATAATACACATTGTATATAGATTTTTAACACGACTAAATAAAGCTAAAAAGGAGTTAAGACCGCCCATAGAAGACAGACCACAATCAGATTATTCCATTTCTAGGGTACCTTTTTCCTTGTAAAGAAAATCATCGAGGTAAGTCTTGTCTTTAACCATAACTCTCTTTAGCTTTGTTTCTTTAATTTTGATACCCATTAAGGTCGTCCCCCACCTCACTGGGTCAGCTTAAATTACGTTCTGCTGTTCTCGCGCTTTCTATTGTTTACAGTAGGTGCTCGATGGACTGGTAGCTTCATAGGTCCTTAACAAAGAATCTATTACGCACTCGGCTCGTTTCAAAGGCCACAATATAAAACGCATGGGTACTCACTCTTTTTTACGCACTCGGTTCGTTTCAAAGGCCACAATATCAAAAGCATGGTGTACTCACTCTTTTTCTTGAGGTTGTTTGTCCAATCCCTAGCTGTTCTTAAATCTCTGTGTTATTGTGTCAAAGAATCTAATCTACATTTTTAGGGAGTCTGTTACGTAACGTCCATTTCGTTCATAAATCAAGCTCGAGCCGATTGGGAGGAGAAAACAAACAACGCAATCGTCCAGTACGTAGTTGTATCGGGTCTGCCTAGAGGGGCCCTGATCGAGTGGCACGTATGGGCCAATAAACACAACAATCAGTTTGAATGTAAGTTTTTATTTATTTTTTTTTATCCTCAGCTTTACTCATAATAGTCATGACTTTTATGTCTATGACTTTCCCTGACTTTTTTTGTTGTGCTCTTTTTGTCAATCTACTAACCAATAATATTTAAATGATATGGCAACATTGCCTTTTGGATCTACTAGAGGCCCTGGATACAGCTGTTTTCCACCACACGTAAACAACTCTCTATGATAATTTAACAATTATTACAAAATTTTATTAAACAATTATTGATTATTTAAATATCTATATATACAGTTTATATACGTCGACTTTTTTCCTTTAAAACTTTTTTGGGTTTTGATGTTTTAAAAGTATTTTTTGAAAAGCATGCCTTTTTCGAATTGTAGACGAAGAACGTGGAAAGTGCCTAAATGAGTACTCCATCTCACTTTATAGAAGAGTAAATTACGAAAGTCATATAGCTGCAGTTGTTTGTCGCATAGAGAACTCAAAACCGGTAGATTTCTTTGATAAGCAAGTCTTTGTAGAAGCTCTTTCTTACTCCATAGAAAAACTTAAGCAAGGTCACGAAAGCGACTCAAAATGCAACTACGAGCTCAAGATATTCTATTCCGTAGTAAATAGAGTAGATTGCATAGATAAACTAGAAGAAATAGCCAACGACTTGAGTAAAAATGTGAACTTAGTTTATACTTTCGTACCTGTAGTTTATCTAAAGAACAAGCATACATTTTTGTCGATATGTGGGGTTAGAAACCAGTGATTTTTTCGTGCTGTGATTATTTTAAATTTAAAAATTATGTTTTTGAAACAAGAATGATTTATTTTAATAAAATGTATATCTTGGTCTAATATTGTTTATTAATTTGATCCTAATAAAATCAAAAATTCGGTTTACTCTCTATAAACAAAAAAGTAACTTGTTGTTTGAAATTTTTGTAAGGCTTTATTTCTGTTTTGTTTTATAAACTAGTCAATTTTTAAATTTACATAGCCGCAGTTGTTTGTCGCATAGCAAATTCAAAATCACTAGATTTCTTCAATAGTTAAGTTTTTTAAAAGATCTTTCTTACTCTATAGAAAAACTTAAGCAAGGTCACGAAACCGACTCAAAATGCAACTACAAGCTAAAGATATTCTATTCCGTAGTAAATAGAGTTAATTGCATAGATAAACTAGAAGAAATGGCAAACGACATGAGTAAAAATGTGAACTTAGTTTATACGTTCATACATGTAGTTTATTTAAAGAACAAGAACGCATTTTTCTCAATATTTGGTGTTAGAAACCAATGATTTTTTCGCGTTGTGATTAGCTATAAATTTAAAAATGTTTATGAAACTAAAATGCTTTATTTTCAGTTTATCTTAGTCTAATATACAAATATACAGGGAGTGTAATCCTTGCATAAGAACAAGGTAAAAATTTTCTATTAATGTGTCCGAAAATACTTCCTCAGGGAGCTACGCTCCTTTGAATAGGACACCTTACAGACGATTTTTTCTCTGTAACTTTAAAACCCTGTACAATTCAACATTTTCTTCAGTGCGTCACATGCAGGGGAGTGTAACGGAACGGTCAAAACTACTAAACACATTCCTATTTCTTTTACTTTTTACGTTATTTCGATTTTTTTTGGATAATAGATAGTTTAAGTTGTGCTACGTATTTTTACGTAAAACTGCACGTTAAGCGCTCTACGTTTTGTTCCAAATTTGAGTTTAAGTTGAATGTTTTTACGTTACCATAACAAGTCTACTAATAGCAGAGAATATGGAATGCGGCACTGTGTTTTTTTGATTTTTGTCTTTTCAACTACAGTAGGAATATATTTGCAAAGAATCGTTTGTACTGGAAGCGGAAATTATCATCTTGACCTCATTTTTCGATCGGTCATTCAACCAATTCTATTCTTTGGTAACGTTAAGGTGCCCGCAGACTGCCGTAAGCTAATGATTATATGCTATAGTTTCTAAATTCTCGCGAGAATTACAGTCGCATGGTGGCACGGCCATAATTGTTCATGAGGACTTTATGCAGAATTATAATTTTATAAACGTAGACAAGTTTAATCACTTACTGCAGGAAAAATGTTTTGAATTTTCTTTGGTTTTTTGTCCAAAATTAAAACTCTACATACTGGGAATGTATCGATCGCCACAGGCTAATTCCGCTGTTTTCTTTGAGAAGATTGAACTACTTTTAACTGGTATCTCTGGTAACTTTACACTTATAGTGACAGGGGATTTGAATATTGACTATTTGGACAGAAAGTGTGGTAGTGGTCAATATTTGGGTAACTTACGATTGCATGTGGACCAACCGACAAGAATTTGTAGTACCAGATCCTCGACTCTAGATTATGGGTGTTCAACTTTTAAAAATCAGGTAGCTTGCTCAGTAGTAAACTCTGGTCTCTCAGACCACGAGGCGGTTTTTTGTTCTTTTCCAGTAAATAAAAAAACTAAAAGTTTAACGAAGCGGGGCAGGCTTTTTCATGCCAAAAATTATAGAAAGTTTACGGCACTTTGTGGCCAGACTGACTGGCAACGTGTGCTTACTAATGACAGTGATGTATTGGAGAATTTTCACTTATTAATTTGTCAAAAGTTTGAAATTTCATTTCCTGTTGTAAATATTAAGAACAAAAAACTTAAACCCTAGGGCCCTATTTGCAGATGGCAATGAACGCTTCTTCAATTACTTTAAGTCATCGCAGAATCTACAAAAAATACATTAAATTATCTAAAAGACGATATTTTAGAAATCAAATAGAAAAGGCACCTAATAAAAATAAAGAATCCTGGAGGATTGTTAATAAACTTAGAGGAACCAGCACTGCTCCTATTTGAGTGACTTAAGGGCTAGTGATTTGAATTCATTTTATTGCAGCGTTGCTCAAAATTTATCAAATACAATAACTGCTGTTACTGATCCTTTACAGTATTTGGATGGCGTGTCTGTGCAGAACTCATTTTTCTTAGTTCCTACGTCGACTGCCGAATTAAAATCCATTTTTAGTCAAGTAAAAAACAAAAAATCATCTGGTTGGGACAAAATCTCGCTTAAGATTTTTGAGGCTCTTCCATTAAATGCGGTTGAACTTTTGGCAGAAACAATAAATAAGTGCTTTGAAACTGGAAGTTTTCCACGTTGTCTAAAAAGAGCGGTCGTAGTTCCTTTATTCAAGAGTGGCGATCACAATAAAGAATCTAATTTCCGCCCAGTTGCTTTGTTGCCAACTTTGGGTAAAATTATAGAAAAGCTAGTTCAAATTCGCTTGAAAGATTTTCTTGATAAAAACAATATTTTAAATGAGCATCAATTTGGATTTCAATCTTCAAAAAACGTTGACGATGCAATATTTGACTTCATGGAAAATCTTTATATTCAATTAAATTCGGGGGAAAAGGCGGCAGCGTAGATCATAGAATACTGCTGAGCAAAGCTAGAGATTTATGGTGTGAGGGAGATCGCATTGGAATGGTTTAGATTTGAGTGAACGATCTGAATCGGTCTTATTTAAGCAGGTTACTTCAAGTGAACAACCTGTTTTTACTGGTGTCCCTCAGGGATCCATTTTAGGACCCTTATTATTTTTAATTTTTGTGAATGATCTTCCTAATCTCCTGATATCGGGTAAGATAATGGCTTTCTGTGATGACAACACTGTTTTATGGCATGGTCTAGATACTAACAAACTTGCCGAAGATGTTCAGAGGGATATTACTTTGATTAAACGATGGTGTGATGCCAACCGCCTCTCTTTTAATGTGTCAAAAACTCATATTTTAAATTTTAAATGTAACATTGGCAATATAGAGTTAGAAAGCGAAATTTTGTCTAATCCTAGTGAAAATAAATTTTTGAGAATTATGATTTACAGCTCTTTAAACTTTCGAGGTCATGTTGAGCAGCTTAGAAAAAAAGTAGCATCAGGTTGTTACGCGGTCAGAGTTATTAGGGACAGTCTGGGATTTGGCATTGCTAAGAACATATATATACTTGTTGAGTCGCATCTTCGCTATGGTATTTCCTTTTGGGGATCCTGTTCCCAGGAATTATTTGAATCTGTATTTAAGCTGCAGAAAAGGGCAATAAGATACATGTGCAGAGTTAAACGGCGTATATCTTGTAAGCCATTATTTATAGAGAATGAGATCCTAACATTATGTTCCATATTTATTTTGGAGACAGTTTGCTTGGTATTTAAAAAATACAGAAATGAACTCTCCTCTGTAAGAAGCTACATACTAAGAGATCCACTTCGTCTACAGCTTCCTATTCCCAACTGTGCTCTTGTGAAAAATTCTTTTGTTTATAATGGAAAAAAATTATTTAACAAGCTACCTTTAGAAATTAGACAAATACAAAACATAAAGAAATTTAGACGTAAAACAAAAGAATTTTTGGCTGCAAACGGATACTATAGACTGAACGAGTACTTGCCATAAATTGCTCTTATTTTGAATTTTGCTACCTTCGTTGCATCTTTTTAGTCATATTTTATTGCACTTTGACAATATTTTCAATGTCTTAATTGCATGTATTTTAAACAAATTTTAAACTTAGTCTAGATCTACCTACCACGCGTCTTTTTGGTCTTATTTTATTGCATTTTAACAATATTTTACAATATTTTGACTGTGTGTGTATTTTAGCCAAATTTTATTTTTATGTATGAATTACTTGACCTTTATGATATTTATGTCTGTACTTGTACTTTAATATTAATTTTGTGACATTCTTAGTGTGTTTAATATTACATTTTAATATTTCTATTTTTTCCATAAGTACATAAGCCTCTCGATCAACGAAATCAAATTGTCTAAGCCAGCAAGTAAAAAACATGTCAATATTATTGTACTGTTATTTTAAGTTGTTATTTGCTATTTTACAAACAAAATTCATTTATAAAGTTTAGGACAATGCAATAGATGGGAACAAAAAATATACTATAACAGTACTATCCTAGCTAATGTTAGCAGCGAATGCCTACAGCTTTTGTTTTTACTTTTCTTTAAAACAAACGTAGTCTTAGTGCTGATTGAGTAGCCTTTAACCCTCCAGTGGTGACGAGAATTCGGCATATTTTATTAGTCATCAAGCAAAGTTTTCACTATAAGTCTTCTCTTGAAATTTGAGCCTCGCAATGCGTGGTCAGTTTTCCTCTGTCTCCCCTAGAAGTACCTTAAACCCCCTAAAAGTGCCCAATTTGGGACACCCTGTACACACCGTATGTCACCACCAATCTCTATATATCGTATATTATTCATTGGTCACCACTCGCGGGTTAACTAGGCACAAGCTTTTTTCTGAATTTAAGTATATTTTTTTATTACTATTTAGTGTTTTTTTAAGACATTTTCTATTTATTTTTATACATATATATATTAGATAAGCATGGCTTTGTCAATGTTCACTGTATCTATTGTTAGCCCGCGGTTAGAAACACGATAACTGCAATGGACTGTAAATATTTTAATTAATGAAAGCGCGAACAAACATAAATATATTGATATGAAATTACGAAATAATCAAACGTCCATAGGTTAATTGTTGGTGCCACACAACGGCAATCAGAAACAAGGCACTCACCAGTTTGCAGCCAATTTATCCACTTCCAAGGGGCCCCTATCTGGATCTAATGATGTCACCACGTAGCTGAAGGGCTGAAGTTTCTAGTTCTATGCTTCAGTACACCAAAATCGAGCACTTTCAGGTGTAGAAATTTGAAATAGTTGGAGAACGAAATTAATACGCCATTTCTCGAGGCGATTGACAAAGGATCTCTCTGATTGTTGGTGCGCATGTCCAAATGCGCGAAATGCACTCTGTCCTTCATCCAATTGTGTGGTTTTAAAAAGTTAAAAACAACCGCGAAATTTAGCGGGAGCTAACATAACTGCCCTCCAAAACACACAATTTTAGAATCTTAACCGGACAGATATAGATATAAGAAAAATGATCGACCGATAAATATGAATAAATGAAAACAGATAAGTATCGTAAGTTTATTTAGAGATAACGAAATCCCGAAAAAGGCAAAACAAACAAACAAAAAATTCAAAAAAAAGAAATAAAAACAAAGAAAAACCTATTGTAATCCCGGTAATAGGTAGAAAAATTAAAATTACTTTTAATTTGGCAAGAGGCACAGTTTTATAACTGGCCGCTTATAAACACCGGTAACCGTTTGTACCGTCGCAACACGCACCTGACCGTCCCCGCCGGGATGCAGTTCGATGACCCGACCGACCGGCCATTTCAAAGGTGATTGAATGTGATCACTTGTTATGATAACCAAATCATTTAATTTGATATTTGGGGACGAATCAGCCCACTTGTGTCGCTGTTGTAGCGTATGCAAATACTCTATAGAATACCGTTTCCAAAAATCATTATGTAGTTTTTGGATTAGTTGCCATCTCGAGAGCCGATTCAGGGGAACCTCGGACAAATCTGACTCCGGAATTTCTGAATTAAGGGGTTCAAGGGTCAAAAAATGCCCAGGGGTAAGAGGTTGAAGATCGTGTGGGTCTGAAGAGGCAGGAGATAAAGGGCGACTATTAAGTACGGCTTCTATGCGACATGTAAGGGTGGACATTTCCATGATAGACAACTTCTGGTCGCGGACAACTCGAACAAAGTGAGTTTTAAAACTTTTGACGCCAGCTTCTGCCAGGCCATTGAAATGTGGACTGAGAGGAGGTCCCAGATGCCAACGAATAGAAAGTCTGGTGGCCGCACTTCTTGCGTATTCAAGTAATTGGTTACGAAACCCTATAAAATTACTGCCTTGATCTGACCAGCATTGCGTCACGCTTCCACGTCTGGAAATGAATCGATGGAATGCACCTACGAACCCTTCGGTGGACAGTTCCATGGTTAATTCCAAATGCACGCAATGTGTGGCCGTACAGACAAACACACAGACATACGATTTGAAAGCTTTACAACCACGGTAACGATGAGGAATCACAAAGAAAGGTCCACAAAAGTCGATAGCTACACTCGAAAAAGGTTTAAGTTGATTGATTCGATGAGCGGGAAGTGAACTCATTATGGGCGGTCTATAGGGTTTAGGGTTGATTCTAAAACATTGCAAGCACTTGGATATGGTTCTTTGAATTGCCCGTCTGGCAGATAATATCCAAAATTGCTGTAAAAGCAGATTATGTAATGTTTTAAACCCAGGATGAAGGTATTGTCTATGAGTGGACTCGATAAGAAGAGTAGTTAAACGATCCCAGGATGAAGGTATTGTCTATGAGTGGACTCGATAAGAAGAGTAGTTAAACGATGGTTACTCGAAAGTAGGACGGGGTGTTTTGCAGAATAAGACAAAAGGTCAGATTTTTGTAATCTGCCACCGACTCTAATGATATTATTTTCATCAAGAAAAGGTGAAAGTTTTCGAAAAGGTTTCGGTATTGGTTTATCCTTAGATAACGCGGAAAAAAGCTCAGAAAAACAAGAACCTTGAACGCGTTTGATAAGAAGGTATAACGCACTTTGCGTCTCACCGGTGGTAGGAAAAACAATATTCTCAAAAATAACTTTTTGGTCCGGCGGCTTAGTGGGTTTTTGATAGGAATGGTTTTGAAAAAAGTTAACTATTCGAAGGACATAACAAATGATACGTTGAATTTTTGATATAGATGGATATTTGATAAGAAGCTGATCTAAGAAGTTAACGTCAATTATCGCATTGCAACAGACCTTTGGCTTTTCCTCCAGATTAATATCTCCGAAATCAATCGGCATTTTTGATTTATGAAAATCGGGCCATTCGTTTTCGGGAGACCACAAAAACGACGGTGCGTTCCACCACATGTCATGTGACATGAGCTGTGAAGGGGTGGCCCCTCGTGACGCAATATCTGCTGCATTTAAAGCAGAAGGAATGTAGCGCCACGAGTTTGAGGGAATGATTTCTTGGATTCTACTGACTCGATTTCCAACAAAGGTTTGCCAGCGATTAGGAGGGGATGAAAGCCAGTGCAATACGACTTGCGAATCGCAGAAAGTAACGATATTTGTAAAAGTTATTTTTCCTTCCTCCATAGCTAGATAAAACGAAGTCAATTAATTCGCTTAAAAGAAATGCGCCTAGGAGTTCCAGCCTAGCCAAAGTTTGTGACTTTATAGGCGCGACCCTAGATTTTGCAGATATGAGAGAAACAGATATATTATTTTCCTCTTCTACACGAAAATATACGACGCCTGCGTAGCCTCGAATTGAAGCGTCACAGAAGCCGATGATTTGACAGGTATTGGTTTTTGACAGTTTGATTTGTCGGGGTAATTGAAAATTGGAAAGAAGCGGGAATTCAGAACGAAGTTTGTTCCAAGAGTCGATGATAGAAGAATCTGGTTCTTCGTCCCAGCCTATTTTCGATATCCACAACTGTTGCAAAATAAATTTTGCTTGTAGCAACAAGGGACAAAGAAAACCTGACGGATCGAAGATTGTTCCTATGATAGATAAAATAGAACGTTTGGTTGGGGGTTTGTCCTTCATTCGGCATTGATAAGAAAAAATGTCGTTTTTTGGATGCCATTGAAGTCCTAAAACTTTGATAAAGTGGGGTTCCTCCTTGTCAAAAGAGAGAGGAATTTGACGATCGGATTCTGGCAATGTTGCCAATAACTCGGGACAATTGCTTGCCCATTTTTTAAGTTCAAATCCTCCCGACTTCAACAAATCATTGAGTTCCGTTTGAAGGGAAAGAGCTTCAGAAAGCGAAGGGCTAGTTCCCAAGATATCGTCGATATAGATTGACGTTTTTAGGACAGTACTCGCCATAGGAAAACGTTCCTTTTCTCTCTATGCCAGCTCATTTAAGGTACGCATGGCTAGAAAAGGTGAGCATGTCATGCCAAAAGTGACAGTAGAAAGTTCCCACACTGAAAGTGGGTCATGTGGAGAAAACCTCCACAATATTCTTTGATAAGGACGGTGATAAGAATTGATAAGGACTTGACGGAACATCTGTTTGATATCAGCAATGTAGGCAATAGGATTAAGACGAAACGTAAGGAGTAAAGAAGCAATATCCTTTTGAAGTTTCGGTCCAGATAACAACGTGTCATTGAGACTAATATTTTTTGGGGTGACTGCCGAACAATCCCAGACTACCCTTAATTTTGTACTTAAGCTTTCCGGCTTTAATACGCAATGATGTGCTAAAAAACATGTTACGTCGACTTTTGGTTGACTAGATAAAACTAGGCTTATATGATTAGAATCGATATAGTCTTGCATGAAACTTGAATAGGCAGTGTACAGATCAGGATTTTTGAGTAATCTATTTTCTAGAAGTAAAAATCTACGATAAGCTTGCGGATAAGTATTTCCTAGGTCAGGGTTTATTTTATCTTTAAACGGAAGATCTACCATGAATCTACCGCTCGGTTGCCGTACTACACTCGCAGTAAAGATTGATTCTGCTTGTTTTTCTTCCTTTGATAAGATTTGTTTTTTAGGCAAATGTTCGATTTCTCAAAACCTAGGGAGAAAAACAACTGGTTCGTTCCGTAAGACTACCTACTTTGTCAACTTTTCCCATGACGACCCAACCAAAGATAGTTTCAAGGGCTGAAGGTTGCCCTATTTGTCCAAGAACCCTGCCCTCCTTGAATATCTGTGCGATTAGCTCGCAACCAATAACTAGGTCCACAGGTCTAGATTTGAAATAAGATGGGTCGGCAAGTTTAAGGTTTTCCAAGTGTTTCCACTGATTATCGTTCAAAGTGAATTGCTTCGAAATTAAGTAAAGGAGTGACCTGTCCTTGTGGCTTAATGTGACATTGAACGAGCCCTTTGGAAGTAAAAGAAGACATCTGATTTAATCCGAATATTTCAGTGGTGTAACTTCGCCTAGGAAGATTAAGACGCTGAATACACTTTTCACTGATGAATCCTGTCTGTGATCCAGAATCAAGCAGTGCCCTTACAGGTTGAAAATTTCCGCAACCGTCCATTACTATTATGGCGGTGCATAAAATAAAGGTACCTGAAGGTCCTGAGGTATTTAATGACACATGAAGATTATTGACAGGTGGTGTGTGAATGACAGGACTAGTATCTTGGCTTCCAGACTCTTGATTAGTTTCTAAGATATGAGTTAAAGTGTGGTGCCTTTTACTATTGCAAGTCCTGCATGAATATTTTGATTTGCACGTATCTACCCCATGCAAGGGATGAAAACACGCTAGACATAATTTTTTCTGCTTGACGAAAGATAGGCGATCGATAGGTGAGAGATCAAGAAATGTTTGACATTTCGAAAGCACGTGACCTTGATTACACCGGAAACATTTTATTCCCGTACTTGAATTAGTTGAGGTGCCAGCCAGTCCTATAAAAGGCGAATTGGATGATTTATAGGTAGGCTTTTGCCCAAACTGACTTCGCATAGAATTTGAATTTTGATAGGTAGGCTTTTGCCCAGACTGATTTTGCATAGAATTTGATTTTTGATAGATAGGCACCTTTTTGGGTGCTGTTGATTGAGGAAGTGATTCCAAAACTTTACATCTTTTTTCTAGAAATTGAAAAAGTGACTGAAAAGTGGGAATTTCGGTATTAGTATTGGCGTGACTCATTTCGAAATTTGAACGCGTCGGAATATCCAATTTTTCTAACAAAATGAAAAAAATAATAAAGTCCCAACTGTCAACGTCAAAGCTAAGTGATTTTAAAATTTCTAGGGATTCAGAAAAGTTGTCAATTAAATTACGCAATTCTTTAGCTGACTCGTTTTTTAAGGTGGAGTTCATAATTGTGCTTAAAGCATCATTTGCGAGGTCTCGCTTGTTTTGATATCTATTGACTAATTTGTCGTAAGCAATTTTATAATTTTGATCAGATAAGCTAATCCCTGATATCAATTTTAAAGGCTCATCCTCGAGATATGAAAATAAATATTGAAGTTTTTGAACGTTACTTAGACTTTGATTTTGATCTATAATGTTATTAAAAAGATCGAAAAAGCTTGGCCATAATTTTTTATCACCTCGGAATATGGGAATACCTAACTCTTTGAGTTTTGGAGTTTCGTTTTGTCGAACATATGATCCCGAAAAGGATGGGGCCTCAACCGGAAATATTTTAGAGTAAACCCCCTTACACGCATAAAAATATTTACGAGCTTCTGAAAGGATCGCATCCTGCGTTTTAAACTCCTCGTCGCCCGAGTCGTCTATCAACATAATGACGTCATTATGTGCCAGCATGCATTTATCGAAGGTTTCATCCAAATCGGAATACCTCACTTGAAACTCGTTTCTCGCTCTTTCGTCCGATGCCGCGGTCTGAGAAAACACATAACACTCGGTTATCGCAGATAAAAAACCCTTGCGTTTTTGCACGGCTTTTTTGACAGACATGATTTTACCTTTGAAATGACGAAATTGTCGGTAAATATACAATTAACGCTAAATTAATGCTTCTGAAATAGAAAAAATGACGAATTGTCGAAAATATGCACTAATTTATTGCAATTGATGAAAATTGTTTTAAATATCGAAATGATATGGAACACATCTAATCACAGAAATGTCGGTAAATATACAATTAACGCTAAATCAATGCTTCTGAAATAGAAAAATGACGAATTGTCGAAAATATGCACTAATTTATCGCAATTGATGAAAATTGTTTTAAATATCGAAATGATATGGAACACACCTAACACATAAATGAGAAATGTTGTTTGTTTTGTTTTGATTCCTTCGCTTTGTTTACTGAATGACCACGGTACGTTACCATAGCAGCGGACCGAAAAACACTTAACGCGCGCGCCGCTACCGATACCGCCGTTTCAATACGATTGGCAAAATTCAAGGCCGCCTTGTTTTCGACGTGAAAATAAATGGCCGACTTATTAATGCCGTCGTATGGAGTAAATTTAAAATAATTCGGCTCGAAAGGAACACTTATGTTAGCCCGCGGTTAGAAAAACGATAACTGCAATGGACTGTAAATATTTTAATTAATGAAAGCGCGAACAAACATAAATATATTGATATGAAATTACGAAATAATCAAACGTCTATAGGTTAATTGTTGGTGCCACACAACGGCAATCAGAAACAAGGCACTCACCAGTTTGCAGCCAATTTATCCACTTCCAAGGGGCCCCTATCTGGATCTAATGATGTCACCACGTAGCTGAAGGGCTGAAGTTTCTAGTTCTATGCTTCAGTACACCAAAATCGAGCACTTTCAGGTGTAGAAATTTGAAATAGTTGGAGAACGAAATTAACACGCCATTTCTCGAGGCGATTGACAAAGGATCTCTCTGATTGTTGGTGCGCATGTCCAAATGCGCGAAATGCACTCTGTCCTTCATCCAATTGTGTGGTTTTAAAAAGTTAAAAACAACCGCGAAATTTAGCGGGAGCTAACATCTATGACAATAAAGCTACTTTTGAATCTGAATCTAACGTAAATACGTAAGCTCCTAACGTGACCTTGACGACGGTGTGACGAAGTGGGCTTGCGTATCTGTCAAATCTCATGCTTACGTAAAAATACGTAGCACAACTTAAACTATCTATTATAAAATTCTAGAGCTTTTTACGTAAAAAAGGTTGTCTTACTTCGATTCGATAGAGCGTACTGTTTACGTGTAAATCGACTTTCAACATTTTCTGATTTGCGTATGTTTATTATTGATGAAAATTGATATGCATTACCATAGAAAATAACACACATATACTAACATTTTATTATTTGAGCGGCGTATGTAGTTTTCGCTGATTTAGACCCGTATTTGGGCTGGTAGTGGGAAAGTAGGGCAATCCATAGGTCGCTGGTTCAAATCCGGCTCGAAGGACCAAAAAATGGTGCAAACACACCACTTCAGCGAAATGACAGGAAAAGAAGTGATAAAATTACCGGTCAAAATTCGAGTTATTGGTCCAATCTTACCTCCTGTCAGCTTCCTCGTTGATCCAAGTCACAGCACAGATGGTAGCTTCCATTGGGCACCAAAACACTCAATTTTATTGGTAAAAGTTCGATGGAAAAATCGGTTTTGAGACCGCATAATAATAACTCGCTCCGTTTAAAACTTAATTTTTTGGATTTTTTTAACCTCAAAAAACTTCCCTTGGGGTTTGGTGCAGATGCATTTTTATTAAGCTTGGTTAAGCTTGTGACAGAGTGAAAAGTTACTGTTTACAAAAATTCGTGAAAGTCGAGAGTTTCAAAAACCCATCGTACAGACATACATATGGCATATTCTTAAATTACGTTACCCCTCCTCCCCCCTCCGTAATGCATTTTTAAGAAAAAATATACTCAAGAATCATGACAGTGTAACGCAAGGTTAATAACCCCCCTTCCCCCCTTGAGCGTTACGTACTTTAGAAATCGGCCCATACACATAGGTATAGTCCTTGCAATACCCCAAGTCCCTTTGCTATCCTTTTTTATTTTTCGCCTATAAAGAAGACAGAAAATAGCATCGAAAATCATTGTTGGCCCCAGATTGCAGTTGGCAGTTGCAAGCCTCTCTGTCTATTAAAGTTTAAACTGACAATAAAAGTCAACTTTCAAAACAAAAAATTTTTGGCAAGTAGTCAAAATAGTAAAAAGCGACAAAGATAAAATGTTCATACGAAAATTCCACGCCTCTTCGATCTTTAGTCCTATCCGTAGTAACTACAGAGCAAAATTTTAAGAAACAGTGGTACTGACAAAAAGTATGAAGACTTTCTGATACCATTCAAAACATCGTTGTAAAACTATTGTTTAAAAAGATAAAATGCATTGTTAAAATTACATGATGCTGCGAAGAACTAATTTTGGAAGACTGAGAAAATGAAACAGCTATTGATGTCGCTCCTCTCGTCATAACTGACGATGGCAGTTTATGAGATGAAGTTTTTTGAACGATGAGTGGTGAGGTTAGGCCTTCTGTAGAAAATAAAATATACCGAAGGACCACTCGAGATAGCTCGAGAAAAACGTGGGGGAGTTAAGAGGGACTGTATCTTTCCACAGGGCTCCAACAGGGAAAAAAGGGCCTAAAAACTTAAATACTAAAAAGAGCGCAGCAATGAAAAATTATCAAGAAACGACTTACCATTAGATGTCTTTTGTAGCTGCTTGGCTGGCCAGCCCGATTATACGCGAAGAACCAGACTCTCCATTGTTCTATAGTTCAAAATGTTCCAAACACTAATATCTAATAAACTAAAGCGTAAAATTAATAGTTTCCACAATTTTAATATAAAATGATAGCGGTGCGGTGACTTTCCTTGCACGTGGCGCGTGGTTGTGTCTTCGCGCAGACAATCGGCGTTTTCGTCTGCTAGGCCGAATTTAGCCGCTTATCTCAAATCCTTCATTGCTGGAAGAAGCGCGCGAAGTTTAAATTTAAAATATGGAAAGATATAGCGTAAAGTAAATCAAAATAATATTCTACAAACGCTTGTAAGCGTAGAAAATGTAACCCAAAAATAGTTAAAAACTAAGAGAGATAGCTTCTCTAATTTTAAGTGAAAATTAGAGAATATAATTATTTACAAAAATAAAAACAAGTTGGGAAACTTGTTCATTCGGCCCACCAAAATGAGCATCATTTTTCGGTAGGTGAATCTGAATCAATTGGAAGGGGGCAAAGCTTGACTAAAGGTCGTTTAAAGATACCGGACGCGGTACGAACATTTGCCACCCTAGCGTGCCCATCAGGCCCTTTAAAAATGTCAATAATGCGACCTACCCGCCATTGAAGGGGCGGTGATAACTCGTCTTTGATAAGAACGAGGGTACCTATTTTTGGCTCTGCGCATGGTTCCAACCATTTATTTCGTACTTGAAGGGTATTAAAAATTCTTGGCTCCAACGACGCCAAAAATCGGCTTGTATTCGTTGGACCAAGTTCCATCGCGATAACCGATTCTCAGGTTTACTTGAAAAATCTTCATCAGGAACAGAAACTAAAGGTCCATGTGTTAAAAAATGTCCCGGTGTTAAAACCTGTAGATCGTTACAGTCGGTAGATTGCGGGGTCAAGGGGCGAGAATTTAAAATTGCCTCAATTTGACAAAGAACCGTGTACAACTCCTCATAACTTAGAATTTGCGAGCCAATGGTACGAATTAAGTGAGTTTTTACTGATTTTATCCCTGACTCCCAAAGACCGCCGAAGTGGGGAGCTGATGGAGGGATAAAATTCCAGGCGATAGCTTGTTGCGTGCAATCATTTCTTGCAAGATCAAGCAATTCTTTGCTTGATTTAGCGAAATTTGTGCCATTATTTGAAAAAAGAGTTTTTATGTAACCTCTTCGGGCAACAAAGCGACGTAGCGCAGCTAAAAAAGCGTCCGAAGTTAGATCTGACACTAACTCGAGATGTAAAGCTTCAGTATTTAGACAAATAAAAATTTTTGTGTTTTTACACCTCTGTGTTTACTGAGAGTGATAGGTATAGCACCACTAAAATCTACTCCACTAAAAGTAAAAGGCTTTTGTGGAATCAAGCGGTAGGACGGAATTTGTCCCATGATTTGCTCATAAGAATGCGGTTTGACGCGAAAGCAACGAACACATTTGGATAAAACCGTTTTAATTAAGCGTTTGGCAGATAAAATCCAAAAAATTTGACTAATGAGATATTGGACTGTTTGCACTCCAACATGCAAATATTTTTTGTGCATATATTCAATAAAAATATAAGAAAGTCTACTTTCCTTGGGTAAAAGAAGAGGATGTTTTTGTCCGTAAGAAATAGTCATGGCTTGTTGAATGCGTCCTCCAACTCTTATAAGACCATCCTGGTCTAAAAAGGGATTCAATTTTTGTATGGGTTTTATGCATTTTTTCTGGTTTTGAAGGTTAAGAATTACTTCAGAAAAGTATTTTTGTTGTTCGTGCTTAGCCAAACATTTTAAAGCGTTAAAGAGATCGATATAATCTATATTTGTCTTTTTTCTGACGTCTGCGGATAGTCTACAATTATTTATGAATCGCAAACTGCGGGCTAAAAGTAGTTGAATAGCGTAAAAATCGGATTTATTATTTAAAAGCGAATCTAAAAAATTTTCAGTTATTCGGTCACAAGAAATCAGAGCAACATTTTTTCGTTCCTCAGTCTCTAAACTATCATTTATTTTGACTTGCGGGGTTTTTGTTGGCCATTTATCGAAAGATTCTTGTAAAAAACTAGGGGCGGCCCACCATAGGGGATGATTTAAAAGCTCACTCGGCGAGCAGCCGCGGCTGGCTACATCGGCACTATTGAGAAAGGTGGGGGTATATAACCAACATTCTGGATTAATATTATCTTGGATAAGACTAACACGATTTGCGACAAAAGTTTTCCATTTACTTGGATGGGATTTTATCCAGTGTAAAACAACCATTGCGTCCGAAAAAGCGTAAATATTATTTATTGTGAACCTTTTTATGAAGATATCATATGTGTATTTTAAGACCTCAGATAAAAGAGTGGCGGCTAGAAGTTCTATTCTCGGAATACTAACAAATTTTTTAAGTGGAGCGATGCGACTTTTCGCAAGAACAAAATATATGTGATATTTAGCGTTTCGTAAGACACGTAAGTATATTACGCATGCGTACCCTCGTTCACTCGCATCACAAAAACCACAGAGATCGATGGATTCGGCGTTGGTGATGTCAATGTGGCGGGGTAAACTAAATTTTTCTAAAACTTGAAATTCAGATTGATAGAGTGTCCACTGACGAACTATTTCTAAAGTAGGCGTGGCGTCCCAGGAAATACCAAGTAACCAAATTTGTTGAATCAAATATTTTAATGTGAATGTTACTGGGGTAAGATACCCATGGGGGTCATAGCAGCGTGCTAAAAAAAGAGAGAAGCGTCCTTTTAGTACAGCTTTGCTGATTAGGTAATATGTTAAATCGAAACTCGTCGTAGGAAGGATGCCAGCACAGGCCTAAGACCTTAGTGACGTCATCCGAATCGAGAGATAAAACTGCGGGGTTGACTAAGGAGGGATCTAAATGAGAGATCACTTCTGAGCGATTGCTAGACCATTTGTGTAATTTCAAGCCAGCGTTTCCTAATAACTCCGTAAGCTCATGCTGCAAATTTAACGCCTCTTGAACCGTTTTACATGAAGTAGTGGCATCATCAATATAGGTATCGTTAAGTATAACTTTAGCAGCGTGAGGGTAGTTATCATATTCGGACTCAGCTAAGTGCTGAAGGGTGCGTAAAGCGAGATATGGTGAACAGTTCACTCCGTAAGTGACAGTTCGTAGTTTAAAAACGGAAACTTTTTCATTAGGGTTAAACCGCCAAAATATTTTTTGGTATTTTTGATGATCAGGGTTGATATTTATACCACGATACATTTTTTGAATATCGCAGGTGAGCGTCACAGGGTTAAGGCGAAAATTTAATAATATTTGAATATCTTTTTGTAGTTTTGGACCCGATAATAATACTTGATTAAGCGAAATATGCGTAAAAGTGTCAGTAATACTCGCATTAAAAACTACCCTTGTCTTAGTAGTGATAGCTTCATTTTTAACAACAGCGAAATGTGGTTTGAAATAGCTGTCTGAATCGTCTTCTTTTTCTGAGTCATAGTCCATATGACCCAATTTCAAATATTCATTCATAAATTTAGAATATTCACAATACAAGTTTTTGTCGCGAAGCAGTTTTTTTTCTAAAGATAAGAAACGATTTAGCGCGACTTGTTTTATTGCGGGAAACTGCGGTGGATTTTCAAATGTGCGAAAGGGAAGGGAGACTGTATACCGGCCGTCTTGATTACGCGACACGCTCTGTTTAAAATAATTTTCACAAATTTCATCCTCTGGTTTCAAATGAGTTTTTTGGGGGACGCAGTCGGTTTCCCAAAATTTTGAAATTAATTGCGAAAGCGAGTCATTTTCATTTTGACAAAAAAGAGCATTAATTGGCGGGGTAGAAATTAAGGGTTGATTTATTTGTCCCATCAAAATATAGCCGAAAATAGTTCCCATAGCAAATTGATGATTTGGATCATCGCTAGCGATTTTTTCACCCTGTATAATTAGGGGAAATAGATCCATACCAATTAGTAAATTTACAGGCGAAGGGTTGTAAAAAGTGGGATCTGCTAAGGGTAAATGTTTTATAAAATGCCAATTTTCTGTATTTATTTTTACTGACGGTAAATCAGTACAAACTTTTTGCAAAATAATCGCTTGCGTAGACACAAAAATATCTGGTTTTTGAAAATTACAAATTTTAATAAAAATCGATCCTAGATCAGAAGTAAGAGAGTTGCCTCCAACCCCCTGTATATTTGAACATAAGGGCTGTCTGGGAAGGCCCAATTGTTGCGCTAATTTTTGAGAACAAAAAGTGTTTTGCGAACCGCTGTCCAACACGGCTCTAACTGTTTGAAAGTTACCGCGGACATCTTGAATTTTTACTAGGATAGTTGACAATAAAACTTGCGATTGCGCAGAAATAAAACCACAATGCGTGGGGCTAGAACCCGAAGGAGTTGCGATTGGTACTTGTGAATTAGAAGACGTCGAAGTAAAATTTTGATTATTTTGAGGAGAGGCACTTTGAGGGAAATTCGAGGGGTCATCGGCACCCTAAAATTTTGTACAGCGTCCAACAGGACTTGGGTCCTGACGTGTACGGTTGGGTCCTGTTGAGTACTGTTGGGTACTGTCGTGTACTGTCGAGTACTGTTGGGTACTGTCGTGTATTGTCGAGTACTGTTGGGTCCTGTCGGTGTACTGTTGGGTACTGTCGTGTACTGTCGAGTACTGTTGGGTCCTGTTGAGTACTGTCGTCGTGCCTTGGGGGGGTCCGACAAGGACAAAACGCGCCCTCAAAAAACATGCGAGCAAAAAAAAAAAAAAAAGCTCATTATCTTTGGGGAACCGCGCCGCGTTCACAAATGTTGCGACCAAAAAAAACAAAAGTCATCCTGTTTGGGGAAGGCCGACAGGGTCTTAGGGCGCACTCAAAAAACTGGCGACCAAAAAACAAAAAAAAAAAAGAGCTCATCATGGGGAACCGCACCGCGCTCACAAATCTTGCGACCAAAAAAAAAAAAAAAAAGGTCGTCCTGTCTTTTCGCATCTACGCCACTGTTCCGGGTTAGACGGTTGTGTCGAGTACTGTCGTGTACTGTTGGCTTCTATCGTACTGTTACGTCCTGTCGTGTACTGTTGGGTACTGTCGAGTACTGTTGGGTCCTGTCGAGTACTGTTGGGTACTGTCGTGTACGATTGGGTACTGTTGGGTCCTGTCGTGTACTGTTAGGTACTGTCGTGTACTGTCGGGTACTGTTGGGTCCTGTCGTGTACTGTCGAGTACTGTTGGGTACTGTCGTGTACTGTCGAGTACTGTTGGGTCCTGTCGTGTACTGTCGAGTACTGTTGGATCCTGTCGTGGTACTGTCGGGTCCTATTGTGAAATTTGTACAGTACTGTTGAAAGCTGATGACCCCTCGGGGAAATTAGTTTGAGTAGAGTAATTTTGAAGCGGACAACCAGTAGCCGGGGATCTAAAACTTTGCTGGCTGGCCAAGTAACCACGTGGTGCACTACTTGGAGACGCGTTGGGAGAAATATTAGAGAGATTTTGTGAGAAATTCACGTTAGCATCAAAATGTGATCTATTTTGATTTTGAGAATTAGAGTAATTAGAATTTCGCTCAAAATGAATTAATGAGTGATGTCTTTGATTACCAGGGCAATAGCGACATGAGCGTAGACTTTGACAAGAATTTGTTAAATGTATTGAGCTTAAACAATTTAAACATAGTTTTTTATTTTTAGCGTAAGCATAGCGTTCGTAGGGAGATTTACCTTTAAATGCGTGACATAAATATATTGAATGTGTGTTAGAATCACAAAAAGCGCATCTATCTTTAGAATGAGTATTTTCCGTACCAAGTAGCGTTTTTGTATAATAAGGCGAGGCGTTATTTTTATAAAACTGTTTATTATTTTTAAATCTATTTTTAGATTGTAGCGAATAAAGCGAATTACATTGACTTTCAAGGAAATTATAAATTTCTTGATATGTGGGCATTTCATTAGATCTAGAATTAGCTAGTTCAAAGCGCGAAAGTAGTACCTCAGGCAATTTATCTAGTAAAATGTTGGCGAGCGGAAAACACCATTGATCAGGGTCGTAATTTAGAGTTTTTAAAGCCTCAATGTTTTCTGAAAAAACATCAAGCAGCGTGCGCAGCGTTTCTGGATTGTCGTCTTTAAGAGCGGGAAAATTATACACGGAGCGCCAATAAGTTTGAGCCGATAAGCGGGGGTTATGATAGCGTTTTAGAAGCGTATTGTAAGCGATTATATAATTAGCGTCGGTTATTTGTAAATGTTTAACTACGTTTAAAGGCGGTCCTTTTAGGTAGGACAGTAACAAATTAAATTTAGCGTTTGTAGGAATACTAGGATTATTGTGTACAGAACTATTGTACATATCTAGAAAGGTTAGAAACTTAGTGATGTCGCCATGAAATTCGACAATGCGCAGTCTTGGCATTAAAGACGCCATAAAGCGGTCTGCATCAGAAGAATTTGAAATTTGCGTTAAGTTTTGAGGTTGAGGAGCTTCAATTTTCACCTCAAATAGTTGTTTTTGAATTCTTTTCATATCATAGAAGCTGTCGTCAAACTCAGTAAGGCGTTCATTTTCTTCCTCCAGTCTCTCCGGACTTGCCGAATAAGCCTCTATTATTTGATTTTGATAAATAAAAAATGTTTCTTTCATTTCATCAAGGTCGATAAGTCGAACCTGTAAACACGGTTTTTTTGTATCATCCGTTAGGCATGCATTAGCTAAGTTATGAAGAGTATTAATGCGATTATGTTGCACATTACGGAGTGCTTCTAACTTCTTAAGTTGCGTACTCATTGTGATGTTTTTAAAAAACTCCGTTAAAACAGGTGAACCATTAGTTTCCGAAATTTTTAATATTTAAAAATTAAAAGCGTTTAAAAAGAAAAGAAAATAGGCGATAAAAATATAAACAAGTCTCATTTACCTCTCTAATATCGTGGTGTTGGAAACTTTTCCTACGTGCAGGCGACGCAAAGCCAAAAAGAGGTAGGAAATGCGCGAAAACAATGCGCGTTCGGTACTTTTTTACTTTTTATTTTCACTGCTAGCAGAGCAAAAAGATCAAGGTCATGCGAAATCTTTTAATTGCGAATTTATTAAAAATTTTATTTTTAACAAAATGCGATTTAGACTTTAATTTTCCCGGGGTCCTGTTATCAGGCTCGAACCTGGACCAAATGGTGAGGTTAGGCCTTCTGTAGAAAATAAAATATACCGAAGGACCACTCGAGATAGCTCGAGAAAAACGTGGGGGAGTTAAGAGGGACTGTATCTCTCCACAGGGCTCCAACAGGGAAAAAAGGGCCTAAAAACTTAAATACTAAAAAGAGCGCAGCAATGAAAAATTATCAAGAAACGACTTACCATTAGATGTCTTTTGTAGCTGCTTGGCTGGCCAGCCCGATTATACGCGAAGTACCAGACTCTCCATTGTTCTATAGTTCAAAATGTTCCAAACACTAATATTTAATAAACTAAAGCGTAAAATTAATAGTTTCCACAATTTTAATATAAAATGATAGCGGCGGACTTTCCTTGCACGTGGCGCGTGGTTGTGTCTTCGCGCAGACAATCGGCGTTTTCGTCTGCTAGGCCGAATTTAGCCGCTTATCTCAAATCCTTCATTGCTGGAAGAAGCGCGCGAAGTTTAAATTTAAAATATGGAAAGATACAGCGTAAAGTAAATCAAAATAATATTCTACAAACGCTTGTAAGCTTAAAAACTAAGAGAGATAGCTTCTCTAATTTTAAGTGAAAATTAGAGAATATAATTATTTACAAAAATAAAAACAAGTTGGGAAACTTGTTCAATGAGTATAAATTATTTTTGCATAGTTTGTTTTTTAGATAGATTTTAGATATTCAGTTTTTTGGTCGGTTTTATTTTATTTTAAGAAAATAGGTTTACAAAACCATACAAATAAAGCTTAATATAATTACTTTCATGTTTTGATTTGAACTTAATCCTACGAGCTGTTCTACTGCAACGTTTTAAACTTAGTAATTAGTAATAGCCTCAATATAGCTATTTCTAGTTTAAATATTGCGTCTGAAATATATTTTTTAATTCATTCAGAAAGAGTCTGTACAATACTGTTTTTGTTGAAATTCCCAAAGCCTTTTCATACTTTTTAAAAGATCTATGTGTCGAACATAAAAATTGTTTATTTATTAAAAATTATAATAAAATACTGTTTTAATTTACCATAAACAAAAAAATATAAATGCTTATATACTTATTGTAACAAAGAAATGAGTATGTACTACATTAATATGTCGAGAGTTTATTTGTGGAAAAAATCTTATTTGAATCATAATTTTTACCAAAACAAATTGCAAAGCTTAGCTTAACTCCAGCTGGAAATACATTGTAGAAAATAACATTTTGAAAATAATATTAAATAATCATTAATTTATCGTTTGTTCATGGTTTGTGGTTCTACGGTCAGTCGCACTGAAAATCTTCCAATGTAGAAACTTTGACGGAAGGGCACCCTAATTGTTCATAAATTTTTCACTACATAAAATCATTTTGGGACAGAACCTTTTCTCAAAAAACTATTCCAAATCAGAATTTAAATAAAAAATAAGCAATAATCTTTCAAAGTCAGAAATTTCAAAACAATGGCAGTTTAAACACCAATCCACCACCCTTATTATAAAAGGTAGTGACCGATTAAATTAACATTAAGGTAACTGATAATTAGTTTCGGAGCATCCAATATCAGTTACCTTAGGAACCTGTGGTTTAAAACTGAATTAAGAATACATGCGCGTTTTGTTACCAGAATTACGGGGTGATTAAACAAAAGGACTAGCCTTATTGCAAATACTATACATGTACATGGGATAGGGTGTCTTAGATAAAAGTAACTACAAGGGGGTTTATGAGGATTTAGGAGACGGTAAGACATACCAATTTTGGTAAAAAAGTGGCGCTATTCCGAGCTGTATCAAAGAAAACATTTATATGCGTTTTCAAAATATTGAGAAATAAATGGATCCATGAGGGATCTAATACCTTCCTAGCTAGCCTATTAGCACATTTCAAGTGAAGCCATGATAATATATCAGCTTTGAAAAGTTTTTTGTATATATCTGAGAAACTGAAGCTTTTTTGTCGAGCACTATTTTACCTGAAAATTTGATGAAAATCGGTTCAGCGGTTTAGGAGCTATCGTGTTACGGACAGAAATAATATACACACACAGACGATATTGCTAGGGTAGGTCAAAATACACCCAAATAACACATTTTTGGCGTTATCTAAAAAAAAATTTTTTTCGTCGAAAATAATACCTATTAATAATACCATTGCTATGCGGGCTAAGAAGGCAAAAACTAAAAATTGTGACTTTTTGAAAAAATAAAGTCCTAAAAAAATTGTTAACGTCATTTTATTGGCCTAGTCATATTTATATAGTTTTATTCAATTTGTTTAAAAGAAGGCGACAAAATTTTAATTTTTCGATTAACACAATTTAAGTTTTTTAGCATTATTTTGAAACGCCCTGTAGATATTTTTAACTTCGACACTGCATCCGATTAAGCTCGCAATAGCGCCACTTTTTTCCTTTTGAACGAATATCGTAAGTGTTACCGTTTCTGAAAATCCCACAAAGCCCTATGTACTTACTTTTATCTGGACACCCTGTAGACAAACAGACACATTGACTCATCGTGATATAGAAACATGCACGAAGATTAACTAATTTAGGTTAGAACATTCCCAAAGGGCACATTTGTGAAGGTATCAAAAAGAAAATGTAATTAAAAACAAATAATACGTTTTCTATTTTTAGAGTTGCAGGCTAACAAAATAATTAAGTACAAGTTTACCGCAAAAAAAGGACAAAATTTCAATACTGCGTCAGAAAGTAGAAATTTCGGTTTATTAGAAAATAATAAAACTAACATCAACAAATTCTAACAAACTAAAGTTTCAGTCCAACAAAAACTATATAAAAATAAATTTTTCCTTACCAAAACACAAGCGAATTCATAAAATCATAGCAGGTAAAACACTGCAACAACGACAGTCAAAATGCTTCACTAGTCTTAAGGACATGTCACTCTAAAAATACCTAGCACTTGTTTTACTCCAGCGCCTACTACACGGGAAAAAACAATATTGTTTTAAAGCATTGCCCATACATAAGATTAAAATGTCTAGGCAGAAAATTATTAAGATGCAACTTTCAATGCAAATATCTTGACAACCAGTGGGGATAAAAAAATTATATTTTGGATCTAGGATGTATGGAAAATGCTCTTTAATTGTAGGTAGCTGAAATATTAATTTATAATACTTAACCATGTCCACCTAGATTAGTCAAACGTTCCACTGTGCAGCGTGACCTCTCGTCTTCACGAAGTTTTTTGTCATTCCGTCGTGTGCAGCGAAGTTCGTTTTCAATTCATGTCCTTCACAATCCTTCCGTTGTTCGTTACTGGTCACGGAAAAATAAACATTTGCATACTGCAGAACGGACCCAGTATCCTCAAAAACTTAATGTCTGGACTGGGATTTTGGGTGAAAATATCATTGGTCCTTTTTTATCAATGGTAATTTACGAGGGAGCTATTTAGCCTCGTTGTGGGACAATATCATTCCTGCGATGTCACAGGTGCCAAATGGTGATTTTACTGAAATTTGGTTTATGCAAGATGGCTGCCCAGCTCATGACACTTTGCCTGTGAGAGTGTTTTTAAATGAAACGTTTCCAGGGCGGCTTATTACAAGCAGGCAAGGTACTATGAGCTGACCTCAGAGATCACCAGATTCGGCACCCAATAATTTTTTTATGGGGCTATGCAAAAAGCCAAATTTATTCGCATGGCCATTTAAGAGCTACCACTTTGGATGTACTTCGGGCAAAAATAGTCACCACCTTACAGTGACACCTGACCTGGTAAGTAATGTCCGAACTGAATTTTATAACAAGCTCGAATGTTGTTTAGCACAGAGCGGTGGTATTTTTGAGAATTTAATTCGTTAGGTAGTTAAATCACTATGAAAGATATTGCTTTTAAAACAGACCCCTCTCTTATTTGTTTCGCTGGGGCCGCCATAAACTTATTATAAAAACGAACAAGCTCGAAAAAAGAATTATACGTTACTTAGTTATTGTTATAATTTACGATATTTTATGTACAACGACGCTCGATCGATTTTCCTTATGAACTGTCGAAAAAAAAGATCGCCACGCTAGGGGCAACAATCGGTTTCATAAATTTCCTTTCTCTACTTTACCGCACAGAGGACAGGTATTGGCTGTTGGTCTAGTTATCCTGAAACAATGGGCGTAACCACATGTAAACTTCTATCCGTTTTTTATAAATACTACATATGTTATGATTATGCAGTTGTTCTTATCTTACATACATTATTTAACCATGCTGTATACAGTATGTCTACATGAAACACATGCAAAACTTTTTTATTATTAACTTTTAGGAAAAAAAGTTTTTCTTTAGAAAAAGTTCTGCAAATAACTAAAATATAATTTTTATTATAAATGGTGTAATTGCATATTTAAACGTGGTTTTTGATTTTCGTCAACTTTTCTTAATCGCTATTTTCGATATTGTCAAAAATAAAGGCACTTTATGATTTTAGGTTTTGGAACCTGCAGAACTTTTTATAAAGTATAACTTTTTTCCTAAAATCAGTGGCGACGGGCGCATGGTGTAAAGCTTTGGGGGTGCACACCCAAAAACCACAGGCGAAAAAATTTTGGAGTGCTACTTCCAACTTTTTGGGCCATCGGATGGGCTATTATATCATATAATTTAGAGCAAATAAAAAAATTAGATATTTAGTTAGATATTCGGTACCTATATAATTATTGTTTTTATAAATAAATAATAAATGTATCATGCCTAGTTTTTATTTTTATGTCGCCGTCGTGGTGTAGTGGTAGCAAGGTTTGTTTCCCACACCGGCGGTCCGGGTTCGATTCCTGACTAGGTACTTGGTTGTTTGTGTTTGTTTATAAATGCTTTAACTTTGCTAAAACTTTGCGAAACTGGGCGATTGATCCTGATTGGATGGAAAGTCCCAGTATAAATTAAAAAAAAAAAATACCTAGTTTTTATATTTCACAAACACGTTTTGTATTGAAAATAAAGGCGTCTGTTTTTTTTTTTAAATAAATTCTTCAATAACCAATTCATTGAACTTTGGAATTCAATGTTTTCTCTCAACAGATAACATTGCGAGGACAGTTAATCTATTCTCACCCATTGTGGTTTAAATATTGCATGCTAATGCTATCAGAATTAGAAACTTCCGTCATTTTCGTCACTACGAAATCATTGAAATCAAAACAAAAGTTCCCGACCGATAACGTCAAGTTGTCTAATGTCACTAATTTGAAGTGCACATGAGGTGCTGTAACAGGCAACGCCAACCGTTGACGCGGGGAGGCATCATGGGTGTGCAGGCGGCATCGGTCGCAATTTCTGCATAATAGCACAACCGAAGGAAGGCCTCGGTTCTATGTACTGTAAAATTCTATAGGGACATGTCTTCCTCTCTTTCTATATTTCGTAATTAGAATGCGACATAACATCTACCGTGCATAGAATTTTGTTCCAGTAAAGCGCATCGCGAGTCGGCCGACGCATCCACCGCATCCTAGTTTGAACACGAAGACAAACACATACATACCGGGTAATTATTTCTAGATAGTATTAGTCTTTAGTGAATTCCTTTGGGGTTTATTCATTTATGATGAAATGATTAATCAAAGAATGATCAAATTTTAATATTTTTTAAGCCAATTTTTGGAGTGCACGTGCACATCTGCTCTTATGGAGGAACCGCCACTGCCTAAAATTAATAATAAAATAGTTTTCCGTATGGTTCCAACTTAGCTAGACACACTGTATATTTTTAATCATTCAAAACTAAAAATCCTGAATTTCTGCGTGACATACTTTATGATTGTTACCTAACTGGTTTGCAATAAAACACAATGAACTAATGAGAAATGTATATTTTTTAAATTTAAACAATTTCTCTAATATAATTATAATAATAGGAATAAAAATATCAAAAAAAAAATAATAAAAATAAAAAGAATGGGTCTGAAGTCAAGTCATCTCAAATAACATTTTAAAATTTTTTACAAGAAAAAATGTCATTTTGAACGCCATGGGGTCCAAACTATATACACGTTAATAATTATATACAGAATACGATATATCAACAAATAAATAAAACTTACTTAAAAATATAATATATAATATGTATAAAATGACTTCAGATTTTAAAAATAAACAAAGAAGCATTATAAGCCTATAAATCAAACCCAGTTTTTGATATTTATTTAGGTAGATTATTGAAACTTCAAAGGCAAAGTTTTGTATTTTTATTCTTTAAATAATAGAGAGTTATTGGAAATTCCGAAATAAGGTAGCAGTAATAAGGAACTTTATTTAAACAGTGCTAGACCTTAACGCGGCTGGGACAAATGAGGTATTGGAACTTTCTATACGTCCGTCCCTTATTTTTAACCCCACTTTTAAATGTTTAATCATTAGGTTGGTGTTTAAGGTTGTTTTTTATGTTACGCTATGTTTATTGTGGATCCCTTATTCACAATAATACAGATAATTGAGAAAAAGACGGCACATAATCAAGTAATACACCTCCTCTACGTAGTTCTCAAAAAAGCTTACGACACTACACTCTGAGAGGCTCTCGAAAAAACCAACATCAGGCAAAGTAAAGAAAGAGCAGACATTCTCAAAGGGGTTTAACATCAATAATGGTCTTAAGCAGGGTTGTTGCTTGTCACCAACATTGTTTAAGATCTATTTAGGACAAGCCCTAAAAACATGGAAATGAAAGTGCGAGCAGATGGGAATACCACTGAACGAATATGATGCTCTGCTGATGATCAGATAGTCCTGGCTCAAGATTACGACGATTTAAAATATATGACCCGTAAAGTAATTAAAGGATACGATAAGTGGGAGGTGGAGGTAAATCAGAAATAGCCAAGAAAGACAAGCAATTAGACAACTGAATAGTATTCTCTGGGATAAGGCTGTATCAAAACAAATATAGAATTTACAACAGCATAGTGAAAAGCTCGCAAGTTTCTTTAAGCCACTGAAAAGATTATTGGAGACGCGCTGCCGGAAAATCAGAACTGGAAAGAGTGAGAGAATTCGAGAAATTATGGATGTTAAACACAAAATGACGGAAGACGTACAAAGTGACCACCTAAAATTGTACGGGCACGTTCAAAGAATGGCGGAAGACAGAATCCCAAAGAAAATACTAAATTGTACACCACAGGGTAGAAGAAAGAGAGGAAGCCATGTAACTGGCTTGCGAGCAAGAACCAGCTGGTGCCGTGATAGCAAAGGCAACGCTGTTAAAGTAGGTCTGCCTTTAACTTTATTAATAAACTTTCGGAGGAGCAATATGTCATTTTCGTACAAAATGGCCTTCGCATTCTTTTTTCATAATTTTTTTTCTATTTAAAACAATAATCTTAAAAAAAACGATGCAGAAAATCAAAAAAATCTGTAACGAAACACCTCCCCAGAAGAAAACAAATATAGAATGCAAAATGGTTAGTTAAAAAAGTGACTCAGCTCACAAATTCAGCTCACAAATTTTAACAGTCAAAATAACGCAAAGGTACAGTTCATTTCATAAATTTTTTTGTTGGCCTATGGTTTTGTTATGGTAAACAGCTGATAACAGTCAAAAAGTTATCTCGAAAATTTTGAAATGGACTGTACATAAATAGTGCATGACTTTATATATGCATTAATAAAGTCTAGCACAATTCTTATTAAAGTCTGCCGTCTTTTACGACGCAACTTCGCAAGCGTATACTGCTAACATTATTATTGCTAGACCTTATTTTACTTCCAATAAGTCTCTATTGCTAGAGTATTAATGGCACAACGAATACATAGGCTATATTCTTTGTGTTAATAGACTTAATCTAGGTTATATTTAAAGCCTTATAAATTTCTTTTTTTGTTTTGATCAAAATTAAGAATCTTAAAAATTGACATAAAAGTTAAAAATTTTTGTTTATTGCGGGATAGTTTTTAACTTTTACGCAAAAATATTTACAAATTTTAAACTATAAAATTGCACCTATACATTCAATTTTTTTTTGTTAAATATCTAATATGGCGTCCCAAAAATAAAACATTTTTAAGACAACCCACACAAATCAAAATCAGGTAACTATGCCGTAAACGTTTTTTATTACTATTAACCTCATTTAATTGTTTATTTATACAGGATGCTATTAAATAACATGCTAATATTTAAAGAGGTAATTTCTGGTTCCATTTTGAGCAAAAAAACACAACTTTTTTGATAAATAATATTAAAGATTTCCAAAAAATCACCTTTTTTTAATTAATTAATTATTACTAAACGATTTTATTTAACTTCATAGAGCCTGGCTGTCTGTCGTCTGTCTGTCAGACTGGCTGTATATCATATCTTGCGATTCATGTTTGACACACTTCCCATGAACCAATTTTAATGAAATTTGGCACAGTTATGTAGTTCTGATGACAATACAATATTATAAAACAATTTAGGGGGGTGGTTGAGGGGTGTAACGGATAACTTCATAACTTTGGAACCAAACGCAAACATGCGGTTTTCCGGTTTATGATTTGATGTGGAGACAATATAATTTTTTGAGAAAAAAAACGGTTGTAGAGGGTAGGTGAGGGGTGTAAAGGTGGTAAATTCATAACTTTGGAACCAAAACAGATAGGAATATGAGCTTTTATGATTTGATGCGGAGACAATACATTTTTTGAAAATAAACGGTGGTTGGTAAGGGATGTAAGGGGGTAAATTCGTAACTTTGGAATCAAAACAGATATGAACATGCGGTTTTCAGATTTATGATTTGATCTGGGACAATATATTTTTATGAAAAAAAAAGTGTTGGTAGGAGGTGGATGAGGAACGTAAAGAGGTAAATTCAGAACTATGTAATGAAAACAGATACAAACATGCGGTTTTCAGATTTATAATTTGATCTGGTGACAATACAATTTTATTAACAAAAAACGGGGGTAGACGGTGGGTAAGGGTTGTTAAAAGGGTAAATTGCGATTTTCACAAAATTTTAGGAAAAAAAACCGGTAGTAAGTAAGGGGTGGGTGAGGAGTGTAAAAGAGTAAAATTTAAATCCTGTATTTTGTTTTTTTTATGAAGACTAAGTAAAAAATAAAATAAATATATATTTTTTTAAGTTAAACGATTTTATTAAAAAATTGCACTAAAAAGTAAACAATAATTTAACAGATTTCTTTTTAGTAAAGTCTAGATTTAACAAGAAACCTTATAAATTATTTTTTACTTTTTGGTGCAATGTTTTAATAAAATCGTTTACCTTAAAAAAAATGTGTATTTTGTTTATTAATATCTGTGTTTACCTTAAAAAAAATGTGTATTTTGTTTATTAATATCTGTGATGGGTACTGCTTTAGATATATTTTTTAATTTGGTCCATACTTTCTATTTATTAAGAGGCATTTTTTGATTTATAAGACATGTTTTTTTATCACAACCAGTTATTTTTGAAGAAAATAATGGCACGCCACTGTTTTTTTTTAAATAAAAATTATTTTTGAAATTTTTCGTCTCTTGATTTTTTTCCATTTGACATACAGTTTTTGTATAAAACAAAATTATTATGTTGTATCTCGCTAAACATCTTACGAGAAAAAACAAAACAATGGGGTTCGTATCCACACACACACCAAAGCACACAAACGCCAGTGGTTGAAAAAAAAACATGTTAAACACCAGAAAATGCCTTTTGATAAATAAAAAGTGGTTAGAAATATATAGACAATAATAAAAAAAATAGTTTTTGAACATGTTTAACCTCTCAATAGTTAAAGGTTTTGTTTTAAATTGGAACCAAGAAATGCCTCTATAAATATTAGCATGTTATTCAATAACACCCTGTAAGTAAAAAAAAGTTTACGGTATTCTACCTAAACTAAATTTAATAAAAATAGGTAATCTAGATATTATTTAGTCAATTTTTTATGAGGTACTATAGTTTAGTTTTCTTTAAAATGGGAACTAAAAAAAAATTATCTAGATTCTAAAACCTACGACAAAAATCTGCTTTTGACATAGATTTTTTGATCTACACAAGAATATGTATATGTTTTTTTTTAGTTCGCTAAACACGTCCATAGGTCAATATGCGAAAATGACATATTATTGCAATTATCATGTTAAAACAAGGGGTTCTTTAATTCTTTTAACAATATCAATGATTACACAACTTGTACACAGATAGGCAACCTAACAAAGTTAATAACAGCAGCGGACAGATGGCCCTGCCATGTCATGCTTGGAACAACATGAATATACGCGAGAGCCATCTGTCCGCTGCTGTTATTAAGTTTGTTGGGTTGCCTATCTGCGTACAAGTTGTGTAATCATTGATAATATTAATTAAAAATTTGACAGCAGAGAATACGATGGTATGAATAGAAGTACTAAATACCACAATAATAAAAAATCACATAATAATAAACAATAATAAATTAACATATCACTTTCGCACCTATGTAGCTCTATTTAGGTACTGTCAAGAACTAAGATAACCTAAGTATATGAGTCTTTGGTACTGTGAAGAAAAAACAGTTTAAGCTTTTTTACAGTACTTTGTTAAAATGTATAAATCAAATGAATAGCGTATTTATCCCTATTTTTTAGAAGATTTTTAGGTATAGTTTTTGCAAAGTCACATGAAATGCTCCTTATACGAAGTTCTATCCATTTCATGAAATTTTGCTTCAATCTACCCTTCAAAAGTTATCCAAATTCATATAAAATCTTCCAGGTATAATTTCAACCCTACCGACAGAGAAAAGGCGCGACTCTTTGCGGTGCGAGCACAAATTATTTGTTTTCTGACCGACCCAGCACAGGTGGATGAACGAGACCTGATTGGCAGATTTTTTTGAGATTCGCTTTTAATTGCTTTCAGATGTTCGTTTCGGGACCCCTTTAGTCGGCAGTATGCAGAGTTAGAAAATAAATCAGTGTCGTTTCTGTAGGTGTAGGAATAGAAAGTTTTATTATCTATTTTTATTTCTTTAGTTTACGCCATAATTAAATGAAATAATTTTCATGAGTATATCTACCTCCGCCCATGTCACTTTCTTTAAAGGATATGCCGATGGTCGGCTTTAACCTTTGTTCAACTGACTTTGCAAAAACTGTATCTACTTTTTAAAACTGTTTGGTTTTCACTTTCTCCAACGTCGATCACGAGGATACGAGTGATCCCCGTCTGGAACACGTCCTGATAGTCAGGAACAATATTCCATGCCAATCCACTTTACAAGCAGAATTATACCTGGATTGGCATGGAATATTGTTTCTGACTATCAGGACGTGTTCCAGACGGGGATCACTCGTATCCTCGTGATCGACGTTGGAGAAAGTGAAAACCAAACAGTTTTAACAAGTTCCCAACGAAAGCCTCAAACCATCAGTATAATTCAATGCCGGTAGGGGTATTTTCCCTCGGAGTAGTTGTTTCTGGTGGTTTCACACAACTATATCTACTTTTGCTTTTTTTTAAATTTTTATCTGTTATTGTATAGTTTATTACCTGCTTTAATACTGTCGATTAAAAAAAACTGTTATTTTACTTTTTCCCGACTGTCTTTAGCTATTGAAAATCATTTTTTTAATGAGGCAATTAATGTTTTTAGAGAGATATATGTAGCTTAAATTATAGGTTGGAAAAAGAAAAAGTTATTTGTGAAATGTAATATTTATGGGTTTTTGAAGATAGGAGAAAATCCCATCTCTACATAAAACAGAAAAAGAAAATGCAATCATATTAAAACAAGGACAAATACACCATATTTCTGAATTTTAGTAACACCTATTTTTAGCTTCAACGATTTATTGGCGAAAAAACCCTGTAAATTTTGTTTTTTTAATGATTTGTTTAAATAGATGCTAAGGTTATTTTTTTAAAACATTCTAGACCGCTAATATAACATGCAGATTTTGTTCTTTAAAAATTCTGAAAAAATTAGCTAAAACACTGATAAAACTGGGTAATTTCTTTTTAAAAATTTGATTTTGTGAGCGTTTATTACATTACAATTTTTTTGTTCTTTCTATGAAAACTATTTTCAAAAGATTTGAATTGAATTTTTTATGTACATGATTAGGTCACGGGTTTCTTAACATCAAAAGGGATTGCTGATATATAACGCCGAAAAACATAAAAATGACTGCAGCATGTGTTTGACGTTCTGGCCCTGCTTCTGTTGGCAGAACTGTTTTTTTTTGGGGATCACTGAAATAGCGGCAGGCGCTTCGTTTTTTGAGAAGTTTGACTTACGTTCATTAGGGTTTACCCGTTTGGACGCTTAAGCTTTCGAAATCTGATCACCGCGGAAGGAATGCTGCTATACTACATCATCATATTCGTGCTCGTATAGTAAAATATAGACCTTTTTACTACTTGCTTGCAAGACTTAGGTGCCTGCCTACCTTTTTTTTTGACATTCTCCTCTACAGGTTTTACAAGCAGAAGTGCATGGCAGACCATTTCGTTCTCACAAACATTTTAAAGATGCACAATGAAAATTGCATATATGCAATCCTCAAGGCCCAGATCTTTCATAACTTGAAATTATGAAATTGCTAGTACTACAATATCTGTGTCGGAGCATCGAATTACTTTTGATTTACACCCGTGCTGTACCATGTCATTTACATGGATTAAAATTCGACCCTCAACTTAATAGTGGATGCAATTCTGATGGTGCATCTTTAAAATGTTTGTACAAACGAAGGCCCGCCATGTGCTCCTACGTGTAAAACCTGTAAAGGAGGATGTCAAAAGAAAAGGTTCATAAGTTTTGCAAGCAAGAAGCAAAAAGGTCTATACTTACTATACTTTACTATTTTTTAGTCAAGATTATCCAAGTCTTTTAGCAGCATTCCTTGGAGCATTTAAGTAACAGTAAAAATAATTTAATTAAGTAAGTAGTACCCACATAGAATTTACCCCACCATTTCAATAAACATAACTACCTATTATATAAGTGTCCGTAAGTACATTTTTTTTTAACTTCTAATGGCCGAAAGCCTATAAACTTAGGGGCCATCAAAATCAAAAAGTTCCTATAATGCATGGGTCAAAACTCTATCTTTGTCAAGATACAAAGCATCAAAGTTGGCAATTTTTTAAACTTTTTTGATAATAACTTCTTAAAAAAACGCAGGAAAAATATGAAATTGGGTAAAGTCGTGTACTAGAACAAGAGCAATAAACTGAAATAAAAATTATTTTGAAAAAATGAGTCGGTCAATTTTTTTTCGCAAAAACTATTTTTTTGGTATAAACTTTTATAAATATCATATTAAACGCATTGTTTTTTTATATTTTTTGTTAATAAAAACAAGTCTTTAGGGAGACATAATAATAATTATTGATATTTTTTGAAAGAATAAGTAAGCAAAAATATATATTTTTTTTAAATAAATTTTTGGAGGTTATTTTGACCTGTATCTCCTCAACTTGTAGCTTTATCAAAAAAAAGGAATACCACATGTTTGAATCAGAATTATGTGAGTATTCAGCTGGCTGTGACAGATTTTCTTTTTTTTTTGTAAAACCCTTTTCCCCCCACTCCTCTAACTTTAAAAATCCTATATCTTAAAAACATATGTGTGTTGACCCCATGTTATAGAAACTTTTTTATCGGAAATGACCGCCTCTATCACCTGCTGCACTATGGCCCCTAAGATATAGAACACCCTGTATATCGCCACAATTTAAAAAATACTCAGTTAAACACTCCAAGTATATGTTCTCCTTTCCCTAATCTGGAGGTTCTGGTAAGAGTTCTACTATTGATGAATACCAACATCAACAACACCGAAACAAAAAATAAATGAAGAGGCAATTAATCTATTTTTTATTAAAACTGTATAGATTTCGCCATAAAAAACACATTGAAAGGAGTTTTTACCTCCTATTACCACAGGGAGGTATCCAAATACTTTGGATGCAATTTTTTGGATTTGTCGCACTCGAAAACCTCTAAAACCATACCAATATCGATACAACTCTAAATATTTAGCTCACACATATACTATACTATAGTAGTGTGAGCTATGGTGATCCTAATTTTTTCGAGAAAAAAAAAGTTGCTCCGATTTCAAAAATTTTTATATATCTTTGCGTTTCAGATGATTTTGAAACTTTTTTGTTGCGCCGTCTGTCTGTCTGTCTGTCTGTCTGTCTGTCTGTCTGTCTGTCTGTCTGTCTGTCTGTCTGTATGTCTGTAACGACCAACGCGCATAACTCAAAAACCGCTTGGCCGATTTTAATGAAATTTAAAAATGAACAAAATCCACCGAACAGAAACCAAATAAAAGGGTGGGGGTAGATTTCAAAAATTAGAGTTTATGTAAAAATATGGCGTGTGTGATATCAAACGAAAGGTAATCGAGTCTGCAGTTAAACAAAATACATTTTAATTTATTTAAAAAAAAGGGTGGGGTATATTTTAAAAATTAGAGTTTAAGTGAAAATATGGCGTGTGTGATATCAAACGAAAGGTAATTTTAGTTTTTTGTTTTTTTTAAGGGTGGGGGTAGATTTCAAAAATTTGAGTTTAAGTCAAAACATGGCTTGTGTGGTATCAAACAAAAGGTAATTTAGTCTGGAGTTAAATAAAATATATTTCAGTTTTTAGTTATATTAGCTCACACGTACACTATAACTATAGTACCTAGTGTGAGCTTAGGGGCCCATATATTGGCAGAGTATTTTTTTTTGTCGGCTAAACCCCCTTATCCCCCTGCACCTGGTGGGGTTCCACTTTAGATGCGTAAAGCCGCCGACACCTAAAGTTACCAATTTACATTTAACATAAACATTAAACTAACTCAACGTTTAACTTAAAACTTGTATAGATTTTTCCACAAAATCAATAAAAATAAGGACTTTCACCCTACACCACCCCAGGAAATTATGCAAATAGCTTGAAATATATTTTAGCTCACACTACTACTATACTATAGTAGTGTGAGCTATGGTGATCCTAATTTTTTCGAGAAAAAAAAATTGCTCCGATTTTAAAATTTTTTATATATCTTTGCGTTTCAGATGATTTTGAAACTTTTTTGTTGCGCCGTCTGTCTGTCTGTCTGTCTGTCTGTCTGTCTGTCTGTCTGTCTGTCTGTCTGTCTGTCTGTCTGTCTGTCTGTCTGTCTGTCTGTCTGTCGGTCTGTCGGTCTGTCGGTCTGTCGGTCTGTCGGTCTGTCGGTCTGTCGGTCTGTCGGTCTGTCGGTCTGTCGGTCTGTCGGTCTGTCTGTCTGTCTGTCTGTCTGTCTGTCTGTCTGTCTGTCTGTCTGTCTGTCTGTCTGTCTGTCTGTCTGTCTGTCTGTCTGTCTGTATGTATGTATGTCTGTCTGTCTGTCTTACCAACGCGCATAACTCAAAAACCGCTTGCCTGATTTTAATGACAATGGTACCTAGGCTGAGTTTTGGGTCGAAATGGTCCCATTTAAAAATAAACAAAATCCACCGAACACAAGTCAAATAGGGCTTGTGTGGTATCAAACGAAAGGTAATTGAGTCTGGAATTGAATAAAATATATTTCAGTTTTTAGTAATATTAGCTCACACATACACTATAACTATAGTACCTAGTGTGAGCTTAAGTGCCCATAAATTGACAGAGTATTTTTATATTTGGCACCCTCAAAAACATATAAATCGATACCAATCTTGCCCAAATCTTGCAGGATGTTTTTTGGAAAATTTCCCCCTTGCACTTCAACCCCCTCCCTAGGGGAAATCCGAATAGTTGCCCGAGGGAAATTGACCATTTTGGTCTTAAGAGCAATAATTGTGGAAAGTCTGTTCCTTTCATCACGAAGTGACACGTTTTTTTGAAATGATAACTAGCCGGTACACTATTAGAGAACTCCATCTTATTCTGTGTGAAATAGCTGATCGTTCTCGTATTTTTTGAAGCTCAAATTTTCATTTTTGTAACTGTAATTGTTACGGATTTTACCAATAGTTTTTTTGTACTTGTGCCAAATTGTACAAGCCATGGACGAAAGTTCAACAATTTCTCACTCAATCTCAAGTAAGTGTATAACTATGGTAACACTGAAATCAGTGTTGCCATCAAAATAGGATCCACAACGTCAAATTCATGATGTAATGATTTGTTATAACAAGCGTAAGCTATCCATTTTGAGGTTAAAAGGTCCGTGGATTAGGTTTTAAAATCCCAAAGTTATAAAGGGTGGATTTGTTTGGAGGTAGTTTTTTCAGAAGTGGTAGGTGATGAAATGTCAAAAAATACTGAAATAAAAACCATGATAGTCTAAAAGTTTGACAGATTTTTTTTAAAAATTGTTTGATTTTCACTATCTCCAACGTCGATCACAGGGATACGAGTGATCCCCGTCTGGAACACGTCCTGATAGTCAGGAACAAGTGATCCATGCCAATCCACGACCGGACCGGTTTCGACCTTTTGGGCCATCCTCAGGTGAATGTAGGCGATAGCTCCGTGTAGAGCATAAGTTTCGTGAAACCAACAGAAACAACTACTTAACAAGTTCCCAACGAAAGCATCAAGTCAGCAGTATAATTCAATGCCGTAGGGGTATTTTCCCTCGGAGTAGTTGTTTTTGTTGGTTTCACGAAAGATTTTTTTTTGTCAAAAATCGCTTCTGAATAAGGTACTTATAAACGAATCTCCCCTTAGTTCACTCCCACCTTTAGATAAAAAAAGTTGGAATGATTTTTATAAAATTCTGGACTTTGTGAGGTCAAAATTTTATGTATGTTTATCTAGAAAATATTATAATAATTTGGGGTTTATTTCGATTTTTTAATTTGATTTTTTTTCTTTGCACTTTTATATTATCCATAGATGCTCTCTGGCATAGAAATTAACGCAAGCACTTTCCATTTAAATGGCCACGATATACCGCTCTATTTTTTAAGTGATAACTAACAGACTGAATTATCGTAAATACCTTAATTTTGATGAGGCAAAGGAAAAAGTTAAAACTTTGAAGTTATTTATTTAAAAAATATACTAGTATACTGTGGACTATTATCTAGTCTGTTATTTAAACAAGTTTGCAAAAAAAATGTCAGAAATGACAGTCCTTACCGATCTTCACACAATACGCATAATCCTATCAGTCGACTTTTGAGCCTTAAAAAAACGCATCAACAGAAAGCTTGTCTTGTCATGTAGGTATTACGTGACTTTCTACCTTTATTTTCAATGGAAAGTAGCTTTATGTTGGAACGAATTATTAAAGACTACTATTTAATACATACATATTAAACATTTTGTTTACAAGATACTTTACGCAGACTTCACCCAAGCGGCAGGCACCCATTGTGGTTCTCTTTCTAGACTGTTGATTTCACTCAACAAATCGTGGTAGGCTCTTTCGGTGTCTGTGTTTATGATAATCATGTCGAAGAAGTGTCCGTACTTTTGCTCCATCTCGCGGGCTTTTTCGATTATGTCGACTAGATCCTCTTCCTGTTAACAGAAAGTACATCAATTGATAGCACTATACGCTTGTCACGATCAGCTGTTCAGTGACCTTTTTAGGCGTTTTTTCATCATTCAAGGTTTAATATAATTCATAATCGTGTCAAAGTTGAATAAGCTACAGAGCTATTTTTTGGAGTCATCCTTACTAAACTGGAGAAATATAAAAACTTTCGTGACATGTTGAAAATTAGCGGCAACAGTTTTAATGTCCCGTTCTTTTAGCTCTCTTATACATCAGGAATGTAGATAACCGTTGTCTGTCTGTCTGTCTGAAGATTGAATAAGACATGGACTTACTTGTGAGACAATGTTATTTACACTAGAACAGCAGTGAGAAAGATAGATATAGAGTAAATATTTCCTGTAAACTGCCAATTTTGAGTGTTACTTTAACATTTTTAGAAACTGCTTATTTTTTTCTAATTTAGAAAGGACTACTCTATAAAATAGTGCCTTTATTTAATTTGGAACTTTTTCTTTTGGCCCCAATTTTGATTTATATTAGTCACTTGGTGCCCAAAATACACTCCCTGTATGTATAACCTGCAAGGCGACCTGAGGATGAATTCATTAATTTTTACCTTCCTAGCCCGCGCAGCTGTGACGCTGCATACAGGTATCACAAAAACCGAGCGTATATCTAAATCCTAAGATCTAGATTCCTGCAGGCAGACACATTTAAATTTATTTGGAGGTAGACGTTCTAGTTGCATATAGCTAGAGTTACTATTAGTTGGATGTATAGATGTTAAAATAATTGACTGCAATTTCTAAGATACATGTTATTTATTGGATTGAATAAAATAATTAAACTTCAACAATAGACATTGCCAATTTCTGCTAATATTTTCAAAACGAATTATTAAAATAAAAGTTGATAATTCGTTTTAAAATGTTCCTATCTAATCATGTAAACAAATGTCTCTAGAGTCTATCGAATTAGTCATGACACTTTTTCACGATTTTAAAATGATCAAATAAAATACTGTCAAACCATAATAATCAAAGTTCACCAATTAAAATGGTCAAAACTATTATTAAATCATAATAATCAAAGTCCACCAATTAAAATGGTCAAAACTACCAATAAACCATAATAATTAAAGTCCACCAACTAAAATGGTCAAAACTATTATTAATTCTCATTGACTTGTTTAAATGTCTTCCAAACGATAGAGTCTAGGTAAAATACATTGGTAAATTAAAGGACCTCACCAAATAAACCAGGAGCCACCAAAAATCTTTACAAAAATAATTTGGCCTCCAATACCTGTAAGCACTTTAATTTATTTTTGACTTTTTTTCACTTTTATTTAACTTTTTAAGATTTTTCACTTTTTGGCTGCAACTTTAACACTGGAACTTTTATAATGCCCGGATATAATTCAAGAAATCGAATTTATAGGCGATCCCCTCTTTTTTATCCCACAAATTTTTATGACGAAACAGGTCAATGTGTTTTGATCGAGCCAGTGTTTCTGAATATAGCCCTAATTAATGAATACAATAGAGTCGTGTATTCATTGCTCCCTAATATAAACAATTTCCTAAGGCGTGGACAAAACAGGTAAAACTGGGATTTTTGTCAACCTCTTTTGTGGCTCATTTAATTAATTTCATTTGTAATTTTGCGATTGATCTGATCAACAGTGCCCTCCAGTGAAAATAAGTGTTAGGGTTTTGACTTCAGCTTGTTTTATGTGAGTCTTAATCATTTTTTATGTTAACTCTTTTTTTTTAAATTTGGTTTAAATATTACTTTGGCATCGCCTGGTCTCTGAATATTTTTTAATTTATTATTTTAATTTTAATATTTAAAATTTTTGGTTTTTATTATTTTATTTTAAAAATAATATTTTTATTGTTGTGATTTTTTTACTTTCTTGCTTCGATAATACTTGTATATTTTCTGCCAGTTTTAGAATATGTTTTTAATATTTTCAATTTAGGTTTTAATGAATATTTTTCTTTTTCTTAAAAAAAATTAATTATTATATATTTTTTTTTATTTTAATTTTTTTTTTTAATTTGAAAATTAATGAATATTATTTTTTTTTTCTAAAAAAAATAATATCTCATTTATTTTATTTTTTTTACTTATTTATTTTTCATCGTGTTATATTATTATCAACTAAACGGAAATCTTGAAACTTCTCATATTTTTTGACAAAATATTTTTATATTTTATTAAATAAACCCCGACCTTTACATTCCTCCCTTCTTTTAACTCAAATGATAGCTCTTTAATAGCTATCATTTGGTATAGCTTCGGCATAAATATAAAATGTCGCGCATACATAAATTTTCTGACCTCATCAACAAAAAAAAATGTTCCCAACATTGATCCAGTTATGAGAAGTTTTTTACTAAATTAAATTATTTTTAAGGTCGAAATGTTTCATTTAAGAGTGATATTAATTACTATCTTAAGATGTGTTTACTGCTAATATATTTTGTGTTTATAAAATTTGTGCTAAATTTTTAAGTTAGATATAAGTTTGACTAAGTTCTTAATTATTTATTTTTGTTAGACTGTGTTATCCCGTAGTTTGTTAATCAATACATGTTTATTTAAAACAAACAAAAAAAATTATTTACTGACTATTGTCTTTACTCGTAGCGGTATAGTTAACATAATGCCCATATAACTTTTAAATTTCGATAATTTTGTTCTTAGTTATACATATGAATATGAATATTTTATTTTCTTAGAGTTCTTTTAACTTTCAGTTGTAAATATTTATAATAATAAAAATAATATTTTTGTGACTGATATTTATAAACAATAAATAATTATTAACTAAGAGCAAATGGATTTTGTTTTATCAAGATAAATCAAAAGTTATATATATTTTTTTTTTTTAAATATTTTTGTTCAAAATATTTTATAGTCCTTTTTCTTAAAAGGATTATAAAATGTTAAGTAGACTGAAACAATAAAATGTGGGTTTTTATTTGTTTACCTAAGCCATAAAGGATTTTAACCATTTTTAATTGAAATTCCTTCTTGGCGTAAGCTATTAATCACTCGAGACATCTGTTCTATTGACAGATTTATTTATGATCTATAAATGACCAAAACGAAAATTCTGATTTAAATATGCCATTTTCAATATTTATACATTTTTTTTTTTAACATTTTATTTTTGACAGCCTAGTTTATAAAAAAAAATTAATTAAAAATTTTGATATTGCGGTATACTTGATCAAGAACTTTCTTATTTTAAGTGCTTTGAGGTAATGGTGCCCAACTACAAATGAGGTAAGTAATAAAATTTTGATTGAGTATATATTATATAGAAAATTTTCCAGTAACATCCAATAAGAAAAAAAAATTAAATATGTTCTTAATATTAATTCACACATTGATTGACTATAAACTACATGGTTAAATAGATAAAAAAATTACATACCTAAAAAAAACATACAGTAAGAAAAACAAAACTACTTCTCTAAAAAAAACAACACACAGTATAATATATAAAAAAAAATTACTTATCTAAATAAAAATACCAAGACACACAGTTAAATACAAAAATTTCAAAAATAACAAAACCTAAAATTAAATATCCCCCAAACCGCTATCTTCACTGTTAGATCTCCGCAATCTCATCAGTAGCGGGTTGTTCAAATCGGGGAGTTGTATGACATATCGCTGAGGGACCGGTGCCGGTGGGTGCCGGGGCGCAATTCTACGGACCTGACGTAATCCGTTGTTATAGGGTTGTATTCTTACTCCAAACCTGTTCATAGCCATACCTGCATAGGATGGTGGTCGCGGTCTAACCTGTGGCATTTGCGGAACCACGTTAGGTGGGGACGGATTCCTTGGTGGCACCATCGGAACTGGCGCTGGTTGGAGTGGAGCAACTTGGGCATCTTGTGGTACTTCCACGTTCGGAGGTTCCATATTTTCACGTCGTGGTACTTCTTGCTCGTCTCTATTCTCTGGGCGGACCAATTCATCAGCCACAAAAGGAGCCGCTCCACGGGGCTCCTCATTCGGATCGGCGGGTGCTGGTTGGTTTACTGGAGCCGTCCGAAATGGTATTGTATTGAGGCACGGCATGTGGTACAAACATACCTGGCAATGGCAATTTATATTCGAGATATGGTGCCACACATCCCAATACTGGGCAGGAGTGAATAAATTAGATATCGGTGGACGGCATAACGCACAAGTGCATGGCCCTATCATTCCTTGAGGGTTGGCCATGCGTCGCAACATTTCGTATTCATAATGAATAATTGAGGCCCATAAATGTATCATGGCGACCATGGGTCGCAGCTCTTCCCTGGCATGCTGCTCGTGGAAGCTTTTGAGCTCCCATACGTGGTAGAGGGCCAGTTTGTACAGGAGTTCTCGAACTCCAATATCTGTACATGTGCGTACATAAAACAAAAAGGTCATCACCCAATTCATGTTGAACACTTTTTCTCTTTTTTTTTTGAAATATAGTAACTTTTAGTTTATTGTCTGTTTTTTTTTATTTATTTTAATTTTCACTTTAACTATGATCACTGTTTGTTTTTTTTTAATGATTGTCTTTTTGCTCAAAATATTTAAACTACTTCCAAAAAAAACTTATATTTTTATTACAAAATAAATTAAAAAAAAACTTTGTATTTTTTTAATTACGGAAAACTCCTACTTCGTCTATAAATCAGAATACAATGACTAAAATTTTGGCCGATTTTTTCTTTTAAAGGGGTCCTCCTCACACCCCCGCTGGATCAGTGTTCAATTACCCATAAATTTCATCCAGACTGATCTTTGATTATTATTTGATTATAAGCCTATAAGGCTTAATTGAATCTAGATTAATTTCATTGTTAACGGATCATGATTCGAAGACGCTCTTGAGGGTGCTAGTAAATTCTAAGTTGTTAATATAAACATGTAAATAAACTACTCTCGATCTTCTCTATGCAAAAGTTTCTTATAAGAAAGTTTATTTAGTTGATGAGATAGACTTAGTTTCTAAGAAAATTGTACCATATACTGGTATGCCAATTTTTGTTTTATTTTTAGACATCTACTCCCGTTTTAGTAAATTTTATGAACCCTTTTCCTATTTTAATTAATTTTTGGTGGTGCATAAAATTTGAATTTTTATAGTTGAGCGCTTTTAACTGAAATCCTGGTAGACATGTCCTTCAAGCTACCGAAATTATATGTTTCTTGTATATTGAACGTTTAGACTTTGATTACTGATTGCTAATGGGTTTCTTTTTGATGGATGTTGAGATTTTATCAGTTTTGAGCGCTTTGAAGCTATTCTACTAATTCTTGGTACGGTCTCGGTAATACCATAATGGTCTAATTTTTGATTGAAGGGGCTGTAGGGGTCTCGTTTTTTTCATAAAGGCTCCAGTGGACAGGTGGAATTTCATGGATTTCTTTCTGAAAAGACACGTAGGGGCTAGACACTGGTTTCTTAAGCATGTGTTTTAACATTCCCTGCTGAGAAATTAACGGTGTTGATATTTGCTCAGACGAAGACGACTGCACTTTATCTCCTACGATTATTTCCATATTTTCAGGATTTGACCAATAAGTTTTTGTGACATCTTCTGTTTTTTCAGGGGTATCGGTCTTTTGCGCCTGTTTGTGCTGCTGACGATGGAGGATAAATAATGTTAAAGTATCCCAGAATGAAGCCAATAAATGTATGCTGCATCCATTCATTTTATGTAATGCCACTGCATTTAATAATGCCTCAAAAATAAATTTGAACAATCGAAATAATACATACAAGCCAATTAAGCCACTAGACACATTTCCTAGAATTTGAAATGCTCCATATAATTTTCTTAATGTGGAATCTGCTAATTTCTCCATTTCTGCGGAGTCGAATAAAGATAACGTGGAAAATCCTTGAGAATTCACTGGCAAATTACTTATTTTCCGTAATAATATATTATTTAAAGCCGGTCTTTCTATTTGAAATAACATGGTAGCTTGCGCCTTTTCTATTTCCATGCTCGTGTATATGCCGCCTGATCCTAAGTTTTGTATTGGACTAAAAGTGAACTTTTCCTCATTATCCGGTTTTAATTGATAAGGTTGATGTGCAAAATTTGGATATGGGTCAAATGAAATCCATCGGTTTTCGAGATAATATGTGGACGGAATTATGGAATTACAATCTACTTGTTCTCCATGCTGCGTTAAAATTTTTGTTATGGGTGACACAAAATAACTCCTGTTGTATGCAGTAACAGGTAACTCGACATAACAATTTGTTTCTCTACGTATGTCAACTATAATTGGAAAACATCGCATAATAAATAATGCCTCTCCCATCATTTTGGCGGTGTATCCTAGAGTATTTTTTAGAAGGGTAGCTACCATATTTGGTGCAAGGGTTGCCAATAATAATCTGTTTTTTAGTATTTCTCTGTGAAGCATACATCGTCTATGCACGGTTTGGGCAAACATAGTGTTAAGACTCCTTTTAAAAGATTGTTCAACGTACATGAATTTAGTGTTTACATAAAGGATTAAATCTGCATTAGGATTTTCTCCCGTTTTACTTGACCAAGGGGTCACTTGTTGAGGATCCTTTTTCTCTATAACTTGTATTCTAGGATGTTCGCTTTCATATAATTCTATGCCACAAATGTAATTCTTCTTTTTTAACAGAATTGCAAAAACTTTGGTTCTATCCTCAACTACCACATATTGTTGTTTTAATGCCATTTTTTCTTGAATAAAGGAGGCTGGTCCTTCATAGAGTATACTATATTGTGAACAACTTTGTAACGTAATCGTTTCCCATGTGGATTCTCCAATGGCATAGTCTAAACAATAGCCTGAATTAAACGGACAGGTTACCCCCGTTGATAATTTTATTTCGTTGGCTTCTAAACTGGCTTTGGCTATATAATCGCGTAATGTTATTTTGACTTCGGCGTTCACCACTACATTTTTAAATTTTTTACTATGTTCGATGTAATCGGTACCCTCACATGATCCTTTATTGTCCACAGTTCCCGCTAGGGTAACTGAAATCGTGGTTGTGGAGTTTGGTTTAAGGCTAGAAAATACTTTTCCAAAGCCCCGATATTCTCGGTAACTATTTATCTTTTCGCATTCTATGGCACCGACTTGATGTAAAAATGTACCATAGCCGTCTTCCACAATAGACGCATGAGAGAATGCTCCGCAGTGCGTTATTAATCTTGTTACTTGTAGTAAACAAGATTTCACATGTACAAACTGGTAACTTTTTTTTTCTAAAATTTGAACAAAACCTCTTTTTTCATCATATCCTTCCTCTAGATCTGGGCAGCTGCCAACATCCCGTAAGGACACTGATGTTATATTGGTCGACGGATTTCTGCAATCATATGCTATTAAGGCGGTGCTGAGTTGTGGCATAATCATTATAATAGCCGTGTTTAACCACAGAATAAACATTTTTGATTGCCTTGCAACTTTGCTTGTGTTATTTTTTTTTTTAATCTGTAAAAAAAAACAACTTATTGTATAAATCATTTTACTTAAATCTACTGGTGGCTCTCTGGATTTTTTTTTTTTTAATTATTATTTACAATTGATAGTCGCGGAACCGCACTGGGGTTTTTATTTGCCTCGTGTGCGTTCTTCTATTATTTTGTAGTTGACCTCCATTCTCTTCTTCTGACAAGTTATCAGGGGCTAATTCTTCCACTTCTGAGTTTTTACTTTCACTTTCTTCACTTAGTAACTCCTGATTTGTCCCAGGGGGTGGCTGGTGGTCTAAAAATTCATCAATTCTATCCTGAATTTGTTCATCGTCTTGTATAATATTTCGTGAAGGTTCTATCAAGGATTCCTCTTCCTCACTCTGGTTTTCAGAGCTTACTTCTTTTTCTTTTATTATTTCTTGTTGTTCACTTCCTTGATATAACTTAAGCCGTGCGGCATGTACTAATCTCTCTTTTCTCCTATTTAGTTCTTTAATAAGGTAATTGACGGGTCCTGTTTGTTTGAGGATACGATGGGGACCGGACCATTTATTATAAAACTTGGTGGCTAATTTTTTTCGTACACCTGGTATTGCCGGGGTGTAGAGGTACACTAAATCACCTATTTTAAAACCTCGTCGAGTTTTTCGCTTATTGAGTCGGTCGCAGCGATAATTTATGCTCTTCTGAATATTTTCTCTTGCCTTGTCATGGGCTATTTGCATCCTAGTGATCATCTCACTAGCATAATTTTCATCGAGGTCGTATCTAACCTTATCATCTTTGGTTGTAAGGTGAATTGGAAGTTGCATATCTCGACCAAACATTAAAAAGAACGGGGTCTCTAGAGTAGCGGTATTTATTTGATTCCTGTAAGCCATTAATGCGTATGGTAAAATATCGTCCCAGCTGGTCATAAAATTGCTAACAAAATGACTTATCATTGTTTTTAAAGTTCGATGGAAACGCTCCAGTAAGCCGTTAGTACTGGGGCGGTAAGGAGTTGTTCTAAGTTTTTTAACTTCTAAAAGTTTACATATTTCGGTAAACAAATTGCCAACAAATTGCATCCCCATATCTGTCAAAACCGAATCTGGCACTCCAAATCTTGTCACAATGCTTTCCACAAAGGCTTTGGCCACAGTGTCAGCCTTAATGTCTGGTAAAGGAATACACTCTGGATATCTAGTCAGGTGATCGACGCAAGTTAATAAATATTTATTTCCCTTGTTTGTCACGTTTAAGGGTCCTACTAAGTCAAGTGAGATACGACTAAAGACTTGGGTAGGTACTGGCATCTTTTGCATTTTAGTTGGGAGTTGAGGGTGAGTTTTGTGTAAGTTACATGAATGACATCTTTTCACAAAGTTTTCGACATCTTTTCTAATAGTGGGCCAGTAAAAATCCTGCATAATACTTTCTTGAGTTCGTTTCTGCCCCGGATGTGCTGCATAAATACTGCTGTGGTACATTCGCATTAATTCTGGTCGAATGACTAGCGGCGCAAAAATTTGATCGTTACGTTCATTATTCTGCCGTTTTCTTCGTAAAAGATTTTCCTCATCCAAATAATACGGATCATCGTTTTCTAGTTTTTCTTGAATTGCAGAAATTTTTTCGTCCTGCAATTGCAATTTTCGTAGCTCTACTTTGGTCCATATAACCATAGGCATTGGTGAAATATCTTCTAATTTTTCTGCTCTGATGACATTAATTTCTTTTGGTAAGGGATCAGGTGAATTTTCTCGTAATCGAGTTAAACTGTCTACATTTTTATTCATGTGCCCTTCTCTGTATTCTATGGAAAAGCTGTATTCCATTAATTGGATTTGCCATTTACCTAATCTGCTGGATGGATCTTTTAAGTTAAGCAGATATTTTAAGGCGCGGTGGTCAGTAAAGATCAAAAAATGCTGACCCGTTAGGTATACCTTAAACTTTTTGACTGCTTCAATAATTGCTAGCATCTCTCGTTCTATTGTACTATACCTTCTTTCTGCGGCATTAAGGGTCCTACTGAAATAGGACACGGGGTGTTCGGAAGCTATTTGCTTAGGACCTTCTGTGTGCTTCTGTGTGAGTATTGCGGCAATTGAGACCCCCGAAGCATCCGTATTTAGAATAAATTGTTTCGAAAAATCTGGGTATTTTAAAACAGGTGGCGTTATTAAAGCATTTTTCAAAGTATTGAATGAATTTTGTTCTAAAAGTGTCCATACATAGGGTACATCCTTTTTTGTGAGGTTGATTAATGGTTGACTTATTTTTGCGAAGTTGTGAACAAATTTTCGATAAAATGAGCAAAGTCCTAAGAATGCTCTAACTTCGCGGACTGTTTTCGGTATTGGATAGTTCCTAATAACTTCAGTTTTAGCAGGATGGGGAGAAAATTCTCCTTGTCGAATTAAATGTCCAAGATATTCGGTTTCCTTCTTTAAAAAATGACATTTGGTTGGCTTAAATTTGAGTGATGAGTCCCTCATTTTTTGGAAAACTTGTCGTAATCTGTCAACGTGAATATCTACATTATTAGGGCTGTAAACTATTATGTCATCTAAATATACCAGGACATGTCCAAAAGGTATTTTGGAGAATATATGGTGCATCATTCGACTCCAGGTGGCAGGGGCATTTTTGAGTCCCATGCTCATGCGGTTAAATTGATAGTGATTGTCTGGTGTAGAAAAAGCACTTTTTTCTTGACTGGCCGAATCTAATGGAATTTGAAAATATCCAGACGCTAGGTCCATCGTGGAGAATAAGCTAGCACCCGAGAGCTTATCTATTGTTTCTTGTATAAGAGGTAATGGGAAATAATCCGTCTTAGTTATTGAGTTCAGTTCTCTGTAGTCGATGCAGAGGCGATACTGCACATCCTCTCCAGGATGGCGTTTCTTTTCCACTAATAAAGCCGGAAAACTCCATGGACTTTGACTTTCTACAATAACACCGTCATTTAATAATTTCTGAATTTCTTGTCGCATAACATCTCTACGATAGAAAGGCACTCTATAGGGTCTCTTACAAATCGGTGGAATATCTTCTGTGATAATTTTGTGCGTGACGTCATTTGTACATGTCAATTTCTGAGAAGGAGCTCTAAATATGTCGATATATTCCAATATAAGGCTCTTAACCTTTTGTTCGTCTTGATTTTTGACTTCATCCAGACTCAACTGTTTTAAAATTTCACTAATATCCTCTACGCTAACTTGTCTTATAGAGTAGTCGTCTACAGTGTTTTTCTGTTCTTCTTGTGCCACCTCAAACGCTCTAGCCAATATCATTTTTCTTGGGACCAACATTTCGGTTCCTGTAATATTGGTTAAATGCAATGGTACTACTTCATTTACCCTTTTGCATAACACTCTAGCCACCAGAAGTCCCGTAGGAATACACATATCTGGTTCTAGAACCAGTTCCTGGGCATTAACCCTGGATATGTTCCGAACGGCAGCTGAACATATGGCGTGACTATGTGGTGGAATAAATATATCTTCTTTTAAATAAACTGGCAAACCCCGGTCTACCCTATTATTTTCAAGGTTCTTCTCAGCAAGTGGCCTACTTGCTGGGCCTTCATTTTTTTTACTATTTTTCTTTTTCTCCAAGGAAAAGTTCAGGTTCTCGGAAGCTGCAGTCTTCCTTTGCTCTGTTGTCTGGGTTGAGGAATCCATCATTTGGTTGTTAAAACGCATCAAGCCGGGTCCCACCGTTTCTGCGTTAAAGTTCTCAGTAATGGGACTTACATGAGAGCTTTGATTAATTCCTTTTTCCTGTAACAGAGTGAGCCTGGCTAACTCTTTCTTGACATCTACCATTTGTTTAGCTAATTCATCGGTCTGTTTACATAACCTTCGGCATAGAAAATCTGAGCTTTGTTTTTCGTCACATAGGGGTATTTCTCGTTCAAAGGCGTACATCACTTTATTGCCCCAATCAATCTTAACTCCATATTTATGAAGGAAATCTAATCCTATTAATACATCAGCTCCAAAGCTTTTTGCATCTATCAAAAAAAACTTATGAGGTACTTCAATGTCCTCTGCAAATGTAATAGAACACAATACTTGTCCTTGTGTGGGTATCGTGTTTCCTTGAATGTCGACTAATCGCTGTTCGCTAGCGAATCTTTTGGGGAACCCCTCTGCAATATGGGATCTCATTAGGGATAATACAGCGCCACTGTCTACTATAGCTGTACAAATACGTCCATTTATTTTTACTGTAACACTATTAAACGGGGTCCCTTCTGGAGTGCACGTGTAAATCCCTATCCTTTCATTTTTTAATCCCATCTTGCTTCTTCTACAGCGGAGCCCCGGGGTTGTGGGACCGCTGCATTGCAGTTTCCCGAAGTTGAGGCTTTATTTCCGGTTGTAGTTGACTTACAAAATCGAGCTATATGTCCTTTTTGTTGGCACTTGTAACAAACGATCTGTTGTTTACAATCTCTCATTAAATGGCCTTTTTGTTGGCATTTGAAACAAATGACATCATTTTTGACAGCTCTACAAAATTTTGAAGTATGACCGTCTCTGTGACACAGGGTACAATTCCATTTTCTGGACGACTCAAAAGTTCTAGTGCGAAGTCCTGACTCCGCCACTGTGCGTATTGCTCTATTTGGCGGTCTTAACAAGTTCTCGATACTTTCTTCCCGCTCTGCTATCTCGAGAGCCTTGTCAAGATTAATTGGGTTGCTGGACAGCACTCTTTGCTTAATGGGCATCAACAAACCCAGTGAAAATTGCGTTGCAATATCTTCGTTTAGCTTATTTTTGACAGGTTGTTGGCTAGCCTGAGTACTGGTTAATGTAAGGTTAGCTAGTAACTTCAAACGAGTAAGGAATTGCCTACATGTTTCACCTGCGCGTTGGCGACAATCGACAAAGTTTTGCATTGCCGAACCTCGGACATGTTGTCGAATAAATTGTTCGCGTAGCGCATTTTTTAGCTCTTCCCAACTAATGCCAACCGACTTAAGTATCGGTTCACTATCGAGATATTGCTTTGCTTTAAATCGTAACTTTAAACGAGTGATGCTCACTTTTTGTTGCTCTGTCCAGTTGCCAAGCGTCGCGCTTTCGTCGACTATAGATAAAAATTCGTCGATGCTGGTTTGACCGTCATATGTCGGAATTGAGTCAAGTCCAAGTTGTACCTGTTGTGGAACCTGAATGTTGATGGGGGCTCCGGTTGCGAGAGCTTCTTCGTTGACTGACATTTTTTCTTTCTTTCTAACTAGCTATATACTTGCCTAGGGAGGCCTAGAACTTTACTGCAAAACGACTGCTTCAACTTGCTAACCGTAATACCAAAATCTACCAAGCTTATATTTCTTTGCAGCAAATCAATCCTACCGACTGCGCCAAAATGTGACGCTGCATACAGGTATCACAAAAACCGAGCGTATATCTAAATCCTAAGATCTAGATTCCTGCAGGCAGACACATTTAAATTTATTTGGAGGTAGACGTTCTAGTTGCATATAGCTAGAGTTACTATTAGTTGGATGTATAGATGTTAAAATAATTGACTGCAATTTCTAAGATACATGTTATTTATTGGATTGAATAAAATAATTAAACTTCAACAATAGACATTGCCAATTTCTGCTAATATTTTCAAAACGAATTATTAAAATAAAAGTTGATAATTCGTTTTAAAATGTTCCTATCTAATCATGTAAACAAATGTCTCTAGAGTCTATCGAATTAGTCATGACACTTTTTCACGATTTTAAAATGATCAAATAAAATACTGTCAAACCATAATAATCAAAGTTCACCAATTAAAATGGTCAAAACTATTATTAAATCATAATAATCAAAGTCCACCAATTAAAATGGTCAAAACTACCAATAAACCATAATAATTAAAGTCCACCAACTAAAATGGTCAAAACTATTATTAATTCTCATTGACTTGTTTAAATGTCTTCCAAACGATAGAGTCTAGGTAAAATACATTGGTAAATTAAAGGACCTCACCAAATAAACCAGGAGCCACCAAAAATCTTTACAAAAATAATTTGGCCTCCAATACCTGTAAGCACTTTAATTTATTTTTGACTTTTTTTCACTTTTATTTAACTTTTTAAGATTTTTCACTTTTTGGCTGCAACTTTAACACTGGAACTTTTATAATGCCCGGATATAATTCAAGAAATCGAATTTATAGGCGATCCCCTCTTTTTTATCCCACAAATTTTTATGACGAAACAGGTCAATGTGTTTTGATCGAGCCAGTGTTTCTGAATATAGCCCTAATTAATGAATACAATAGAGTCGTGTATTCATTGCTCCCTAATATAAACAATTTCCTAAGGCGTGGACAAAACAGGTAAAACTGGGATTTTTGTCAACCTCTTTTGTGGCTCATTTAATTAATTTCATTTGTAATTTTGCGATTGATCTGATCAACAGTGCCCTCCAGTGAAAATAAGTGTTAGGGTTTTGACTTCAGCTTGTTTTATGTGAGTCTTAATCATTTTTTATGTTAACTCTTTTTTTTTAAATTTGGTTTAAATATTACTTTGGCATCGCCTGGTCTCTGAATATTTTTTAATTTATTATTTTAATTTTAATATTTAAAATTTTTGGTTTTTATTATTTTATTTTAAAAATAATATTTTTATTGTTGTGATTTTTTTACTTTCTTGCTTCGATAATACTTGTATATTTTCTGCCAGTTTTAGAATATGTTTTTAATATTTTCAATTTAGGTTTTAATGAATATTTTTCTTTTTCTTAAAAAAAATTAATTATTATATATTTTTTTTTATTTTAATTTTTTTTTTTAATTTGAAAATTAATGAATATTATTTTTTTTTTCTAAAAAAAATAATATCTCATTTATTTTATTTTTTTTACTTATTTATTTTTCATCGTGTTATATTATTATCAACTAAACGGAAATCTTGAAACTTCTCATATTTTTGACAAAATATTTTTATATTTTATTAAATAAACCCCGACCTTTACACAGCCATGGCTTGATAAGGTATTGTTTCCGACGATTTGGTGTTATTTGGGTGCTGACCTATCGTAGCAATATCGTCGTGACGTCTGTCCGTGTGTGTGTGTGTGTGTGTGTATTTCTGTCCGGCCAACGATAGCTCCTAAACCGCAGAACCGATTCTCATAAAATCTTCAGGTACTATAGTATAGTTTACAATACTGTAAAGCGCGGATTAGATTTTGGTCAAAATCCATCAATATTAATGACAATATTGAAAAAATGGCAACTTTTTAACGAAGTATCGCATCAATATGCAGTTTTCGGAATATAGTAGAACACGTTTTTCTCATTAATTTGTTATTACTATAAACTTCGTAGAAGCTTCCGTTTCTGACATATTTACAAAAAGTTTTTTCAAGGCTGATATAGCGTAAATTTGGAGTGTGTTACTGGGCTAGTAAGGTATCAGATCCATCATGGATCTATTTATTTTATGTTTATTAAGACACTTTTGGAGAGCATCCATAGGTAATTTAAAATTGAATTTGAAATAAGAAAAGTGAAAACGTTAGTGAAATGTAGTTATAAACTGGAACTCTAGAAGTTAAAATATTAGGGTAGTATTTTAGTCACTCATTAAATTAGGTTAAATTACTAAAATCTCTATAAGTTCTCTCTCTAATTAGTGGAAAAATAATGACCGTAAATTTCGTCGAAACGTTGGCTGTTGAATTAGTAATTTAAAATAAAAGTCCAAAAAGCTGAAAACTACCTTTTATAAAAATATATCTTACCTTGTATGATTCTCCCAGCCTATCCTTCCTAATCTTCAAGTTCTCCAAATTCGGCGGTGCCACGAAAACCACGTAGGGCTTTAAATCAGACGTCCTCAAAATTTTTAAACTCTGTGGATGCAAATTTAATACGCAGATTTTGCCAGAATTCACTACGGATCGAATTGCGTCCAAGGAGGTACCGTAGTACGCTTTTTCGTACTCGCCGTGTTCCACGAACTTTCTTGACAGAATATCGGCTTCAAATTGAGCTCGTGTGATGAAGTGGTAGTCCTGGCCATCTACTTCGCTTTCTTTTCTCGCCCTTGACGTATCTGAAAGGAAAGTTATACAAGGTGTCATCGAAATGAATTAAAATATTCTGGGCACTGATAGTACTCCTTAAATTAGTTAAAAAATTCCTATAAACATGAGTCGCAACATGCATATTAAGGGATTTAAAGGCGTGTAGATAGCTGGCTATGCGGATCATATTGGCGTTTATAGTAGAGACGAAAAATCTTTGACCCAAACTGTAACAGGTCTTGAAATAGAAACCAAAAAACGAAGACTGAAAATAAACGAGAGATATGCTCATAATTTTCAGGTACTTGGGTATAGTTTCGAGCAAGTGGAAAAGTTTCCATACTTGGGAGCAAACCTAAATGAAGAAAACTCTATTACAGACGAAATAAACCAGAGAATAATCAACGGAAACAAAGTATTTTATGCTCATCAAAAACTGCTTAAGTTAAGGATTCTAAAGAGATCTATCAAAAAAAAAATCTACACATCAATAATTAGACCGGTAGTGACATATGGGTCCGAATCATTGACATTTCCAGAAGCGAAACAAGAACTAAATTGGTTCAGTGGGCGTGCGTTCTCCTTACAATCAGAGGGTGGTCGGCTCGAACCCCATGCCTGCCACTACAAACTCGAACCTACCATTCGTGTGTGAATACAGATTCACCGGAGGTAGGGGTGAAGCCTGCCGAGGAGCGAAGTTTGGGCATCAACGAAGTAGGCAAAGTTGACAATACAGGGCCGTGGTTCAGAAGTCACGTTAAGGCGGTGGTCCCGTGTTAAGTGTGTAAATGGCGCTAGCACGATAAAGACCCCTGTGTTCGACAAAGAACATCAGGCAAAATTGCCTACCGTGGGGGTGCTTGAGGGGCCAGCCCATTGGGTCTTCATGTAGTATAAATGTAAGAGTGAATGAGTTGTGATTGTGCCGGGCACCAAGTGACTTCGAGTCAAATTATCTTGGTGTCCAGCGAATTGAGCTAATAAATTGTCTGCAATAAGCGGACATGCCAATAAGTAAAAACGAAAACGAGAACGAAACAACAACTAAAAATATTGAAAAGAAAAACTCGTAAGATCTTTTTAAAAAAATGCTTGGTTTGGACATGTACAGAGAATGGATGAGACAAGAACACCGAGAAAAATAATGCACTGGAGACCTGCACTGAATAAGAGGGAGGCCAGGAAAAAGATGGATAAACGATGTCGAAGTTGGCATATGGAAAGAAGAAAGTGGCGAAGAATTGCACCAGAGAGTGCAATAACATTGCTATGAGTAAAGTCAGAAATATCAAAGCTAATTTTGACAGTCCCTGATATTTCTGCTGGTTCTGCGAATCAGGGATCTTGCCAATTTTCACCCAGTATCTGTCAGTTTCAAAATTTTCTTCGTCATGGTTATAAATTGAGTGATCTTCTTCTTCTGTGTATAAGTTTCAATGATTACAATCAACGATTCAGCTGATATATTATTTTGATTTAAAGCAAAAATAATTTTAACTTTTTCTTTAAATACAAGGTGAGTTTTTATAAACATACCTCGTCATAAAAAAATATTATTATTATTATTATTATAAGTGGCGTAGTAGTACTGTTATTATTGCAAAACTAAAAATATCTTCAGCTTCCGTGAAATTGTGTTTTACCCTTCTAAGCTATTGACAGTAAATCCTCGTTTTTGAATAACATTAATATGTGATATGTTTAAAATTGTCAAAGCCAATTTTGTGGGCAATCCAAAATGGCCGCCGCGCCGTCCCGTTACTGTTTCTATTTGACATTTCTGTTCTGTGGTTAAGAATTGTCAAGTGCTTGTCAACTGGCTTTTTTGTTTGTTTTTTCTACAGCTTTTTTAATTAAATTTGGGACAAAATATAACCTCCAAAAACTTCTCAGGAGTTTTAAAATATTACTTTTTCAATTTAGAGTTGGAAAAGTCCGAGATTTTCTAGGTAAAATTTCATAATCCGACTAAAAATAAAATGTAGGTTTAAATAATTTGCTAAAGAGTTCAAGTTCAGATGACTGTTTAAATTAAGTTCCTTGACGAAAGGAATGTAGTGTTTTATACTTACGAGGGATGGCAGCAGCGAACCTCTCCGAATTTTCCATCAGCCTTTGCCTCAGTTCGTGTCGGCCAATGTCAGGAGGACCAATGAGAACGATTGGTCGCTTTTTGTCCGACCTGGGGTAGTACAACGACACTTCCTCGTAGGTTAAAATCTCCTCAGGTTCACAGTCATCTGTGGAATACATTGGATACCCACCTATTAACAAAAAAGTTTGTTAAAACTTAAAGCTAGAAAGCATGAAGCTTTTAAAAAATTTAAAAGGAATTGCATCATGGTAATAATAGTAGAGAGGACTGGCATAAGCCCCCTGGTCCAGAGTCGGGGAATGCGCGTGCACTTAAAGAACACCGACGTCCAATGGAAGTCCTGGAAGTCAAGTAACAATTTTTCAAGCCAAAGTCTACGTCATGCGCCATTCGATTTTCAGTTAAAGCAGAAAGATATTGTGACGATTATCCCAAAAAGGCAATAAATATTCTTTCCTCAAAAGTTAAAGCATGTGGAATTTTTGGTTGACGCAATTGTCTAAACAATTACACAAACATCGTAATGGGTTCATTGCACTGGGTTCCTAGGACGAAAACTACAGTGTCCCAGCAGAAATCGAAGTCATTTGCTTTGTGTTTGCGATAATTGACCAATGGAACGGCTCCATGCTGGACTTTTGCGAGGACGTGAAAGTTAGCTGTCACGCAAAACGACGAACGTGGAAGCGGAACAGTGAAGGTGACAGTGGCTTTTTGGGGGTCGTGGCATTCGGTTTTCGAGGTTTGAAAATTAAGCATCTCAAGCCGAGTCAACAGGACGTAAAAAAGTATAGTGTGTACAAAAAAAAGCAGAGTGGAGTGCAGTGTCGGTTAAACGATTAAAAGTAAGTAAATTATACCTGTATTATCGACCTGTGTAAATCGGAATCCAAAGTAATTATTATAGCAATTTTTAACCCAACCCAATATGACTCTGGACAGCGTTTCACGTCCCTGGATTTTTCACCCTTAAGGGAATGATCCCGAAGGACCAGGGAATCGTCGCGGCCTGTGCCAACCCTGTTGGCACAATCCGGGCGTTGAAAGGGGTCAAGAGCATAATAAATAAGACGACGGGGAATTCGTGCCCTGAAGGCTTGTAAGGCCGCACAGCGTGACAAAATAGCAGATGATAGAGAGATAAATAAAAAAGGCAGAGGAAGTGACCATATACATAGAATCTCTTCTGTGAAGGCCCTGTGTATGGACACTCGTAGATCTGCGATGGTTTAGAAATAGGTTTGGTTAGGCAGGATTCGATGTGCATGAACATAATTTTACGAAAGTAAACTTAACCATTTCTGTGTAGATATAAGGGACAGAGAGCTAGAATACTCAATTAAACCATCCACAACTGTTTATATATCTGGCGAGCACGCCGAGCTCGATGTTTATTAGTGCTTCTAGACCTTGGAAGTAAGGAAGACCTAGAGTTATGCTCTCAGGTTCCTCCTCGTTTTTGCAACTACAGCAGTAGTAATTTGCCGCGCCTGCCCGTATGTTAAGACGGGAGGCATGTACAGAGGAAGTGACCTGTTATAACCAAAGTCACTTTTCTCAGCATTTCCCACCTATACCTAAGTAAGGCACCTTGAGATACTACAGGTTTCTAACCCTACCCATCTTCTCTCTGTTAGCGTTACCACGGTATTGTTAATGTAAGATTTAACCAGGCTCACTGAGATGGCCATTCTATTATCAATTTATTTACCGTCTTTGACTACACGTTCTTTGACAAGTCTAGCGGCCGCCTCATTATTGTGCATGCATGTCCGAGTGACCTGGAACTCAACAAAGAGTAAACCGAAGAACTTATTTAGATTTTTTCTGACATCTTCGAACAGGGTTCGAGTTAATGCCGCAGGAATAGTCGGAACTTTAATATGTCAAGCTTCTATGACTTATAGGTCACACCAGAAACCCCGGCAATGAAAAGGCCGATAATATCGTCAAAAGAGGATTTAGTACGTACTGGAGAATTCTGTAGAAAAACGAGAGGAGATGCTTTTACACCAAAAGGACACACGCTGAGGTGTATTTGCAGTCGATAGGCCTCCCCTGTTCTACTGCTAGTTGATGTTCGTTATTAATTTTAGATGGCGATGGTGTTGATACACTATACCTACTTTTCACTTTTTTTTAAATAGTGTCTCTTACCTTCATCATATGCCCCTTTTCGTTTCTTTTTCTTGGCACTTCCTCCACATAAAAGGGTCGCGGTCGATTTTTTGTGCGGTTTCGACATCCGTTCCTCGGCAGAGATTCTCATACTTTCTCTTTGGTGTTGGAAAGAAAGAGATGGAACTAGCCCAGCCAGCGTTTGGTCTTCTTCGCCTTCTCTGTAGGCTTGCCACCTTAAAAAATAAACGAATAATTATTCCGGGGTCTTTATAATTGTTTTCCACTTAGAGCATATTGTTCTTTGTATGGCTAGGAGATTTTTCTACCCTCAAAAATTTTCTACAGTGTTTCCAGGACCCCTTATAATTTTGTCCCCAATATTTCTTTTAATTTTATGGGAATATAGGCCACAAAACTCAAGTGATTCGAATTCTAAATTTTTCTAATAATTTGGATAGTGATTTAACAAAAAAGTTATCTAGGATAGGGAAAGATCTATCTAAAAAATACATTTAACAGGCCAAAATATTCTGTCTCATTAAAAAAATGTCCTTCTCTTTCCTTTAAGGTTAAAATTTCATTGAAATCCGTTCAGCGGTTCTTGTGATACGATTTTTGTCCCGGATTCCGTGTACTCAATTCACTGTGCGTCGTAACGTGTCGAATCCAAGACCGAACGGAACCAATGCGCGTGGAGGATTACTTACCAATTGGCATCTTCCTGACTGATGACGTGTAAGACATCTCCCTTCCTAAAGCTCATGCCCAACTCTCGACAAGGAATATACATGTCATCTTCGGGGTCATAGTCAAATAGGGCTCTGACATGCAGAACCATATCTCGCGTTACATGCGACCTGTCAAATAAATAGAGCTATCAAAATAAAATCACATCATAAGAAAAACATTTCATGTAAAAAAGGCCAAGTACGCGAAAATGGTATTCCGTAAAAAGAATTGAGATAAAAGTAAAGCCAAGTTCTCCAATACAAATTTCAAAATGAAACGTTTTTACTAGTTTGGAAATGTTTTTTTAAACTTTGCTATTACAGCCAAACTTGTTTATGTTCAATTTAGCATTGTGCCTAAGAGTCAATTTGAGGTCGTAGAATTTTGATGACCTAAAATCGTACTTTAATGGAAGTCCATGAAACTTGAAGGGATTGTTAACACTATTAAGTGCAAAGTCTGAGTTTCGTAGCTCTTTCCGAAGTAGAGTTTCAGATGGGTCAAATATGAGCTAAAATGTTTTAAGGTAAGGTGGGCAGTTTACCCAAACTTGGCCCCAGATATCTTGTCTTTAAAAGTATTCATTTCTCAAGCAGATAAAACAATATACCAATTAGAGAACGCCACGTTGGCGTAGCAACCAACTGAGCCAATAAGAATGAGCTAAGATTGACCTTGAGCATATATAAACCAATCATGAATTCAGCGATGTGAATTACAAATAACAGTTATATCTATCCTTTTTCTTACCTATATTGCGATGCGGGTACAACAAGGATGGTCAGTGCCCCGTCCATATCTTTAAGAATATCACAGACTGCGTTTACGCTCTTTCCGCGCATTTCGATACCGTTCACTTCGAGAATTTCGTCACCCTCGTGAAGTAAGCCACTTTTCTCTGCTGCGCCACCTCTTACTACCCTCCCTGTGAAAAAAAAACATGAAAAAATCAATTAAATCATAGTAGAAAAAAGCCGAGGATTTGCACTCGTAACTTTTTAGTTTTTTGTATCAGTAAGAAGTTTGATAGTAGTATTATAAAAAAAATCTAAATAAATTCTACTTAATAAGATAACATGAATCATGCAGTCCGAGTTACTGCGAACATAGGGAGGAATCGGTCAAATTAATGTGAAGTTTTTTCCCACCAAAGAGCAACCGGTGAAAACATTCAGGTTCTTAACTTTTTTAAATGGATTTCCGATTCCATCAAATGATGCCATCTACTGCAACCGGGTCTGAGTGTCAGTGGAAGATTTTTATGGAGTACATAACCTCCCTTTTTTTCGGTGACATGCGAGGCTGCGGCCAAAATTGCGCTAAAGCTATTGGAGGGTAGTAGTTCCTCATCTGAGGATTCAGACGAGGAATCTTCACATCCATAATATAGAATATTATAAGAATATTGTTGTAGCGGCTTGCGTGTTACATAACTTGGTCATTCGTCAAAATGAATTTGAGTTTATTGAAGAAGAAAAAGAGGGAATGAACTTATTAGAATTCTTGACAATGATCAACTTTCTGAAGGAACGATCCTGACACTCATCTTCTGTCAGATTCTTTTGACTCATTGATCTTTGGATTGACTGTTGCCATTCTAGTTTAGGACGTCCTCTTTTTCTGCGCCCTACTGGTTGCCATTCTAGGACCTGTTTTGGTAATCTTTCGTCGTTCATCCGTTGTACATGGCCGTACCATATCAGTTGCCTTTTAGTGATGTCATCCGTTATGCTTCCCTCGATTCCCATTCTTTCTTTTATGATCTCATTTCTTATGTGATCTAATCTAGATATTCTCATTGATCTTCTTATTGCATCCATTTCGACACTTTCCATTTTTGTTTTGTATTTTTCTGTTACGCGACAAGTCTCTCTTCCATAAAACAGCGTGCTTTTTACCATTGTTTCATATATGTTAAATTTTACATTCTTTCTTATCTCTCTGCTCCATAAAATACTGTTAAGACATCCAATAACCTTTTTTGCTTTTACTATTCTTTTTTCCAATTCTTTACAGTCTGTTCCTGTCTTATCAAATGTGACACCCAAGTATACATACTCATTGCATGGAGATATTGTTTGTCCATTGTCTAGTTCTAACTCACTGGATTCGTTTCCAATACATAAGTACTGTGTCTTGTTCACGTTCACTGTTAGTCCCCACTTTTGGTATTCTTCCGTTAACTTCCTCATCATATACTACACAATACAATACAATACAATACAAATCGTTTATTTCCATAAGACAATCGTATAGGAATAGTCATACTTATACTAACCTAAATAGAGAAGCGCAAAATAATATTTTTCTTTTACTTATCAGTCTATTCGCCCTATATTAAAATTTTATAAAATTCATCTACACGATACAAACATTTTTCTAATAAAAAGCTTTTTAATTTACATTTAAATTGATTTAGTGATTTACAGGTCTTAATATTATATGGTAAATTATTAAAAAGGAGAGGGCCTATATTATGAGGGGCACGGTATGCCAACTTAGACTTACAAATATGTGTACGTAAGTCATAGCTATGTCTAGTTTGCAAATTATGTATATCACAGTTTCTTGTAAATTTATCATAATTAATAAAAACATACAAACAAATTTCATAAACGAACAAAGACGGTACAGTTAAAATATTAAAATCTTTAAAATATTCTTTACAACTCTGCGTCGTTGGTATTCCCGCAATTGAACGTATACACCGTTTTTGTGCAATGAAAACATCCTCAGAGTGAGTTGACCAACCCCAGAAACAGATACCATATCTTAGCCTTGAGTCAACATTTGCGAAATAAACCTGAGTTAGTTGTTGTTTTGTTAAAACAGTTTTTAACTGTCTCAACACATAACTTTGAGAGTTTACTTTTGGTATTAGATATTCACAATGTGTTTTCCAGTTTAAGTTTTTATCGATGTATAGGCCAAGAAATTTATTAGTGTCAGCAAAAGAGATTATCTCATCGTCCAATTTAATTTCCAACTCAGTTATATTTTTTTTTGCATGATGAAATCGCATAAGCGTTGTTTTGGAGGGATTTAAGTAGAGAGAATGATCCGAGAACCAACTGTTTATATTTTGAACCAGATTACTGCATTTTTCTTCAAGAACTGTATCAGACTCATCTGAAGTAGCCGATGAAAGGTCATCAGCGAAAGTCGCAAACAGAGCTTCGGGATCTATGTTTTCAAACTGATTAATAAATAATATAAAAAATATGGGGCCCAGAATTGAACCTTGTGGTACTCCTGTTAAAATACTTAACTTATTTGATGTAAAGTTTCTAATATTACTTTCTTGGTCAATATTTTGTAGAGATACATATTGTTGTCTTTCTGTTAAAAAAGATTTTGTCCAGTCAAAAGACCTATCAATAAAGCCATATTTTCTTACTATTGTGAGAAATTTATCATGATCAACACAATCAAATGCCCTGCTAAGATCACAAAAGATCCCAACAGGACACTCTCCTGCATCGATCAAATCTATAATCCCCTCATAAAAGGAATGAATGGCTGACATTGTACTTTTCCCATTTCTAAATCCGTGTTGGCTCTCTGACAAAATGTTGTTGCTTTTTAGGTGATCAAGTAATCTTTTTAAAAATGCGTATTCAAAAATTTTGGAAATAACTGATGGCACTGTAATCGGTCTATAATTTTCGACCTTAGACTCTTTCCCTTTTTTAAATATAGGAATAAATTTACCCATTTTTAGTTTGTCAGGGAACTCGCCGCAACAGAATGAGAGATTGACAAGATATGTAAGTGGTTTTATAATATGTGGTATAACTTGTTTAATTAAAAAATTTGGAAGCTCATCGAAACCACTAGATTTTGAGCTTTTAAGTTTGGACAAAAGTAACTCTCCAAGTTCATTCTCTGTAAATGGGCAAAGTTTAAAGTTATTCTTAATGACTATGTTAAAATCAGGTACATTATTAGAACTATTTATTTTTTTAAAGACTTCTATTGGATCATTTTTAAAAAAACTATTAAAAGTATTGGCTAAAATTGTTGGATCGCTGATAGGTATATTGTTTTGATCATGTAAAACAATATTTTTATGTTGTGATTTGTTATTTGTCATTTGGTTAACTACTTGCCAACAAGCTTTTGTCTTCTTTATCATTAGCTACAATTACTTGGTCGTCAGCAAACTGTAGTGTGTATATAGTAAATCGATCGTTAAGTTGTATTCTCATGCCGTGCACTTTACGTTTCCAGTTTTTTAGAGCCACTGTATGTATGATTGATATTAGTTTGTTCCAACACCGTCCATAATTTTTCTACTGGAACGGTATCATATGCTTTTTGTAGGTCCACAAAGGTAACATGAGTCTCTATATTTCTGGCGCTTCTTTTCTCAATTACTTGTTTAAGACAAAACACATTATCACTACAAGATCTGCCTGCACGAAACCCACTTTGCTCTTCTTCTTATTCATGAAAATCATTATCTATTAGATCTCTAAGAATCCTACCGTACAATCTACTTAGAGTGCTGGTGACTGAAATTCCTCTGTAATTGTTACGAAGAAGATGCGAATGAAAAAAGAAACCAATAAATGAGAAATCTTTGAAAGTTGCCCCATAAAACTTAAAGAATGAATATTACTTAGGCTATAAATATTTACACAGTTAACAGTTAGATTATAGTATCATTTACTTGACTACTAATAAAATTGTAGCATATTCTTGCTAAAGGAAGTTTTAAAGTTAAGTTAAAAGTTAATTCAGGCAGAATCTCATTTTCTCATTGGGTATCTCAAGGGCTATGAGAATTTCTTCTTCGTCAGACCTGTTTTTCTTTAAATAGCTAAAGGTAAAAAACAATGGTGAATAATCGAAAAAAAGGTGGGTTATGTCCGTTTCTTTATTTCTCATTTGTGGGCGTGATGCCATCGAGTTTTTTCAACTGCATGATGGCTTCATCTGATGCTATCAGAAATAATGTCAGATTGATGACATGGTGTCAGCTGTCAACCAGCATCGCAAATCCACCGATGGACAAAAAAGATGGAAATAAAACTTTCCCTTACTATCGACCGTCCAGCGCGATCGCTGTGAATGTGCTTCTCACTGCACACGCTTGTTATCTTTTATTATTTACCTAGGTAGATACTTTTGTTATCGTTGTTGTTTTATTTCTGCCTTGTCAATTCGATACCTCCGTGGCTCATGTTCGCATTACCTTGGACCGCATTGTATCTGTATGTGTTTATTTTATTTACCTATCACAACCGCGTCCCCGTCGTTCCGTACAGTGGCGCCCAGAGGTTCCGAGGTTTTTTCTATCCTAATAATTTTGATGTTTTGATCACTGTACCGACTCTGCTCGGACTTCACCGAGGGAGTGGTCTCAGAGGGGGGATGCGACGGCTCCGGGGAAGTAGAATCGGGAGGCAGCACCGAGGCCACGCCGTCGTGGGCGATCATTAAAGCTTCAAACTCATACCCTACGAGAAATAAGTTTATTTACGTTACCAGACCGGAAACATGTAATTTACAGGTCACCCAAGTAACATTTCTTTATTTATAGCAGAAGCTAAAAGGTTGCCAGCGCCTTTCCTTAAAACCATTAGTTTCAATGATTGGTCGCTAGCACGTTCCCATTACCCTTATATACCCCTTAGACCTCCTCAATGGGACTCTCCAATTGGTGGTGGCAACCTATGTATTAAACTCACTATAAAACGATAAGAAATAAACTCTAGCTTCGCTCTCTAACGGTTCCACCAGTATAGAACCTTTTTGGAGCCTAAAGCTATTATGCCAGGTTCTAAAAGCAACTCAGAAACGTCCTCTACCCTATTATAAAACTAGATTTGGTAATTTGGTATCCTGGCGATTCTGTTGAATACCATAATACCTTTAGAGTAAAGAATTTTTCCTATAAAAGCTTTAGCGATATTTTAGATTCACAATGGCTATATAAAATAATTTAGGTCACAAAACTGCCAAAAATGTTAGAGTCCCAAAATTATTTTATCACATAAAAATATACCTATCAGAAGTTTGTCGTTTTGTTGATCATCAAATTGCCTGCCAGACTTATTTTTCTGATAAATCGTTTTTTGATAAGAAAATAACAAATATTTAAAATAAAAAAATAATAATTTACACTATTCATCATTAAAAAAGTCTGTTTGGTTTACATAAATCAAAATTAAAGTAAAATTATTGTTAAAAAACACTGCTACAACGACTAGATATATATTTTCTGTTTACAATATTTTTGAAATAATTTTATATACGCCATTATCGTTTTATAGTGGTCACTTGGTTTTATTTGTTACTCTATCGCAACACAGGTTTTTGAGTGCCCTTATGAAACCAATAAAAAAGAGAAGGTAAACATAGTCAACATAACCTCACTTAATTTTTTTGTATTTGTTTTAGTGTGTAGCGTATAATTCAACACTTTTAAATGTTTTTTATTGTGCAATTTGCACACAATCAAGAGGGCCAGTACAATGATATCATATACGTATTACGTATATGAATGATATCCGTTGTGCCTGCAGGTTGGAGGGAAACCTTTTATATTGGCCGTTTAAACCGGCCTTATCTGTGCCCTACCCAGGAGGACGAAAGCTCAACAATTATTAATTATTGTGCTTTAAATAATCAATCTTGCAATAGGTAGGTACCAATCTGTACCTATGTATATCTATTATTTTTACCAGAAGTACCTAAATAAACTAAAACATAAAAGTATTTATTTACTTCTGTTAGAACCCTTAAGGCAGAGACAAAATAAAATTCTTTATGCCTTAAGGAAACAAGGTTTTATATGGCCGCCTATTTAAATAATATTTAATATGCAGCTATGGGTAACTATAAATACAAAAGAATTAAGTTTACCTTTAAGCCTTCCTATAAAACCTTTTTAAAATGCCTAATAGTAATGGCAAAAACCAAAAGTCTAAAGTTTATATTTACCACTCTTAAAACCTTAAGGAAACTAGGTTCTATATGGCTGCCTATATAATCATACTTACTATTAAACTACTGGTAACTATAACAACAAAAGGATATAAGGTAACCTTCTAGCCCTATTATAAGACACTTTTGTTATGACCTAAGGTAATGAAAAAAACTAAATGACCAAAGTTTATATTTATTTCTTTTTAAAAACTTTAGGTAAAAGGGTTTTATAAGACCATCTTTATAAATCAGAAATCAATAAAACTGAAAGTATCTAAAAGGAACAGAAGGAATATCAGTTTTATTATACTCCCTTTATAAATCACTTTTTGGTTGTATAACACCTCTTTAGGTAATTGGTAATATAAATTACCTTTATGTAGCCAAATTGATCCTAAAAGCCATAACAGCACCCTCTAAATAACCTCGGAACCAAACTAACAAAACCTTGAGTGGTAATAATGTTACTTGGGCAACCACAGGTGAGACCTGTAAAGTCAGTTTCCGGTTGTGAAATGTACATATTTTTTTAAACTGACATAAAATACCGAAAGGATACTAAACATGTAAATATAGAAAAAAAATCAGACTTGTATTGTCTTTATTTATTTTAAACACCACGACCTAAACAATCCAGTCTACAGGCTATTACTCTGAAAGTTTTTAACATATTCTCCCCCAACCTCAATACATTTGCGCATTCGGCAAAACCACGTTTGAAATTCTTGTGACCAGGTAAGGTATGTGAGGCAACAGTTTGACCCCCTGTTCTAGCAAAGTGGCGGGCGGCGGGCAGGTGCATTGTCATGGTGCCATTCAATACCTTGTAGACCAGCCTTTGGACGTTTTTTGCATAGTTCTTGAAAGACTAAAGAAACACATTTGGTTATATACAATTCAGAAGTAACCGTCCTTTCGGTTTCCAAAGCTATCGTCTTGATGTATCCACTTTCACATCATCCACACTCAGGGATCGTTGGCGGCTGCTCACCTTCAAAGCACCAAACTGATGATTTCATTTTAGTTTCGGGATCATAATGACATAACCATGTGTCGTCACCCGTTACAATGTTGCAAATGTTTTTACCCATTGTCAATTTTCTGAAGCATAAAGGCTCATCGTCCAATGACACTCGGCCCGTTTTAAACTCTGCACACCAATTGAGCACTGTAGCCCTAGTAGGGGCAAAGTTTTAGTCCTTTTTTCTAATCATATTAAAATCATGGGTCTGTAGCGAAATACCGTGTATCAAAATAGCGCGCTCATTTGAGCGCGTGTTCAAAATAGCGCGTATCAAAACAGCGCGTCTCAAAATGGCGCGTGTTCAAAATAGCGCGTATCAAAATAGCGCGTGCTCAAAATAGCGCGTGTTTAAAATAGCGTGTGTTCAAAATTACGCGTCTAAAAATACCGCGCTTTGAAAGATCGCCATTACAAACGTCGCTGTTATAATATAGTTCGAGTAAGGGGTCTATTTCTAACATATTTTTTCAAAAAAAAAAACTTTCCGATTTTTTTTCCCGAAATCCTAAAGGGTGTAACCAAACCGAACCGAACCGATCCAAACCGCACCAAACTAAAATGAACCGCACCAAACCGAAACATTTTTTCAAAAAATTATTTCCTAAATTAGCTTTCCGATCCTTATTTTGGTAGGTTTCTATTCTAACCTGTGACTTGGGGACATTTTTTTTTTGGTGGAAAAAGGTCAGGGAGTTACTGGAAAATATGTTTGGGTTCGGTTCGGTTCCGTCCGGTTCGGTTCGATTCGGTTTGGTTACACACCCTCTAGGATCCCGGAAAATAAGCCAGGGAAGTTTTTTTTTGAAAAAATATGTTAGAAAGAGACGCCTTAGTCGAACTATATGAGTTGTGTTAAATATAGCAAGCCATCGGTTTATTTAACGGTTAAGTAAGTATAACTTATCTGACCTTGCTCAAACTGTTTAGGTGAATATACCTAAGCAAACCTGGGACGCGCTATTTTGTACACGCGCTATTTTGATACGCGCTATTTTGATCACGCGCTATTTTGATACGCGCTATTTTAAACACGCGCTATTTTAAACACACGCTATTATGAACACGCGCTATTTTGATACGCGCTATTTTAAAACATGCTATTTTGATACGCGCTATTTTGAACACGCGCTATTTTGAACACGCGCTATTCTGAACACACGCTGTTTTGAAAAGCGCTGTTTTGATACGCGCTATTTTGATACGCGCTATTTCGTTACAGAGTCTAAAATCATGGCTCGAAAATCGCGACGTTTTTACGGTAAAATTTTGCAAATACTGAGGTTAATTTGCGTCCGTGGTAAAACACCTACTAAATGAATAAAGCGCTGCCGCTGCGTGTGAACACCTTTGACTTGAAAGAATAAAGCATCGAGTTTAAACTAGTAGGTTTAGATTAGAAATATCTAAGTAGTTTTAGCGTGATTAAGGGTGCCAACCCGTCCTGACTTCTCAGGACTGTCCTGATTTTTAGCAAGAGGTTTTGCGTCTTGACAACACCCTTATCAGGACAGCAAATGTTCTGATTTTTCGAGCATAGAAAAATAAAATGGTTCTCAAATCTGTAAAGTCTTTAAACAAATCTGATTTCAATAGAAAAAGTGTAACTTGATTTGTTCATATAATTTACATTTCTTAGTCCGTTGATTTAGTGTAAATATATAAATTTTAATGTTATCATATTTTCCAATATTGCCACCCACAATGAAGATGAATACTACGATCAACAATACGATTTTTCAAAATACATACCAATGATGTCATCAAAAAAGTTGTAAAAACATTATTTTTAGCATTTTTTAAGAGCTTTCCAACGATGCATTACAACATCAATTTATGCTACATGTAATGCAAATATTTTAATTCTTTTTAAACATACCTATATCGTCGTTGATACTCTAAAAGGTCCTATGTCAGCAAGTATAAAAATTTCACTAGGCAGGAAAAAAGATTGGAAATATTGTGCGGATATTAAAAACTGACACTAATGGGTTGATAAGTAACTTTTGAATCTAAAATTTTATTTAATAGAATTATCTTATACTGTAGTATCACATTACCAAGTGTTTTTTAATTTTGTTTTATTATTTTAGGGGTTTGTGTGACATATACAACCCATTGGAATTATTTTCTGGTCACAATTTTATGACATAGGATCAATTTCTTAACACTTAGGACATATTGGTACTTTGTGTGCCACATCATAGCGACATACGACTTCTAGATCCAAAATTAAAATTACAATTTTTCCAATAAACTTGTTTAATTCAGGCATTTAAGGTGATAATGATAATAATAGTCATACCTTTAATTCACTTAAAAACCAAAAAATAATCGAAATCACTTCTACTAAAATGAAAACAAGTGTTCTTGTTTTTGTAAACGACATAGGACTAGTTGGTTATAGCCAGTTTCACGACGTTAACGACATGTGAGAAATTTCCATATTGAAATATTGCGTTTCTGATTGGTCGGAGACATAAGAGGTTTTTCTGGGATATAAAGTAGTATATTTGAGTGCGAAGCCACCAAAAATATGATATTCAGAAATTTATGACATACGACCTATTGGAATATCAACGACGATATGATGTATCTAGGGTGGTGGGGAAAGTAACTATGATCGAGTGTTTCCCTACGCTTTTTGTATTAGTATATTGACAAGCATCGTGAAAATATTAATATAAATTTGTCAATAAATCCATAGACTATATTGTTATAATTTTTATTAGATAGGTAGTTATTAGTAAATAAGTACCTACCAAATATGTAATTTCTTAGCAAAATTAAGAATTTTTTTAAAATTGGTATTTTATCTTTTAGTTTTAAAAGGTTGCCAGCGCCTTTCCTTGAAACCATTAGTTTCAATGTTTGGTCGCTAGCACGTTCCCACTCCCCAATTGGTGGTCGCAACCTATGTATTAAACTCACTATAAAACCATAAGAAATAAACTCCAGCTTCGCCCTCTAGCGGTTCCACCAGTATAGAACCTTTTAGAGCCTAAAGCTATTATGCCAGGGTCTAAAAGCAACTCCTCTATCCTATTATAAAACTAGATTTGGTAATTTGGTATCCTGGCGATTCTGTTGAATACCATAATACCTTTAAAGTAAAGACATTTTCCTATAAAAGCTATGGCGATATTTTAGATTCACAATGGCTATATAAAATAATTTAGGTCACAAAATTGCCAAAAATGTCAGAGTCCCAAAATTATTTTATCACATAAAAATATACCGAGTTTGTCGTTTTGTTGATGATCAAATTGCCTGCCAGATTTATTTTTCTAATAAAATCGTAAAGCTCTCAAAACAAGCGCGCCAGCATAAGAATGCTTTTTAATAGTTTTTTGATAACAAAATAACAAATATTTAAAATTAAAAAAAAAATCATTTACAATATTCACCATTAAAAAAGTCTGTTTGGTTTACATAAATCAAAATTAAAGTAAAATTATTGTTAAAAAACACTGATAAAACGACTAGATAAATATTTTCTCTTTACAATATTTATTAAATAAATTTATATACGCCATTATGGTTTTATAGTGGTCACTTGGTTTTATTTGTTACTGTATCGCAATAAGGATTTTTGAGTGCCCTTATGAAACCAACAAAAAAGAACAATGTAAACATAGTCAACATAACCTCACTTAAATTTTTTGTATTTGTTTTTAAAGTGTTTAAAAGCGTATAATTCAACATATTTAAATGCTTTTTATTGTGCAATTTCGACACAATCGAGAGGGCCAGCCATATTCGTTGTGCCTGCAGGAGGACGGAAACTCAACAATTATTAATTATTGGCTTTAAATAATCAATCTTGCAATAGGTAGGTACCAATCTGTTATTTTTACAAGAAATACCTAAAAAAAATAAAACACGAAAGTATTTACTTACTTCTGTTAGAACCCTTAAGGAAACAAGGTTTGTTATGGCCGCCTATTTAAATAATATTTAATATACAGGTATGGGTAACTATAAATACAAAAGAATTAAGTTGACCTTTAAGCCTTCCTATAAAACCTTTTTAAAATGCCTAAAAGTAATGGCAAAAACCAAAAGTCTAAAGTTTATATTTACCACTCTTGAAAACCTTAAGGAAACTAGGTTCTATATGGCCGCCTATCTAATCATATTTACTTTTAAGTTACTGGTAACTATAAAAACAAAAGGATATAAGATAACCTTTTAGCTCTATTATAAAACACTTTTGTGATGACCTAAAGTAATGAAAAAAACTAAATGACCAAAGTTTATATTTATTTCTTTTTCAAAACTTTAGGTAAAATGGTTTTATAAGACTATCTTTATAAATCAGAAATCAATAAAATCAAAAGTAGGTATCTAAAAGGAACAGAAGGAATATCAGTTTTATTATACTCCCTTTCTAAATCACTTTTTGGTTGTATAACACCCCTTTAGGTAATTGGCAATACAAATTACCTTTATGTAGCCAAATTGATCCTAAAACCCATAACAGCACCCTCCAAATAACCTAGGAACCAAATTAATAAAACCTTGAGTGGTAATAATGTTACTTGGGTTTACAAGAGTTGTAGACCTATAACTTTTGTATTTAAATTTTTTCGATATAAAGTTAAGTTTTACTGAAAAGCATCCACCCCGAAAGTTCAACCAATTTTATCCAAATAAATCGAATCGAGACAAACTTTTTTTCCTGTTGGCTGCGATATTTTCGTTTTATTTCCAGTAGTTTTCTCATGCTGCTATTAGTATTTTTTCTTTTAAAAGTTAGTGGCACTAGTCTAGTTTTCAGTATAAATTATAAAACCGTATTTCACTGGCTGTTGTCTCTTTCGTGCTTTGATTTTTTCACTATTACTTACAAATCTCCACCCTCACAAAAGACTAATTGTCTTTACCCATGCACGAGTACCAAATAATTTTGGCCCCAAATTTGGTTCAATTTGATTAAGCAGTTTGTGAGTTATCGTGTTATACACACCAGTATAAAATTTGGAAATTAGGTCTTTTTTGACCCAAATAACTTGTTTTTAATGGAAATTAAAAATAATTTAAGCAGTTACCTGTAAGTAATGTGGCCAATTCCACTGCATAGGCACTCTGGGAAGTTTGCAAGGCGTCTAGAGCGTCCCTAAGGGCGGTCTGTGCTGAGGGCGCCGCCCTAACCGCCGTTTTCGACCTCGATTTTTGAATTCTAAAACAAAAGTTAAACATTTCTGTCCAATTTTGACAAGTTTTTAGACTTTTTACACTCATAGCGTTTAGGCGTATAAACTTGTTAATTTTGATGAACATAAGTATAATGGCTCCGGTTCAAAAGAGTAAAAGAGCAATATTTAAAACGGCGACATTTAAAACAGCGACATATTAAAACAGCGATTTTCACAAGAGTGACATCTGATAAAAACTGCGACATTTAAAAAGGATTTCGGGTCTCTTTCCAACATATTAAAAAAAAAATTCCCTGATTTCTTTCCCGGAATCCTGGAGGATGTGAAACCATACCAAAATATTTTTTCAAAAAATTATTTCCCTAAATTAGCTTTTTGATCCCTCATTTTGGGAGATTGAAATCGGGGTTATTTTAACCTTTGTCAATTGAGCGCTATAAATATATAAAATATGTTAGACGGGGATTACTGAAATACCAGGAGTAACAAGACACTTTTTTAATGTTGCTTAATATTGATTTGTTGAAAAATCGCTGTTTTAAATGTCGCTGTTTTGAATTGTCTTTCTTTTAAATGTCACTGTTTTGATGTGTCACTCTTTTGAATTTCGGTGTTTTGATATGTCGCTTTTTTGAAGATCGCTGTTTAGGTATTTCGCCCTTTTGAATGTCGCCGTTTTATTTGTCTCTCTTTTGAACTTGCTGTTTTAAATGTCGACGTTTTAAATATTGCTCTTTTGAACCGGTGCCAAGTATAATACTTATTGCCATAAAATTAGATATACAAAGGATATACCCACCTATTGTGAATGTCAAGGGCCTTGCCGAACTGTGGTGAGAGTAGGAGGGACTGGATAGCGGCTATTCGACCTTCCAAGCCTGAAATACCCGAACCAGCTGAGTGTTTCTTCAGCTGAATCTGAAGACGCTGGGCAGCTGCAACCAGGTCTCCATAGGCTAAAAGAATACAAGGATTAATTTTAATTAATATATTACTTTGTGATATAAATTAAATTTTCATGGGTCTTCTTCACTCAAGACCATTCCCAGGGGAGGATCAATCGACCACCTTCCTTTCCGAAATTGCCAATAAAGTGTGTTAAAAGAGATTATTCAGTAAACCAACTAGGACAAAAAAATTGCAAAATACGCTAATTATTTAAATTTTTTAGTCCCCCCCCTCGAAATATTTTCTTGGGTACGGCCCTGTTTTCACTTAGTGAGTTATCATTTTTATTTACAGATGAATCAAGATTAGTTAAAGGTGCGACAGATGGTGTAACGGCGTAAACATAAGCGCGCGAAAAAAAAATCGCGCGAAACCAATACGGCGCTAAAGCTTTGACCGCGTCGTTTAAAATCGTGCAGATAAACACCCCGCTAGTAATTTACAGCGCCTCATTTACTATCGCGCTAAAAAATGTATAAGTTTGAAAAACTTAACTACGCTGTATTTGCAACACGCGATAATGGCCCACGCGGTGACGTCCGCGGATCGATAACATTTATTTTTAATACCTATTTGTGGCAAAATTATTTTATTAGTATGTAATTTAAATTGGTATGTCACTACGGTTTGTTTCCCGGCAACGTATCCTAACTGTGTCAGTAAAGACCACTATTCAACACAACCTATATATGGTTGGACCAAGGGGTCTCATCCTGACATATTTTTTTTTTAAAGATACTCTCCTGAACTATTTCCCGGGGTCCTCGAGAGTGTGAAACCTAACCGTTGTCAATGGATCGGCAACGTATTCTAACCGTGTCAGTAAAGACCACTACTATTCAGAGAAACCCAACACAAGCTATATGGTTCGACTAAGGGGTTTCATCCAAGAATTAAATTTGCGCGGTGAGAAATTAGACGCTGTTTTTGTTGGCGCGTTAAAGGTTAACGCGCTAATGGTATAGCGCTATGATATTCCGCGCGATATTTAACCGCGTGATATGTTTTGCGCGATTATAGCAACGCTGTCATTTACCGCACGAGGCGGTTCTGGTGGCGCGGTTGGGACCGCGAGCCCATATACGTAATTTACGTATATGCGCGAGCCAAGGGTGAGAGTTTTTCATAATTTAGGTCCTTTGCTGCTAACGCAAATAGCTACGTCATTCAAGCTTTTTGACGTGAAAATGTAGGTATTTTTCGATGCTGAATGCGAATCCGAGGTCAACAAGTTCCTAGACGTCTGGAATTCCCTATTTTATGATTGCGATATACCGTGTTAGGGTACGGACATACCGTAGATACATGGATGAGCGCGGAGGAGGTCGCGGTTGCGATCGATGTTTACATCGATGGCGGGCTGAACATGCCGAAGATGATGATGATTCATATGTGAGGGCTTTGCAGCCCTCCCACTGCGACCACTAGTGGGTCTATTGTGGCCCACTTTTGAGTGATTTCTTACCACTATATGCCTAATTCTCGAAAAAGGTTAGCTATCAGTTTGGGTGCGACACTCTTCAGATCTTCTGGATCAATCTGGTTTACCGAAAATGTTTCTGACGTAAACGTGCAATAGCCGGACATTCGCATAGTAATCTCCATATCATTATTTTTGAGACAAATTTTTACTATTTTTTTTCGTTGACCTATGCTATTTGTTATGGTAAACAGCTGATGAGTGTCATAAAGATATCTTAAAAATTATGATATGGAGATTACATGTCTAACTGTTTCGTTATCCCCCATAAAGAGTCTACATTCGGTGTTTTCTGTTATTCCCATTCTGTGCATGGGTACTCTTTGTCGACAGTCACCCGTAAAGAGTCCAGTTACTATACGGATCTCCTGTCTGGTAAGTCCAATGATATTCCTGGCTCTCTTTTGACAAGGTCCTTTAATGAACTCTTTAGAGTGAGCCAGTTCTGGTATATTCATTCAGTATTGTTGGAACCTGTGTTCCATCCATTTCAATATGGTTAATTTAGCAGCATCGTATGATATCCCCAGGGCTGGTTCGAGGCCGAAACATTTGGCAGATGCCGCTTCCCTTGCTGCTTGGTCTGCGGCCTCATTTTCCTCGTGCTCAGAATGCCCTGGTATCCATACTAATGACACATTATTAGCGCTACCAAGCGCATTCAGCGAATCCCTGCAGCTCATCACAGGAATCAACCGCTCTTAAGGCTGCTTGACTGTAGGAGAAGATTTTTATTGTCCTGTTGGTCCATTTGCGGTCAATAATCCACCGGGCAGATGATGCTTTCCTTTTAGTCTAAGTCAAAACCAAAAAAGGTAATGTCTGGGGAATACCATCACTTGTTTAAAGAGCTTCGAGATCATTCTGACAGATACCATGGCTATATGAGGATGAGTCTAGATCCATAACTCAAACGTCTCAAAGCCTTTACACAACGAGAAACCACAAAGAACTAAAACATAAATACTTGCCACGTTCTGTACTCACTGGAGAATGTAACGTGATTGCAGAGTACCAATAAACGTGCAAGTTTACCTCGCGGCCATAGCTCGATCGCCATGTAAAATTAAACTATTTTGTTCTTCCATCGACATCGCTGTAAACCGCGGTGATAGGCGGCAAGGGTGAACGGGTGAAGCATCCTTGGTATGTGCAGTCTCATTAGAAAATAAAGGTTTGTTTTGACATCAATGTAGCAATCGCGACCTCCACCGCGCTCATCCATGTATATTCGGTGTGTCCGCACCCTTAATGTATAGTGCATAAACTTACCGTACACCTGATGGACAACCTCCCTCTCTTTATCGGACACGGGCGTGGCTGTTCTCGAGTCAAACACCTCATCTTCAAACGCGTCATTGATGGCGCCTTGAGGTTTGTTTTCCAAGGCTTGAAGTTTGCGGGAACCCCTCAGGGAACGGTTTAGGAACTCGTTCTGAGCGGCTATTCGGTCTTCCTCTTCTTTGCGTTTGCGAAATTGCTCCTGAAAATAAAAAAAATGCGTTAAACCTAATTTGAGTACGTACTTAAATTTGATGTTTTGGTTAGACTTGTTTCTCAAGTATAAAACTATTTTATCCTAAAAACTGTTAAATTTATCGTTTCAGCAGTCATATGTATTTTAGTTAAAACTGTTAGGCCTATGCCGTTTTTTTTTAAGATTTTATTTAAATTACTGCGAGGTACGTTTATAAAATATAATTCTGTTTTTATTATACCATCTGTCCCAGATAAAAGTAACTACTTTGAATCTTATGGGGATTTCGGTTAAATAATTAATAATAAAACAATTTTTAGTTTTTGCTCGATATTTTAAAAATTACTGTATTCTCGAAATAGGTCCACGATACTCCAAGTAGTTACATGTATTTGGGATACCTTGTAAATACTTGCTTACTCAGATTTTAAATCAACAATTTTAAACGAAAAACAAACAAAATGTTTATATCACAGTAAGTAGGTAAACAAATATAAGGTACATATTTTAAGAAGGTATGTAAACTTTAGGATTTAAGAGTATGCTTTCGTGTGTACATAATCTTTGACAGACAAGACAATCAAACTAAATCAGTCTGCTTGGGTATTTGGTACAAGTCTAAGCGAGTTGCAATATTAGGGACCTTTTGCAGGCACTTCACTAACTAACTTTAGCCTTTATTAATGTGACATTAAACGACAAATGTCAGGTGATATTTAGAAGTCCAGTTTTTACCTTTTGCAGACAGAATAGCCTTTTTTTGCAAGAATTTTAAGCCCAATCGTGGTTACTAGTCCTCTCTTTTTCTTAATAAATTTATATAAGTGAGAAGCAGCATACCGCATCATATCAGAAAATACTCCCCCTTTACCGCTCTACTCCAACTGCAGTAACTACATTTTCAAGATAGTTACTAGAGTAGGGCAGAGCGCTAAAGGGGGAGTATTTTCTTGTATAGTGTGGTATTTTGTTTCTCACTTATATAAGAAAAAGAGAGGACTAATAACCACGTTAGGCTTAAAATAAATGTGCGCAGAAAAACAGCTATTTTTTATTTGCGTTATTTTTATTATCCTTTATTTATCGGTAAAAAGCCTGTTTGTGTTCTGTAGGCAAAATTAATTAAAATCTTTCGAAAAGAACTAAGGAAAAACTGGAAAACCAATACCAGCGAAAAACCGCCAAGAAAATTTAGGATTAGGTCTGTGTACTGTATACTTATTTTTTTACATACTTCACTGAACTGATGACTTTTGGCTAGTTGGTAAATACGGTTGCCAAACAACACATATATCTACCAGTTTTTATAAAAAATCATTTTCAATAATTGGTATAAAATAAATAATTGTCTGGTATCAAAACTATTTTAAATTTAAATTACATTTTGTCATAACTTTATATGAGCGGCAACACTGTCTCTAAATAAAAGAACTAGTGGCCTGCGTTATTCGAACACAAGTAAGGTCAAACATTATCCTTTGGTAAGAGATAAAGTTCAAACCAGGTAACTGCGCATTCCTTAAATAAAGGATAAGTTTTTACTTATTGGCTCTGTCCGCTTATTGCAGACAATTTGCCAGCTCAATTCGGTGGACACCAAGATAATCTGACTCGAAGTCACTTGGTGCCCGGGAAAATCACGACTTATTCACTCTTACATTCATACTACATGAAGACCCGACGGGCCGGCCCGGCAAGCACCCCCACGGTAGGCAATTTTCTTTTCTCATACCCTTTTGTTGAGCATGGGGGACCATCCATTTACGTGACTTCCGAACCGCCGCCTTGTATTGATCATCAACTTTACCAAACTTCACCTATAAGACAGGTGTTACTTCTACCTTAGGTGAATCTGTATTCACACACGGATAGTAGGTTCGAGTTTGAACTGGCAGGCATGGGATTCGAACCCACCACCCTCTGATTGTAAAGCGAACGTCCCCCCCTATACCAATCAGGGCCAGTATATTTTTGCTACTTGTGGAAGCGATAGAAACAAGGCCTAATCGTAATATTAGATCTTCAGATCCGATAGAAAATAAAAAGATCTTACTCTCAACATGTTTTCATGCATCGTTGGTACCTATTAATACATTCTTTTAATATTCAATAACTTGCCCTTGTTTTATCGATTCTAAAATTGACGATGAACTAATAGACGCCATAATTTATTTTTGATTTTTGTTTAAATTAATGTTTAAATTCAAAAATATAAAATACGCGTAAATTTACAGTCATTAGCTTGCAAAAGTAATTTTGTAGATTAAAAATATTGCAAAACATAGGTACATTTTAAGTTAATTAAAATTATTAATTTTTTTAATCCCATAATTATAATTATAGCAGTTTATATTTCTGGAATTTTATCAGTGTGTACCTATGTATCTATTTTTCACCTGTGGTAAAACTTAACTCACATATTTTGATGTTGTCTCTATCTTATCTAGAGTTAATATTGTTTTTAGCACACAGGTATATACTATTACTATAGTAGTGGGGCTAGGGTGATCAAATTTAGAAAAACAATGTTGCCCAATTTCAAAAAAATTTATATATCTTTGCGCTTCAGATGATTTTGAAACTTTCTTATCGCCCCGTCTCGTCTGTCTGTATATATGTCTGTCTGTAACGATCAAGGAGCATAACTCAAAAACTACTTGCCTGATTTTAATGAAATTGGGCACCTGGGTCGAGTTTTGGCTCTAGATGATCCTTTTTTAGAAATCAAGCAAATTTAAAGATGTTGTTAGTGTTTTAATTTTTAAACTAACCAAAGGCCTCCAAGAGCTATTTGCTGTTTTTTGAGAACATGTCGTTTTTGTAATCGTCCGAAACACCTAGCATTTACTCTTGTGTTTAAAATACAGCTGAGTTTCAACTATTTTAAATAAAATTTAAAATGCTGATTTTTAAAGAAACTATTAGATAGTATTAGCCAAAAAAATTAAATAAATTAATAATCTTTGGATCATTTTTGAATTTTTTTGCCTGTTTGAACCACACTTTAGAAACTGGTTAAACGATATGTGTGTTTGCCTCCTTGATATCTACTAAATCCGATAAAATATAAATATATTTACAAATATACTAATAACAGCATCATAAAAGATAAGAAAGTGGGTTAACTCAGGTGTTTCGGACAATTACACATCTGTTTAGAACAATTACGTAAGGAGATAACTGGTATTACAGAAAGGATCGAGGTAAAGGTCTACAATAGTATACTTCCAACAAATAGTAAACAAAATATGAAAATATTGTAATTATATTAGAACTAATATCGTTTTTTATTAAATAATTTTTGGTCTTTTGACTATGTCCTCGCAATATCCCTTGCAATATTTTTTTTTTTTTTCATTTCTTAAGTACAATAAAGCAGATCTTGATTTGAAAACGCTTTTTGGTGTCCCTATTGGGTATATAATTGTACTTTGACGCAGTAATGGGCTGTGCGGATTTTGTTTTTGTGCTGTATTTTTGCGTGGTTAATACTTTGTGCGGTATTTTTTGCGGCTGCGCGGTTAACACGATGAACAGATTTTCATAAAATTTTCAGGTAAAATAGTGTTCGGCACTCTAACAAGCTGATTAGATTTTGTTCAAAATTCATTAATGCTAATGACAGTTTTTTGACAATAATTTTTTTTTAAACGCTACCTTTTTAACGGAGCATCGCATCAATATGCTACATTTTGCTCAATAATTTGCGTTATAACCAAAAACCTCGTAAGAGCTTTAGTTTCTGAGATATTTACCAAAAACTGTTTTCAAGGCTGATATATCATGGCTTCACTTGAAGTGTGCTAATAGGCTATAGCTAGGAAGGTATCGATCCGTCATGGATCCATTTATTTAAATTGTAGGTACTGCTAACTTAAGGACTTTTTGCGACAGACGTTTTGATAATTCTAGTCATTAGGTACTTAAATACCTACCTACATTAAATACTAATTAAGTAATGAATAAAAGAAACATTTGAAGAATTTCAAACTAAACAATGTAGTTTCTCAAAAAAATTTGCATATCGCTGTGTAGAAATCAACATGTCATCAAACAACAAGCGCCTTGAAAAACGCAATAGAATAATATTGCCATAAACATTGAACAATTAAAACTAAAATTTATTTTATTATAATTTATGTACATACATCATGTTCTTTTTTACATATCTATGCAAATTTTGGGTTATGGTATGTCAAAAGTAAGTATGTACAGGGTAAAGGTAGAGTACCTACTCACGCAGAAAAAAGTTATTAAAGTTTTACATGCCATAAAAAAAAAAATTAAATACCTTGCCTGGGTCAGCCGCCAATTTAGATTTAGGCAGTAAAAACAAAAAATGTTATTTTTAATAAGTTTGAACTCCGAACTTAATAAAAGTTAAGTAATTTAAAAAAAAAAATGTTGATATTAATTTAAATATTAGTTTAACAACAAATTTTTTGTTATATTTAAGTTACGAATTTATTGTCTCTTAAAAACGATGTTTTTCCTAGGGCCGCTGGGGCCCCATTTACGCCGGGGCCCCGGGCACTGCCTCGGTTTGCCCGACGATAGCTACGCCACTGACGACTATTAAAACTGATCATAATAGATGAAAGAGGAATATTTGTATATAAATATTAGTGGGAATTATTTAACTAGAAAATTTTTAAAAAAATATTAACTTCAATACACTAATTAAAATTCAGTAAAAGATCCACAAACCTGACTCGAAAAATAAGTATTGTTGTTGTAGCAATCACTTAAGACCATTTTTCAACTGCACATCACTAAGAAACTAATTAAAATTTCAAATTTACTTAATTAAAAAAATATTTTTTTCTGGGAAATTACATAGGGACGTGACCTGTCTAAAAAAATTAACAATCAACTACCTATATACTAAAAGTTTCAAAACTGTTAAAATTAAATTTAAAAACACTCATATCGCACCTAGACACATTTATTTGTTTTTAAATTAAAACCTGACTAAACAGAGCCAACACTATTTAAACTGGCATGATTAAAAGGAAGACAGAAACTTGTTTCACCAGGTAGACCAGTTCAACTAATCGTTCATTACAAACATAAAATCGTATAAACATATTAAGTGTGTTGCATGGGTAACATAAAACAATAAACCTCGAGGTTGCTCCCACCTGAGTTCCCCTCTTTTTAATGAAATTTCTGATATGAGTTAAAAGTTTGGCGTCTATTTAATAAGCGTCGCGTGTCACGACGAAACACATGAATGAAGTATTTCTGGAAACAAAAAAAAAGTTTTTTATCTTTTTGCACTCTCTTTTTTCTCCGATTTTTAAATATTTACAATTTAGTGCTCCAAGTACAGGGTGACCAAAATTGGGCAATTTTGGGGGGGTTTAACTTACTTCACGGGGGGTGATTTTCGTAGATGTGAGAAGTAATACATCTTCTTTTTCAAGTGGCATTATAACCCCTGGTAGGGTTTAGCCTGATTAACCAGAACCCTTCTTTCTGCTCTCTCTTGAGCAATTCTTCGTTATATTCTTGATGTCATCTTTTTCGTGGCCTCTCTCTCTTACTCTCATTCCTGCAATGATCGTTTTCTTTGGTTTCTTTTTTTTTTTGTTTTCGGTTTTTTTTGTTAATTTCAATAAAAGCATGGAACTAGTCGCGGTTCAAAGAAAATGAATTTTGAATAAGTTTTACGCGTTTGCAGCTAAAGCTAGAGTCGGCCATGCTCTAAAAAGTATTTTATATTCCATCGGCAACTAGAAACTGATTTTTATCGCGAAAGCATCTTGAGATTTTTCGATGATACGCGATTGTTATCTCTTATATTGTAAGACTTTTCAAACAAAACTTTTTATTCTTTTAAAAGCACTTACAGGGTGTCCAAGCCTTCTTTGCATTTGACTTTTGTTAAATTATTATTATTCGTTACAAGACCCTTAGCACACTCCAAGTAAACTCTACGCTATATTAGTCTTGAAAACTGTTTTTGTAAATATTTTAGAAACGGAAGTCCTGCGAAGTTTTTAGTAATAACACAAAATATTGAGAAAAACGTGTTCTATTTTCTGAAAACCGAGGCGTTAAAGAATGAGAAGTTTTTAATTTTGAAACTGTTAAAATGGATTTTGACCAAAATCTTATCACCGTTTTTACAGTGTTGTACACTATTTTACCTAAAAATTTAATAAAAATCGATTCAGCGGTTTAGAAGCTATCGTGGGCCGGACAGACACAGATACACAAGCGGACAGAGGCGTCAGATTTTACTGAAATGTACTAAGATTTTCGCCTGCGGTGCCCTTTTCCTATTATCCTACACATTTTTATCTGCGGTGCTATTTTTCTGAAAACAACTTAATTTTATTCCAAACAACTTAATTTTTCTAAAACTTTCGTCTATAACGTAAGTTTTTTTTAATTTTCCAGTCGTTTGCAGTATTTGCTTTATCTTGAGGTGTGTTAGGACATTTTAAACCCCTCCTCCTGCCGTAGTTTTTTTGCATTAATAGGTATTAAGCCTGGGGCTGAAGCCCCCAAAATGGCCCGACTAGTTGCTGCGCCTCTGATCTCTATACATGCTTTGCAAATCTTTTTACTTACTCCCTGTATGTTCGATTCGAAATAGAGTTCTTCGGGACAGATTTAGAAGCAAACCAAACCGAACCACCCCTGCCCTTCCCTAACAGAGATTATATTTGTAAGTTCCAGTAAAAAAATTGAAAATAATATAAACAGCCATTTTTTAAACTTTTTGCACAAAAAATACTTTTTCAATAATTTTCGCCTGCGGTGCATTTTATTGCCAAGGATTAATTTTTTTATTTTTCCTGTCTTCTTATTGCCCTTCCCTCTAGATTCCCCCGGACATCCTGGATTCGCCACTGCCCGAGAGAAGCAATGAGGTAAATGTGTTTTTATTAAAAATAATAATAAATTATTCTTTTAATTTTCGTGGGGAAAGGGGAGGTAGGTTATGCGGCGCAAAATTTCTTGTTAACCTACACTAATCTTCACCTGTGGGGGTTATATCTGAATCTGAACCCCTCAAAAATATCGAATTTAAGACACCCTGTACGTTCGCAAAGCCCCAAAGCCTGATTAAAATTCAGAACGGCTCCGCTCTTCCTGATAGAAAAAATTTCATATCCTGTGTGAACGCCACGTATTGTCTTAACACCACCGAGAGAATTAATAAAAAGCCTCATGAAAATCTCAAAGAATGTCTGGCCTAAACACCAGATCGATTTGGAAAATTTGGGTACTTTCCAACCTTAGTTTATAGAAGAGGTGTCTTCAGAGGACCTTTTTGTAATACGAGGGTTATCTTTTATATTTTGCATATAGGAGCATAGAGGGCGACACTGATCGAATTTCGTTACTTAAACTTAACCTCAATCTTTACCTAACATAAACTCAAAACGTCAGTAGAATACAAGAACTATAGACATAAAGGACTGCTTAGTTCCATTTAACCTGTGTTAACAAATTTTGCGGGGTGAGGAGAGCGGCGTGACGTCACCACTTGTGCTAAATCCTTTCTTTACGTTCGTTGTATATGATGTTATTCGTATTTTCAAGAGGGTTTTGTTGATATTTCGCTGAATAGTTTGTGTATATATATATATATATATATATATATAGATATCCGCTGATCGTTGTGACATCCAGGCGTAAAAATTTTAGATGTCTTGTGACATCCTTCGACGCCGTGACATCCAAATTCGGATGTCACAACGTTTTTCCATGTTTTTGGTACAGTCCTGATGGGGAGGGCCCGGGTGTACCTAAATTAAATGGATGTCATAGCATACTATGAGTCTGATGAAGAATACAGCAAAATTTAAAAAAAATTTTGACGCCAAAATTTCCGTGTATATTGGCGCGAGTATATTCAAGAATCGATCCAATTGCTATTCATCACTCTGTGACATCCAATGTATATTTTCATCTTAATTGCACGCACTCGTAACATCCGTCAAAGCGACAACCTTGCATTATGCCTATTTTATTAATTAAATTTGGTTTATTTTTTATTTTGGGGCGGCTGTTGCTATGTGGTCCAGCGATTCACTTGACTTGCATCTTTGTAAAAATATTTAAAAATGTTAGCATAATAAATAATGTTAGCTAGCTGATTGGGAACATAAATATAAAATATAAATAAATATTTCTTCATGTACCTCAGAGCAAAAGTGAATTAACTAACGGACTTCGATAGGGACTTGATACTATTTGTGAATTGCTATCTCCGTCCTCCTTTTTACCACGTAGTTAAAGTCAGATGAGTAAAAAGAGCGCTAAATTTTAATCTAGCTACGTCAAAACGTACTGATTTATAATAGTATATTTTTAACTCTATTCAGTGATTTTTTTACAAAAACAAATCTGCTGAATTAAAGTAGAATTCTTATAAATCAATCAATACATATATACTGTGTGGGCCAAAAAAAACCGCACAATTCTTTTTCGTTATAACTTTTGAACTATACCATCGATTTTAATGGGACAAACTGCGATTGATAGAGAATTATTCAGAGTTTTGACTAACTATAATTATTTGTCAGCGATCAAAAAATCCAAGATGGCGGACAATATTAAAATGTACCCTTTAAAGATGCTGGTTTATTCTTATGTTGCAAACACGTTTGAATTATTTTTTTTAAATTAGTAGAAAAGCTGCGTTCTTGCCACGCACAAGGTATGAATCAGCAAAATCGGTTTGATGGTTCTAAAAAAAATATTTTTGTTTCAACCATTGTTTTGAAAATTATACGATTGCCTTGCCAATCATGTCTGCATTTATTTCTTTACAAATTTATTACTACTGAACCTTTGACTTTGATGAAATAAAAAACATCCTGGTGAGAATTGATTGTTTTTTAAAGATCATGATCAAAATTTATCGCCATCTTAAAATTTAAGATGGCGGACAGAATCATACTTCATTCTTAAAAATGGTACCCACCATTTTATTCTTATTTTCTGGAAATATTTTAGATTTTTTTTTAATTTATAGAAAAGCACTACTTTTCCCGCGCACAACAAGGTACAAATTAGCAAAGTCGGTGTATTGGTTCTCAAAAAACCTATTTCTGTTTTCGTCATTGTGTTACAGATTATACGATTGCATTACCAATCCTGTCTGCATTCATTTCCTTATAAATCATTATTACCAAACCGAGTGAAATAAGAAAAATGATGGTGAGAATTGATTGTTCTTTCAAGTTTATAATCGAAGTTTGCCGCCATCCTAAAAGTTAAGATGTTGGACAGAACCATACATGATCCTTCAAAGAGGCACTTTTATTCTTATTTTTCGAAAATGTTTTAGTTTTTTTTATTAATTTGTTGGAAAGTACTACTTTTCTCCCGCTTAATAAAGTACAATTTAATAAAATCGGCGAAGTGGTTCTCACAAAATCTGATTTTGTACAATTGTTTTACAAGTTATGCGATTGCATTGGCAATTTCTGTCCGACATCTTAAATTCTAAGATGGCGGCAAATTTCGAATATAATCTTTAAAGAGCAATTTTTTGTGTTTCACTAAAATTGGTAGAGTTTATAAGAAAATTAATGCAGACAGGATTGGCAATAAAATCGTATAATCTCTAAAACAATGGTTGAAACAAAAATAGATATTTTGAGAACCACCACACTGATTTTAATAATTTTTACCTCGTTGTGTGGGGAAAAAAGTAGAGCTTTTTCATCGATTAAAAAAAATCTAAAACATTTTCGGAAAATAAGAATAAACACGCCATTTTAAAGAATCAAGAATAATTCTATCCGCCATCCTAAAATTTAGGATGGCGATAACTTTGATCATGATCTTAAAAAAGCAATCAATTCTCACCAGGATGTTGTTTATTTCCACTAACATCGGTTCAGTAGTACTGAATTTATAAGTAAATAAATGCAGAGATGATTGGCAAGCAATCGTATAATATGCAAAACAATGGTTGAACAAAAATATTTTTTTATAGAACCACTGAACCAATTTTGCTAAATCGTACCTTGTCGTACCTGGGAAGAACGCAGCTTTCTTACTATTTTAAAAAAATAATTAGAGCATATTCGCAACACAAGAATAAACGAGCATCTTTCAAAGGTACATTTTAATTTCGTCCGCTATCTTGGATTTAGAGATGGCAGACAAAAAAATGATAAATTAGTCAAAACTCTAATTAATTCTTTGGCAAGTGTAGTTTGTCCCATTAATATCGACTGTATAGTTCAAAAGTTATAATAAAAAAAATGTCCAGGTTTTTTTGACCCACCCTGTAAAGGAAACGAGTTTAGAAACTGCTTAACCGATTTTATAGAACCCCCCCCCCTAATTGCGCCTCTAATATATTTATTTATTTATTTCCAAGGAGTAGCACATATAAGAAAAATTCAGAAGAATAATTTAGGTACCTAAAAAAAAGTAACATATGGGTTAGCCAATTTGGAAAAAAAATATAGATATAAAAGAAAAGAAAATGGGAATAAATTGCTAGACTGAATAATGAAAATCTTATATTTTTATTTTATATTATTTGCATAATAATTAAGGGCCTTAATTCTGCCAAAGTGGCGCCAGCGCCAGTAAATAAAACATATCCAGCTAGGTATAGAGCTAAATAATTTATCAAAAATTCGCTAAACATAGGTAAGTACCTAGTCCAGATTATCTAGATTATTTTTTTTTAATCTAGGTACTGTAGTCATAGATTTTACTGGAATATCGGCCATTTTTTGTGTACCGAGCAAAGCCGATTAGTAATCAGTTTCTATGTGACTATGCTTGGGGTTGGGCTGTTTACGTCTTGGAGGTGCCCTAGCTAAGGACACTCATCGTAAAGGCAAGCTTTATAGGAAGCGAAGCTAACGTCAAGCTTTCTATTTTTTGGTTATTATTTTTGACATGTTTTCCTCGGTTTCGCATTGGCGGTTCTGTTTTATTTTAAAGATGTTGTTTTACACAGTATGGAGGTACCTAAGCTATATATATTTATGTAATTAAAAAGTTATGCTGCAAACTATCTTGAAACTGTATCATTATTAAATAGATCTTTAGACTATGTTAAAACCACATTTTTAAAATAACAACGAGCCGCCAATATAAAATCAGAGTTAGGCTTCGCTACCTGTAAAGCTTGCTTGACGATGAGTGACCTTAGCCCTAGCCCCGTAGTGGGCGCCCCTGTAGGTATTCTATTTTTGCAAATGGCCGGTCCGCAATCGGCCAGCCCTGGGCTGAGTTGAGTATGTATACTTCGATTTAAATTTGTCTCTCTGTGACATCCACACTTACATAATTATGTTTTCGTTTTATTTGTGACCCCGCGTAGAAATCGAGCAAAAGCTGTTCCGGCAAAGTGTTTTTTTGTTTTTAATCAAAGTTTATTGAATTTAAAGGTAAGTAGATCTGAGGGCACGGCAGTGCCTCGCCAAGTTCGCGCGCTGTAACCATCTTTTAGATCTCCATGGAGTTAACAACCCCTCCAAGTTTCATGGAATTCCATAAAGTAGTAAAGTAGTTACGAAATTTCAAAAAACGTCGAAATTGCCACTCACTGACTCACTCACTCACTCATGTATAGATCATCAATATTCTACTATACTTCCAGACATGCTACAAAGCTGAAATTTGGCAGATTGATAGAAATTATGACCAAACCCCTGGAAAAAATCATAAAACTCCAAAATTTTAATTTACTCCCCTTCCCTATACATTTAAAGTTATGTAAAAGTAGCATCGCCCACTTCCAGAAATGATAGAGAGTTGACCTTTGGCAGACTGATAGGACCTATGATAAAACTATAGGAGAAAATCAAAAAACCCCAAAATTTTTATTTACTCCCCTCCCCTATACATTTAAAGTTATGTAAAAGTAGCATTGCCCACTTCCAGAAATGCTAGAGAGTTGAGCTTTGGCAGACTGATAGGAACTATGATAAAACTATGGGAAAAAATTAAAACACCCCAAAATTCTAATTTACTTCCCTCCCCTATAAATGTAAAGTTAAGTAAAAGTAACATTGCCTACTTCCAGACATGCTAGAGAGCTGAGCTTTGGAAGACCGATAGTAACTATGATAAAGTTATAGAAAAAAATTAAAACACCCCAAAATTCTAATTTACTTCCTTCCCCTATAAATGTAAAATTATGTAAAAGTAACACTGCCCACTTCCAGAAACGCTAGAGAGCTGAACTTTTTAAGACTGAAAGACAATATGATAAAACTATATGAAAAAATTTAAAAACTCCAACATTTTAATTTACTCTCCTCCCCTATAAATGTAAAGCTATGTAAAAGTAAGATTACCCACTTCCAGAAACGCTAGAGAGCTGAGCATTGGAAGACTGATAGGAACTATAATAAAACTATAGGACAAAATTTAAAAACACGACAATTTTAATTTATTTCCCTCTCCTATACATGTAAAAGTAACATTGTGCACTTTCAGAAACGCTAGAGAGCTGAGCTTTGAAAGGCTGATGGGAACTACGACAAAACCATGGAAAAAAATTAAAAAAACCTCAAAAATTTAAGTAAGGCATTGCAAAAATTTTGAACAATATTCCGCATATTTTACTACTTTAAAAATTAAGTATTATCCAATTCCTTTAAAAAAGAAGTGAAATCATAACAAAAACATTTCATGTAAAAAAAAGCCAAGTACGCGAAAATGGCATTCCGTAAAAAGAATTGAGATAAAAGTAAAGCCAATACAAATTTCAAAATAAAAGGTTCAGACAGACAGATAGACAGACAGACGGCGCAACAAAAAAGTTTCAAAATCAGCTGAAACGCAAAGAAATATAAACTCACACTACTATAGTATAGTAGTCGTGTGAGCTAAAATCGTGGGGCGCTTTGTGCCATATTTTCTTTGTATATCGAGAGTCCGACGATTTTTCACAATAATACTAGTATTTTTCGTTCATTATTGTTTTCAACTAATATTAAGAATTATTTTTAACTGTTTAGTTTGAAGCGTGTTTTTTAGTTTTTTTAACTATATTTATTTTTTACTTTTTAGTTTAATGTGCTGTGAAATCGTGTTTTTTAATTAACTATATTACGTCGGTATACTGGCAAAATACACTCAAAGTCATTTTTTTTTAGTTTTTGAGCCATGGTGAAACCTGGCCGTTACAACCAAATTTAAAAAATACATTAAATCACAGACTTCACAAAATCTATAAAATATTACTAAAATTTCAAAAAATAAATTTTTACATAGGTACTTACATACGTTCTCCATTATTCAATCCATAAATAATGTCAAATTCAGGAGTTTCTCAATGAAATCAAATGTCTCAAATGTTGTTCCTAATTTCAAAACTTCTTAAAATGCGATTTTCTCAAAACTAAATTTTTGACTTAATGTATGTTGCCAGTATACCGATGATTTATTTTGACAATAATACTAGTAACAATAAAAATAAATTATCCTGATCAGGATAATGAGAAAAACTTAATAAGGAATATTTCTTGTGGGGAGGGGAGCGAGACCTCATTAAGCCGTTTTTTAACCTATTTTATTGTTTTATTCCTGAAATATATGAAAAATGTCTGCGAAATTATTAATCTTGGCGTTGTTACAGGTTCTTGATAAGTGTATACAAAGTCTAAATTAAATTTGTTCGTTTTTGCAAAATTCTTAGGCTTGGGAGGGGGGGGGAGCGGATTCCCGAAGTACCCCCAAGGGTGCGCCTGGAAAATTATTGTATTGTCACCGGTTCTTGATAAGTGTACAAAGTTTAAATTAAATCTGTTCGTTTAAAGTAGGTCAAAATCTAGTCCAAAGGAGTCAGTTACAAACATACATACCTACCTACAAACATACAGGTGAAGCTAATAAAAGCGTGTCAAAAATAAGAAATTACAAAATACGAAAACTTTTATTTAAAACTTGTTATTTCCCCACAATTTTTATTCTGGTAACGGAGTTTTCAGAAATTGAGTAAAAATCTGATTTGAAAAAAAATAAAGCGACCTAAATACCCAGAACTACTGCGTTTTTCAGATGGCTGTACGTAGGTTTTGGTACCTAGGCTGGGTCTTGGGTCGAGATGGTCCCATTTAAAAATGAACGAAATCCACCTAACGCAAGCCAAATAAAAGGGTGAAGATAGATTAAAAAAATTGGAGTTTATGTGAAAATATGGCGTGTGTGATATCGAACGAAAGGTAATTGAGTCTGCAGTTAAACAAAATACATTTTAGTTTATTTTAAAAAAAGGGTGGGGGTAAATGTCAAAAATTAGAGTTTAAATGAAAATATGGCTTGTGTGGTATTAAAAGAAAGGTAATTGAGTCTGGAGTTAAACAAAATACATTTTAGTTTAAAAAAAAAGGTGGGGGTAAATTTAAAAAATTAGAGTTTAGGTCAAAACATGGCTTGTGTGGTATCAAACGAAAGGTATTTGAGTCTGGAGTTGAATAAAATATATTACAGTTTTTAGTTATACTGTCATAAATAAGTTTAAATTCGGATCATTTTACTATAGTTCAATGAATAGAGCCCAAAATAGGGGGGTTACCCTACAAAAGGTCCGGTAGTTCTGAATTTTGGATATGTTGTTAAGCTCAGGAGGGTAGTTAAAAATCTGAGTTTTCGTCACCCTCACCCCTGTGCTCCCTCCGCCATCTTAAAAAAACCATCAAAAATTGGCACTTTTTTTAGTTTTTTGCCTTTAATTTCGTTCCAATACACTAAATCGCAAAAAGAGTTATATGAAATTTTTTAGAGGATATAATTATCTACAATTGGGTGGTACTATGGTTGTCCTACGGGCAGCAGTTACGGAGCTAGGTAATTTCCAAAAATGACTAAAATCACGTGCTTGGGCAAATTTTCAGATGTTTTCTACTTTAGACGGCATAAGCTCCGAAATACTTTGTTCTAGGGTAAAAGTTCTAAGAACATATCTCGTAGAGAATTTTATCAGCTACAAAATCCATTCTTTAAATATTGTAATGGAGTGGGAGTAACTTTTAACTTACAGTAAGTAAGTTAAAAAATAATCATTTTTTAAAATTTAGTGCTTTAAACGGCACGTTTGTTATTTATTTTTATTTTTTTGTGTAAATTTAGTGACGTACAAAAAGGTAAGAGAGCTTAGGGGTCAAACACCTCCATAAACTAACCACCTCTTCCAAAACCCCCCAGACCCCCCCAAAATCTAACATATTTAGGTTTTCCCAAATTTTCTCAAAAAATACGCTTCTAAGAGAAAAATATGTAATATACTTTATTGTAGGCGATGACATTTCCTTTTGAAAAAGGTACAACTCGATGGTGGTCAACTATTTATAAACTCTTCAGCGGCGTCCGTTAATTGAAGTAATTTAAAAAAGTAAAAAAATATCCATGTTTTTTCCATGATTTATTCGATTTTCTTTTAAACCAAGGTTTATAGAACAAAATGTGTTATACATTATTGTAGCAAATAAAATTTCCTTTAAAATGCTGTACGAGGAAGTCGGATTGGTTTCATGGTTATAAATTCAGAGGCGCCCGTAAATTTAACCAATTTTAAAAAATCACAAATTAAATTATTTTTGTTACAAGTTTTATCTAATTTTTTCAAAAACTAAGCCTAATTTAAAAAAATGCTATATTTAAAAATACATTTAAAGAATAAATTTTGTAGCCGATAAAATTCTCTACAAGATATGTTCTTAGGACTTTTACCCTAGAACAAAGTATTTCGGAGCTTATGCCGTCTAAAGTAGAAAAAGTCTGAAAATTTGCCCAAGCACGTGATTTTAGTCATTTTTGGAAATTACCTAGCCCCGTTACTGCTGCTCGCAGAACAACCATAGTACCACAAAATTGTAGATAATTATATCTTCTAAAAAATTTCATATAACTCTTTTTGCGATTTAGTGTACTGTAACGAAGTTACAGGCCAAAAACTACAAAAAGTGCCAATTGTTGATGGTTTTTTCAAGATGGCGGAGGAAGCACAGGGGTGGGGGTGACGAAAACTCAGATTTGTGACTACCCTTTCGACCTTAATAACACATCCAAAATTCAGAACTACCGGACCTTTTGTAGGGTAAAACTCCTCTATTCATTGTACTACTATAGCAATAACCAATATTGCTGCGCTTGCACTAATTTCGTCTATAAAAGCCGATGCTGGATAATAGACCGGCATCACTCTAGCAAGTGGCATCACTCTAGCAAGTGATCAACCCAGTATACCACTGAAATACGTGGTCCCTACTAAACACACCCAGTACACCACTGAAATACGTGGTCCCTACGAACCCAGTACACCATTGAAATAATGTGGTCCCTACTTAACATACCTAAGTAAAACCTCACTATGGTGGTTACGCTTTATGGCCCATAAGGCCAACTCTCTACGGCCTATAAGGTCTATTTCTTATGGCCCCTATGTCAACTCTCTCCAGCCAGCATCCCTCTTTTTACATTATTTAATTATTTATAGCAATAACCTCTATTCCTGTTAATCTGTTTTCTTATATAAAATACATGTATAAATGTGGATTGTTTATACTTAATTTTCATATTCCCCTAAATCCCTCAGTCACAAGGGCACTAAATAACAAACCTTGTGATATATATGGTAGAGACACCACTTGTCACAAATATAGTCGTGCCAATATTAGCTTACACGTACACTATAATTAAAGTACCTAGTGTGAGCGTAGGTGCCCATATATTAGCAGAGTATTTTTTTTAGTCCTTGCCGTATATTCATCTTGTAAGCCTATTATGACATCAATAACGTGCTTGTATATTTCATTTGTTATTTTCTTCCCCGTGACATCCAGTGTATATTTTTCTTATTTGCATACATATACCTGTAACATACTTGCACACATTTGTGACATCCCTAACGTCTTTGTATATTTTATTTGTTATTTGTTTCCTAGTGACATCCAGTGTATATTTCTTATTTTTATGGAGGTACTTGTTACATCCGTTATTTTTATGAAACGTTGGCAACATTGCTGGATGTCACAAGTTAACACAAATATTTAGGGATGTTACAACGTCAAAATTTTTTGTATATACAATGGACGCCACAAAGATATGAAAAATTTTATTTCTAAATTTGTGAGTTTATACAAATATTTTTATGGAATTAAAAATAAAATATTTTTTATTACATTTCATATTTTTTATTTTTGGATAACACCAGGTTTTAAAGTGGATGTCACAAAAACCGACTTTTTGCTGGATGTCACAAGATACAACGGTCGAGTATATATTTATATATATATATATATATATATATATATATATATATATATATATATATATACAAATATATATATACAGTGAAACCGCCCATAAGCGGACACTCACGGTTCCGTCCATTTTGTCCGCTTATTGGAGGTGTCCGCTTATAAGAGGGAATTGCGAAATTTTAATATATTATATTTATTAACAATTTACGCTACTTGTGTTTTTCCGATATTAAATTTTTCAGCGATCTTTTGTGCTGATAAATGTTCCTTCTCCGAAACGTTAACAACTTCCATTTTTTCACATAAACTAAGAAGTTTTTTACTAGGCACTATTTCAAAAAGATCTATTACTACCCAATTGAACAATAAAATAAAACAGCAGTTCCGCCCCCGCCGAATAAAATATGTTATAAATACGACAGAAGAATTTAGTCTCCGCATTAAAACGGATATGGGTAATTCCCTGGCTGCAGAGTGCGTTGTTGCCAACATACTACACAATATTTATGCCCATGTTGTGCAGTGCTCCGTCCCGTTGTCAGAGGTTCGCGTCCGGTTAAGGGAGATTTTAAAACTTTTTAACCAAAAAAAGTTGTCCGCGTCCGGTTATTGGAGTGTCCGGTTATAGGAGTGAATTTTACATGTAAATAAATAGGGAAAAGCGTAGTTCCAAAAAATTTGTCCGCCTAAAGGGAGTGTCCGCTTAATAGAGGTGTCCGCAAGGAGAGGTTTCACTGTATATATAAATTTTTTAGAGTTATATCATGGTAACTCATTTAGACTTGGTACCAGAATTGTGGGTAGATTGGCCAGTAAAATTTTAAAAAAAGAAATCATGCCACTTAAAATAATTTTTGATTTTTGTAAATTGCGTACAATAATAAGAATAAACTTCCATAACAATCAAGCACAGAAAACTATAAAAATCTATTAAAAAAAAGATGTAAGGACATTGAACGGAGTAGATCAAGAAAATTACCAAAGGTTGTGAATTGAAAAGGAATATTTTTCTAAATGAAATATTATTATTTATATTAATATTTTTAATTTATTGTATGTATCTGTACTTTTCTTTTTTTTTGTAAAAATGTAATAATACTTTTTTTATGTTCTATATTCCCGCTTTTTAATTATCTATTAAATAATTTCTTAAACTATACATTATGTGCATTTTTTTCTCTTTGTTTTTTGTCTATTTGTTAAGAACAATATTTGTGCTTTTCCTTTTTTTAAATAAATTCGTTTTTAATTATTATCGCAAAATAATTTCTTTACATACTTTTAGAACAATTGGACAAATTATATAGGTACTACACGACGACATTATGTGTAGTTTTTTTTTCACTTTAAGTATTTAAATTTAATTTATTTAACGGATATTTCAACTATAAAATCATTTTTCATCCTTTTATTTAATGTAAAGACAATATTTTTAAATGTACAATGCCTCAATTTTGAATAAAATTTATATATTATATTTATCGGTTTCACAACGTTCTACGTCTTCCGATACCCAATCTCCACTCGTTTCTGTTTGCCCATAATTCATCATCTAGGCCTCTTATTCTTATTTCACTGTCTATTCCTTCTCTCCAGCTTCTCCTTGGCCGTCCTCGTTTTCTTCGGCCAGTTGGTTTCCATTGTAGTATTTGTTTAGGTAGTCTTTCGTCATTCATTCTTTGTACATGTCCGTACCACACCAGTTGTTTTGTTCTTATATCATCCACTAAAGTACGTTCACCTACTGTCATAATTTCTCTTATTCTTTGATTTGTAACTTTTCTCTTTTTGATTTCCCTGAATAAAATTTAATTTGCATAAAGAAAATAGCTCTGAAAGCACATAAAATCCAATAAAACGATAGGCGCGCTTTCTGCCTAGCACAGCGAGTTTGACCTTGAACATCGATTGCAGACAGATTCGGCAAACTGAGCAATCCTGTCTAGTGTATAGTCGTTGAGTAGAATACATATAGTTTTGTGCCTACAGTGAATTTTTTAAGTTAACTAATCAGTCGAAAACTGAAATTAAACCGAGAACATTTTTGGGCTATAATTTGTTCGAAGGAAATTATCTCAACAAGAATGCCTTGCCGAGTTAATTTCTGTTTTCGGTAATGAACCACATCAGTCAACAGTTTCTCGTTAGTATGGAGAATTCAAGCGTGGACGGATTACCCTTAGCGACGATCCGAGGCCAGGTGCACCAAAAACGGCTGTCACCCAGGAAAACATCGATGCTGTAGGCATGCTCATCACGGACGATGTGACATATCGCAAGATTGAAGCTTCATTGGGAATTTCAGACCTCAATTGAAAAAAATTTGCATGAAGAATTAGTGGTAAGAAAATGATTTTCCCGCTGGATACTGCATCTGTTAACCGAAAAACAGAAAGAAGCTATGGTCAATTGGTGTCGGAAAACTCTGGACCGCTTTGAGGCTGGAAACTCGAAAAACGTGTAAAGCATTGTCAGTGTTGATCGATCGTGGATTTACTCATATGAACCCAAAAATAAACGCCAGTCGTCTGTTTGGGTGTTTCAAGATGAAGAAAAGCCAACAAAAGTCATCCGTTCTCGAAGTGTATCCAAAAAGATGGTCACGCAGCAACAATTCCTCTTGAAGATCAAATAACTGTTACTGCCCATTGCGATCGCTGAGCTTCGAAAGTCGAACCCCGAACGACGAATGCAAGACAATGCAAGTACGCACAAAGCACAAAAAATCTTTGAATTTTTAACCCAACAAAACATCAAATTGTTGGACCATCCTCCATACGGTCGCGACTCAAGTCCCAACGATTTCTAAACTTTTTGAAACATCAAGAAAGGACTGCATGGTAGATTTCAGTCGCCAGAGGAAGCAGTCGACGCCTTTAAGAATGCAATTTTGATAGTACCAACAAACGAGTGAAGTTACAGCTTTGACAACTGGTTTGAGCGCATACAAAAGTCCTTTAATGTTCGTGGAGAATACCTCGAGAAGCAGTAGTCTTTATCTAGTGTTTTATTCCAGCTGTATATGCAAAACTTCAAACACAACCCTCGTAATTGGTTTGAATTTGGGTATTTTTATTTATTTATTTTTTTATCTACGGCATACCCATTTACACAATTTACAATGCCTACTCCTAATTAAAAGTAACAAATTTTGAAAAATGTAAATGATATTCAGAATAACTATGAAACTAACTCAAAATGTCATAAAATACTCATTTTGGTAAAAAAAACCATGTTAAAAAAATATTAAACACAATAGAAAAACAGTTTAAAATCTAGATATCTCAATATAATATTTGGCAACAAGTGTCTAGCGGCAATCAGTTATAAAATCTATCAAGCTCAGTCTTAAATTTTCCAGCGCTAGAACCAAGAAAGTTAATAGAACCATTGTTATAGGTTCATGGCGGTTATAATTTGTCCAATGAAAGGAACTTTAAAGAGTTCTATGTATCTCTGCCGTCTAATTGGGGTGTTAAAATTAACTAACTCCAGTAAATCCGGACAGTTTATAAAGCCCTTTATCACTTCATGCAGAAGCATTAGGTCACATTTATGTTCAAAGGTCACATTTATGTTCAAAGTTCACCTCACCTCATTATATGTGTATTTACCACTAAGGCACCCACACCTATATGCTACAGTTCCCGATATTTTTTTTCTAGACCTTCTCCAAAAGATCAATGCAGTTATCATATTGTGGATTCCATACCACTGAACAATACTTTAAAAATGACCAAACCAAATATTTTATTTTTTCAATGTGCTCCTTAAAGGTTAATTGAAAGTGAAAAAGAACTCCCAGATCCTTTATTTGATTACAAATTACTAACTTGGAATATGGAATAGCTAAATTCAATAGGGTTTGGTGACTTTTAAAAGGATATCTGATAAAACTAAAATAATGTCAACCAAATCAATCAAGAAGATTTTAAACAATACAGGCCCGAATAAGAACCCTGCTGGTACCAAAGATGCAACAATAAACTCAAAAGACAGGCTAGAGCCATACTTAACTCTCTGCACTCGATCAATTCAAAACAATTATCCATTTACCATCCAAAGTGCTTCAGCTTAGAAAGAAGAATGCCATGATCAACCCTGTCAAAGGCTTTAGAAAAGTCTGTGAATGACAGAGTCGACCTGGAATACCTCCTCCATCGCGGTAGATCTCCTGGTAAGAAGCTAAGTTGTTCCTTATTCAAGGTACCCCTAAATGCCCAACCAACCTTGTAAGCCAATGTAGGTATTTTTAACATCATCTCTCTTACCTGACTTGAACATTGGCTTTAAAATACTACTTTTCGAAAAAGAAAGAAGAAAGTATAGGATTTATAGACCATTTTATTCTTCACCTTATTTATGAAATTCTGAAAATCACCGTCCCTGAGCATTCGGCATTCATTTCTTAAGGCGCCCAAGAGCGGACATTCGAGAAACACCTGCGGGGCATACGTTGTGGGACGAGGTAAAAAAAAGTGTCGAGGAGGCGGCGTTTACCGCCCCGTCAACCTCCCCTAAAAGTGCCACCAACACCTTATGTTCTCAGTCCGGGCCGCGATAAACTTACACCCGGGCTAGCGCGAAGGACATCGTTTAACCCTCCCGTACGTCTCCACCGCATTGTCTAGCGTGCAGCCACGTCTCGCGGCGCTTTCTTTGACGATGCTTAGCTACATTTACCCAATATTATATTTTATATTATATTTTCGGGCATCAGAGAAGCGGTCCACTCGGATCTGTTTAGTTTGATACCAGTAGTTAGTACAATGAATAGAGGAGTTTTACCCTACAAAAGGTCCGGTAGTTCTGAATTTTGGATATGTTATTAAGGTCGAAAGGGTAGTTAAAAATCTGAGTTTTCGTCAGCCCCACCCCTGTGCTTCCTCCGCCATCTTAAAAAAACCATCAAAAATTGGCACTTTTTGTAGTTTTTTGCCTGTAACTTCGTTCCAGTACACTAAATCGCAAAAAGGGTTATATGAAATTTTTTAGAGGATATGAGGTGGTACCATGGTTGTTCTGCGAGCAGTAGTAACGGAGCTAGATAATTTCTAAAAATAACTAAAATCACGTGCTTGGGAAAATTTTCAGATTTTTTCTACTTTAGACGGCATAAGCTCCGAAATACTTTGTTCTAGGGTAAAAGTTCCAAGAACATATCTTGTAGAGAATTTTATCAGCTACAAAAGCCATTCTTTAAATGTATTTTTAAATATTGTAATGGAGTGGGAGTAACTTTTAACGTAAAGTTAGTAAGTTAGAAAATAATAATTTTTTTAAATTTAGTGCTTTAAACGGCACGTTATTTATTTATTTTTATTTTTTTGTGTAAATTTGGTGACGTACAAAAAGGTAAGAGAGCTTAGGCTTAGTTTTTGAAAAAAATTAGATAAAACTTGTAACAAAAATATTTTAATTTGTGATTTTTTAAAATTGGTTAAATTTACGGACGCCTCTGAATTTATAACCATGAAACCAATCCGACTTTCTTGTACAGCATTTTAAAGGAAATTTTATTTGCTACAATAATGTATAACACATTTTGTTCTATAAACCTTGGTTTAAAAAAAAATCGAATAAATCATGGAAAAAACATGGATATTTTTTTACTTTTTTAAATTACTTCAATTAACGGCCGCCGCTGAAGAGTTTATAAATAGTGGACCCCCATCGAGTTGTACCTTTTTCAAAACGAAATTTCATTGTCTACAATAAAGTATATTACACATTTTTCTCTTAGAAGCGTATTTTTTGAGAAAATTTGAGAAAACCTGAATATGTTAGATTTTGGGGGGTCTGGGGGGGTTTTTTGAAGAGGTGGTTAGTTTAAGGAGGTGTTTGACCCCTAAGCTCTCTTACCTTTTTGTATGTCACTAAATTTACACGAAAAAATAAAAATAAATAAAAAACGTGCCGTTTAAAGCACTAAATTTAAGTCAAAAGTTACTCCCACTCCGTTACAATATTTAAAAATACATTTAAAGAATGGATTTTGTAGCCGATAAAATTCTCTACAAGATATGTTCTTAGACCTTTTACCCTAGAACGAAGTATTTCGGAGCTTATGCAGTCTAAAGTCGAAAAAATCTGAAAATTTGCCCAAGCACGTGATTCTAGTCATTTTTGGAAATTATCTAGCTCCGTTACTACTGCTCGCAGAACAACCATGGTACCACCCAATTGTAGATAATTATATCTAAAAAATGTCATATAACTCTTTTTGCGATTTAGTGTACTGGAACGAAACTAAAGGCAAAAAACTAAAAAAAGTGCCAATTTTTTATGGTTTTTTCAAGATGGCGGAGGGAGCACAGGGGTGGGGGTAACGAAAACTCAGATTTTTAACTACCCTCCTCAGCTTAACAACATATCCTAAATTCAGAACTACCGGACCTTTTGTAGGGTAACCCCCCTATTTTGGCCTCTATTCATTGAACTAAGTGTACTTATTCGTTTATTGAGTGCATTTGGGTAGTAACTTTGATTATATAACAGTCGTGTAAACATTGGTAGTAGGTATGGATGAACGAAGAAAAGGCAAAAAATGGAGACTTCGACTTAATGCGAAGAGGAAAAAAAAAGGCCCAAAAAAAGTGGTAAGTGCAAATTTTGAACGATAGTTTTTTGCCACTTTTCTTTTTTTTTAACTATGTTTAATATGTATAATATGGAAGCGTACTCCTTTTATTTTAGGGTCCTGGTACGATGCTAACTCTAACTGTACCGAAGGGTCCCAAGGTTTCTTCAACTTGTGGTAACCAGAAACACAGTGAGGCCAGAGGTATTTATAAGGTTAGTCATATAGGTACTTAAATATATTTCAACTTTTTTATAAAATAGGGGTAATTCCTGGTGGAGACATTAAAGAAACTAATTTTAGCTTTTAAGGGGGGTGAGTTCCGTTTGGTTCAGGGGAGAGGGCAGTAGAAGACTCAGATTTTTTTTAGATTTAATAATAATTAAAGGAAATATATTTAAAATCTTCTGATTTTTGTTTTGATACCTTTAGAACTGTAAATTTTTACCCTCCGAATACCTGCATCGGGCGAGAAAAGGGAAAGTAAGTCGACAGAAAAAATTCCGAGATAACACTCAACATGAGGGGAAGAGGGGGTGTTTTTTTGACAGAATATATAACTACTTATGTCTGTAAAACTTAATGAACCGAACCGCACCTCAGCGAATAAAAACGTATTTTTGACCCTCATTTTAGGGACTAGAAACGCATTTTTGTCTCTTATTTCAGAGAATAAAAATTTTAGTCCACGAAAGTCAAGAAATTAGTACATGTTTATATCAAGGGATAAACGTGCCACTTTTTTCCCGGAGGCGAAAAGTTTGTAGTTTGACAAGCTAGGGGGGACAATTCGCCGCGTGATTAAAAATAATAAGAACAATTTTATCACAGGGTTTATGCGATTTTTCGCACTTTTTGACTTTTTTCCGCGTTTTCTCTATTTTTTAGGAGGTTCTCGGTTTTCACGTTTTTATTAGAAATTTAATTTTTTTATTTCTTTATATGTCACTTTTAATCCCTATTATTACTTTTCATGCCTAAAGTGCGAAAAATAAAATTTAGGCCACTATAGTTAAGTCTGTTTTTTTTTTGCAAACAATTTTAATAAAACGGGGCCATATAAGCGCAAAAGATAGTATAGTATATCTCTTTTTATCATTTGGCAAATTGTAGCTCTCACTAAGCTCCTACTACGCATTTTTTGCCTTGAGATAGAAAGTGTCACTTTAGTACCTAGGTATATAATGTTCTATTTTTCTAGCAAATTTTTTTTCTTTAAAATATTTTTCTACCAAATGTATTTAAAATAGAAAATCGTTATACAGGACTCCATAAGACTTCCACAAGATTGCCACAGGACTATACAGGACCCCAAGGGTACTGGCACCTAAGGGGTGCCCTAAGCATGATTAAGTGGGGAGGCCGGCAAAGGCAAATCAACTCTCTAAGAAAAACGAGAGTTAAGACGTTTTTTTTTTGTTGGTCGCGAATTTTTTTATGGGCCCCTGTCAGTCAGGACTATACAGGACACTACAAGCCCAAGTCCCGTAGGAAGGTGTACAAATTTGGTTAAGCTGATCACCCCTCGGTTTTTATAAAAAAAACAAATTATATTAATAACACGCCGTAGATAGATTGACAATTCACATACAACATATTTGAACTTATATTTACACAGTAACAAAAATATTAAAAGATGGCTAAATAAAGTGAAAATACGACAGTGTCAAAAAGTGCCATTTTCCATACCAAACTCATCCAAAAAAATTGCCGCACGCGAGTGTAAAAAACAATTTGTAATTTTGAATTTAGTAAAACCCCTATCAAAGGAAGAGAGGATACGAACATTTTATAAATTGTGAGCGTTTTAAACGTCCCAGATGCCATTTTATTTTAACAATTTATTATTTAGAAGAATATCACCAGTAAGACGGAAATTTTTCCCCGTTTAAAACAAAGATCTATTTCCTATAAAAAAAAATTATTATAAAATTGTCGCTTTGTGACTATATTTAAGCATAATTTTATCTAATTCATTTTGTTTAAATTTAAAAATAATTCTGGTCCTAGACAAAAGATTACTTTTAATATTTAAGGAAAGTTTTTGTAAAAATCTGTAGCCGTCTTGGAGAAAACCGTGTATTTCTAAACAACCACAAATTACATTTACACTAGAATATCGGCGCAACTCTGACCCTTAAAAATCTGTGTCATTATATTGATCTAAAAAAATGTCAAAAGGGTGGATGGAATTATGTATATTCAATTAATGCTAAATAAGCAGTGATTTTTAGACAGGTAATTAAAGTATTTTTATAGGTATTTTGTGGCACCCCTGTACATATTCAGGAAATAGCGTCCAGTAAACAATGCTGGTCTCACTGTTTAAAATTACACATAGAAACCTCAAACACGGGTTAAGCCTTATAGAAACAGCCCTTTTTCGAACATTTTGTTCTCTAGGAGTTAACAATGTTAAGGTGAAAATGTCTAATTAACATCCTCCTGTATAAAATATATAAATTAAAAAAACACCGGTACTTATACACGTGCAAATGTTTATATTTTCTTCCAATCACTTACACACAATTTGTTTGTTTATAGTCCGCCCTATTTTTTAGTGTGTAAAGTGAAGACGAAAACGTGCCACTTTCCATACCAAACAACTCAATTCAAAAACAGTGCGGAAAGTATATGAGAATGTCAAATATAATTTACCATTTTGATTTGGTAAAACCCCTATCAAGGGGTGAAAGGGACTAAAAATTTCAAATGCTGCCTCGGGCGCCAAAAATGCTAGCTGCGGCTCTGATGGTCCGGTTTCGTAAAAAACCGAAAAGGCAAGGATATTGCTATCGTTTTAAAAATAATTCTTAGCGACCAGCAGAGGGCCCCACTTTATTGATGACAAAAGCGGCAATTGTTGGTCTTGTAAGGGTTTAACAATACACTTCCTACCAGATGACCTGCAATTTTTGTATTTTTCTTTTTTATTTATTTAGAGGAATATCCCTTGTAGGCCCGAAATTCTTCCCCGATTGAATCAGATAACAATTTCCTATTAAAAAAATTATATGAAAATGATCGATTTTTGACTATAAATATGCATAATTTCATGCTATGCGAACCGAACCGAACCGGACCAAAGATCACTTTAAACGATAAAAAAAAGTTTTTGTTAAAACCTTTAGCCGTCTTCAAGAAAAGCGTGTATTTCCAAACCCTTACATTAGCACGAAAATATCGGCGTGAGTCGGCCCCTTAAGGTTTGAAATGACTCATACTTAGTCTCATCACTCGACATAAGATAATCCCTAGGGCACTTTTTCTTTTCAACTGTCTTCTGCACCAAATCTGAGCTAAACCAACGTGGAAAAGATGAGGATCTGTATCTTTTAACTGAAACATAACAAGAGACAGCCTGCAAAACATTGTCACAAAAGAAATTTACAGCCTCTTCGATGCCGAGTTCTCCCAACTGAGACCAGTCAAATAATGCAATAGGATTATTAAGAGAAATAAAATCAGAATTTCTAAAATTTAAGTAGAACTCTTCAAATCTAGCCTTTTTACAAACATTGTCAACATTAAAAGTTAAAAGTAAAAGACAAAGCTTTATGATGTAAAGAATTACTGTGAAGCAAATCAGCCGACTCTGTCACCAATATGTCAAAGCTGCAAAAAAATAAATCTAATAACCTATTATTACTATTTTAATGAGTAATTCTTACGTTCATACGACTTCTATAACATATAACGATAGTGCCTTTGTTTTGACGAAGTGTTCAACTTCTTTAAAGTCAATTAAAATAAAAGAGTCTTTACCTAAAATAACTGAATTAAGTTGACCTTTTTATTTCTTGTAATATATTTTTTATAATTCTTAAAAATGTTTGGCACCACACAAAACAAAATCAAAAAACAATTGATGTCATTAATTGTTGCTAATTTGTTGCTAATTTGTTGCGACAAAATTAATTTTGTTGCTGTAGCCGTTTACGAGAAAATTGTGGTCCCCTCAGGTTTACCGTAAAGCTAGGGGGACCACGCATATCTTCAATTTGAGGCCAAGTACAAAACTAGTTTTTATGGCATTAATTGTTGCTCTGAAGGCCCAAGAATAATCAATAATAACATTTTCAAAAACCTTACAGTTTTTCTTCCAATTGACAAAAAACTGTTTTTTTTTCAATAGAACTTCTCTGGCCCCGGCTGCAAATTTTTTTTACTGGCATATAATTCTATCTATTTGTTGCTAATTTGTTGCGGTAAACGGATTTGGTTGCTGCAGTGGTTATTATAAAAACGGCGGTCCCTCTAGCTTTACGGTAAAGCTAGGGGGACCACGCGTATCTCCGATTTGATAAGGAGTAGAAAGGTCAATTTTGCGGCATTATTTGTTGCTCGGAAGGCCCATCAACAATCAAAAGTAATATGGTCAAAAAAGTTAACCGTTATTTTTTTATAGGCAAAAAACCATTTTTTTAAGTAAAGCTACTGAAACCAGCCATATCTCGTCACTGGATTGAGCTATCGAGATGAAACAAAAACTGGATTTTGTTGCTCGCCTAGTTCGAATTTGTTGCGGTAAAATCCATTTTGTTGCCGCCTTATTTTTGAAAAAGTTGTTATTTCGTAACATTGTAGGGGTCATAACTCAAAAATGAACTAGGGGGCCCAAGAGTTTCATATGCCGTTAAATAGAGGGTAACGAGTACTAATTAGTTGCGGAAGAACCAATTTTGTTGCTGTAGCCGTTTTCGAGAAATATGCGAAAAACAAGTTTTGGTAAAGTTAGGGGGACCAGCCATATCTCGTCAATGGATTGAGCTATCGAGATGAAACAAAAACTGGATTTTGTTGCTCGCCTAGTTCGAATTTGTTGCGGTAAAATCCATTTTGTTGCGGCCTTATTTTTGAAAAAGTTGTAATTTCGTAACATTGTAGGGGTCATAACTCAAAAATAAACTAGGGGGCCCAAAAGTTTCATATGCCGCTAAATAGAGGGTAACGAGTACTAATTAGTTGCGGACGAACCAATTTTGTTGCTCTAGCCGTTTTCGAGAAATATGCGAAAAACTAGTTTTGGTAAAGTTAGGGGGACCAGCCATATCTCGTCACTGGATTGAGCTATCGAGATAAAATAAAAACTGGGTTTTGTTGCTCGCCTAGTTCGAATTTGTTGCGGTAAAATCCATTTTGTTGCCGCCTTATTTTTGAAAAAGTTGTTATTTCGTAACATTGTAGGGGTCATAACTCAAAAATAAACTAGGGGGCCCAAAAGTTTCATATGCCGCTAAATAGAGGGTAACGAGTACTAATTAGTTGCGGAAGAACCAATTTTGTTGCTCTAGCCGTTTTCGAGAAATATGCGAAAAACTAGTTTTGGTAAAGTTAGGGGGACCAGCCATATCTCGTCAATGGATTGAGCTATCGAGATGAAACAAAAACTGGATTTTGTTGCTCGCCTAGTTCGAATTTGTTGCGGCAAAATCCATTTTGTTGCGGCAAAATCCATTTTGTTGCGGCCTTATTTTTGAAAAAGTTGTAATTTCGTAACATTGTAGGGCTCATAACTGAAAAATGAACTAGGGGGCCCAAAAGTTTCTTATGCCGTTAAATAGAGGGTAACCAGTACTAATTAGTTGCGGAAGATTCAATTTTGTTCCTGTAGCCGTTTTCGAGAAATATGCGAAAAACCAGTTTTGGTAAAGTTAGGGGGACCAGCCATATCTCGTCACTGGATTTAGCTATCGGCATGAAACAAAAACTGGATTTTGTTGCTCGCCTAGCACGAATTAGTTGCGGCAAAATCCATTTTGTTGCGACGTTATTTTTGAAAAAGTTGTTATTTCGTAACATTGTAGGGGTCATAACTCAAAAATGAACTAGGGGGCCCAAAAGTTTCATATGCCGTTAGATAAAAGGTAACGAGTACTAATTAGTTGCAAAAGAACCCATTTTGTTGCTGTAGCCGTTTTCGAGAAATATGCGAAAAACCAGTTTTGGTAAAGTTAGGGAGACCAGCCATATCTCGTCACTGGATTAAGCTATCGGGATGAAACAAAAACTGGATTTTGTTGCTCGCCTAGTACGAATTAGTTGCGTCAAAATCCATTTTGTTGCGGCGTTATTTTTGAAAAAGTTGTTATTTCGTATCATGGTTGTATCATTGAGTTATGACCCCATAACTCAAAGATGAACTAGGGGGCCCAAAAGTTTCATATGCCGTTAAATAGAGGGTAACCAGTACTAATTAGCTGCGGAAGAACCAATGTTGTTGCTGTAGCCGTTTTCGAGAAATATGCGAAAAACAAGTTTTGGTAAAGTTAGAGAGACCAGCCATATCTCGTCACTGGATTGAGCTATCGGCATGAAACAAAAACTGGATTTTGTTGCTCGCCTAGTAAGAATTAGTTGCGGCAAAATCCGTTTTGTTGCGGCTTTATTTTTGAAAAAGTTGTTATTTCGTAACATTTTAGGGGTCATAACTCAAAAATGAACTAGGGGGCCCAAGAGTTTCATATGCCGTTAAATAGAGGGTAACCAGTACTAATTAGTTGCGGAAGAACCAATTTTGTTGCTGTAGCCGTTTTCGCGAAATATGCGGAAAACAAGTTTTGGTAAAGTTAGGGGGACCAGCCATATCTCGTCACTGGATTTAGCTATCGGCATGAAACAAAAACCGGATTTTGTTGCTCGCCTAGCACGAATTAGTTGCGGCAAAATCCATTTTGTTGTGGCGTTATTTGTGAAAAAGTTGTTATTTCGTAACATTTTAGGGGTCATAACTCAAAAATGAACTAGGGGGTTTTGATTTTTTTAAGTTTGAGTAAAAAATTTTGTTAAATGACCTCAAGCAATGGAATATTTCAAGTTTGAGACAAATCGGTTAGTAAATAAGAAAATTTGCCATTTTGGATCAGCCATTTTGTTTTTTTTTAAGTTTGAGTTAAAAATTGTGTTAAATGACCTCAAGCAATATAATATTTCAAGTTTGAGACAAATCGGCTAGTAAATAAGAAAATCCGCCATTTTGGATCCGCCATTTTGATTTTTTTTAAGTTTGAGTAAAAAATTTTGTTAAATGACCTCAAGCAATGTAATATTTCAAGTTTGAGACAAATCGGTTGGTAAATAAAAAAATCCGACATTTTGGATCCGCCATTTTGATTTTTTTAAGTTTGAGTTAAAAATTTTGTTAAATGATCTGAAGCAATCTAATATTTCAAGTTTGAGACAAATCGGTTGGTAACTAAGAAAATCCGCCATTTTGGATCCGCCATTTTGATTTTTTAAAGTCTGAGTAAAAAATTTTGTTAAATGACCTCAAGCAATGTAATATTTCAAGTTTGAGATACATCGGTTATTAAATAAGAAAATCCGCCATTTTGGATCCGCCATTTTGATCTTTGGATCCGCCATCGTTGTTATAAAAAATGTAAATTGTAGTGTTACCAGGTTACCAAACTACAACTACCAAGATTCAACAGTCAACTTAATGGATTTAACTTTACTTAACAAAAACAAATTTCAAAAATATTGCGTAAAGGATTTTTTAAAGATGTTTTTATATAAATAATATATTTTATTTTTTATCTACACATTTTATCCAAAAAAAAATTTTTAGTCTGGCGCCGAGTTGGCCGGCGCCCAGTTGGCGGCGCCGAGTTGGCCCGGCGCCCAGTTGGCGGCGCCGAGTTAGCGGCGCCCAGTTGGCGGCGCCGAGTTGGCGGCGCTCAGTTGTCCTAGAGCGTAATAACTGTTTATAACGTGCACCCAACTAGGTTCTCTGTTCTAACATTTATTGGCGTCCCTTTGTGATATAGTTTTTGCAAAGTCACCAGAAATGCTTCTAATACGGGGTTCTATCGATTTCATGAAATTTTGCTTCATTCTGCCCTTCAAAAGTTATCCAAATTCATATAAAATCTTCCTGGTATAATTTTAACCCTACCGACAGAGAAAAGGCGCGATTCTTTGCGGGCCGACGAGTATTTGTTTTCTGACCGACCCGGCCTAGGTGGCTAGACGGCATTTGATTGGCAGATTTTCTTGAGATGCGCTTTTAATTGCTTTCAGGTGTTCTTTGCGGGACTCCTTTAGTCGGCAGTATGCAGAGTTAGAAAATAAATCAGTGTCGTTTCTGTAGGTATAGGAATAGAAAGTTTTATTATCTATTTTTATTTCTTTAGTTTACGCCATAATTAAATGAAATAATTTTCATGAGTATATCTACCGCCGCCCATGTCACTTTCTTTAACGGATATGCCGATGGTCGGCTTTAACCTTTGTTCAACTGACTTTGCAAAAACTATACCTACTCCGTTGTCGGCAAAAAGAAAGGCAGGCGAGGCGGACCACAGTGTAGATATCTAAGGTAATCTTACAGTGCAGTTACTCTCATCATTAGCAACTTTTACCCGTACAAAGCCCATCTTCGCCTTCTTGGCCCGTAATTGGCCAAATATTTTAATAGACTATTTCATTTCATTTGGAATATTAGGATGTTTTTCAGACAGACGTGTTAATTTGATTATTTATCATTTGCATTTGGAAATCAGATCAGATATTCGTGTTTTTAACATATTTGCGTTTGATCTTCGGTTGTATGTCAAATCGGAAAATTGTATAATTATTATGTGAATAAACAAAGAATTGCGCCATTTTACAACTGATATTTTAGAATTGAAAGCGGGAAAGGTTAAAATTGAATATTTACTTACGGGTAAGGACTTTACAAGCAAAAAATTTAATACCTATAAGTAATAATTAACTACTTATTTTTTAGATATTTTCCACATAATTTATAAATAAACACAAACGAGACGGTGGCCTATCATGCTGAAAAATTGGATTAATTTTTTTGTTTGTTATTTTTTGGCGTCTAATGAATGAATGAAATCAAGCACCCCCTAGACCCTAGACCCCTACATTTCATAGAAAAAAATATGGAATTTCACCTAAACAATTTAAGGGCTTACGTGATGATTACCATCCCTACAAAAATAAATCAATATGGATGATTCTCAAAATTTGGGACAATTTGATGTAACCATCCAATATTATTAAAACAAGAATACTCTTTATTAATCTATAATTTTTAGGTAATAATATAAAATGCCTTTTATTAGGATCTTTTATTAAATTATTTGTTTTCAGTTTAAAAATATTTTTAAAAACAGCCCAAAGGCATCAAAATTCCGCTCCATGGACTGTAACCATCACGTGTTGTCTAAAATATTGCTTTATTTAAAAAAACCTATTTTTTTTTCGGGTCATAACAGCCATTTACATCAAAAGATTAAATGTCAATAAGTATTATACTATAGCCAAAAACAAATATTTACTAAAAATAGTTATTAAAAATTATTATGAAAAGTGTGTACCTACATTTGAATTCTACTACGTGGACCTGGGTGAATTTTGCCGCCAAGGGTTGGTACTAGATTATTAAGCGCGCCTGGACTATTTGACACTTGCGTTTTAGTTTGGTTTTGTCGTTCGATATGATAGCATTGCTCAATTTTGTGCGGATTGGTCGTCATGATTGTCGTAGTGCTCGTTGGCAGGTGCGTATTTTTATTGTTTTCTACTCCATGGACGCGTTTAAAATTTTTTAGCAAAGTTAAATTTCTTTTAAAAATATGCGTTTAGTTAACCATTTGTTGGCATTTTAATCTTATGCGCCAATTAGTACAGCTTTTTTTGTTTCGCGAATATATAACTATTTTTTCCAAAAAAATTCTACTCCATGGACTTCTGCTCCATGGACATTTATAAGTCCATGGAGTAGATTAGTGTCTATGGAGTAGAAATAATAAGTTTTTTTAACCTTAGAAGACGCTTTAATTTAAATTAATGGCTAGTATTTGTTAATTACTTGTACTGGGGTTGAAGAGTCATCACCTAGGGTGGATTAATATTTAGCTAAATGACTTTGTATTTATTTAAAAAAACAGCAAAAATAAACTTTAAAAACGTATACATACAGGATTTCTGTTCTTGTTTTCGTGCTTGTGAGAAAATCAACAAATAATTTACTCATGCTGCATTCTGATTTTAGACTATAATAGTAAACCGGTCATAAAAATTAATTATTTTTACATAGATTTTTGTTTTAGCAAATATATGGCGAAACCAAAGGGGGACTTAGAAAAGCGAAGACAGCAAAAAAAAGATTGTCAGCAATATGAAATGGCAAAGCAGGAGAAAAGACAAAGATATTACAAGCGGCAAAAACAAGGCAAAATTAGGCTTATTGGGACAAAAAATTAACGGTACAAAACAAGACTACATAGAATAATAATAATTATAATAGAAAAATTCCCCATTAACACCAAAAATTTGTTAAAAGATCAAACCGTTTCTTCGGAAGTCAGAAGTTTTAAGAAAACAACTATTTACCAATTTTATGTCTATGAACAAGAGCTATAAGGCTAAAAGAGTTTATAAAATGCACATCCAGGTAAAAACGATGTAATTACCTCCAAAAAAAGTAAGAAACAAAAGTGATACTTAACAGACATAGACTAAATCTCGAAAAACTGATAAGCAACAACATAAAGAAGATAACTCAAAATATGATATAGTACTTAGCCCCCAACAGCAAATCTAAACATAATACTAATCTTGAATGGATTCAATGCCTAAATTGTCTTAAATGGATCTGTAGCAAGTGCAATAAGGGGAGCCAGAACGCGTTTTTTATTTGTTCTGTATGCGACGACAGCGACGACGGTTATGCATGCAAAATTATTAAAATAAATTATCCTCTGTTTAGCGTTTTTTTATGTATTTCATACATTTTTAAACTAAGTTATTTAAAACCTGTTTTTTTTTTTAAATACGAGTTTGTTGTTTCTTTGTTTATATACTAAAACAGAAAACCTTTCTTTTCTTTAAAAAAGTAAGCTTACCACCCATGTTTTATTTTCTCTCTCCTTAATACAGCATTTTTAGTAACATACTATGCGAAAATTTTAGTTTTAGAATTTTTTTAATATTAAATTAATTCTAAACTACATCAAATTTCAACTCCGTGGAGAAACCATTCCACTCCGTGGACACGAATTTTTATTTTTTATCAATAATATTTCAAATTTTGACATAGATTTTTGGCCACACACCTAAACATTATCAGAAAGCGATATCCCATGCAAGTAAATTAAAAAGAGTGTTAATATTCATAACTTTGGTCGATTACACTTTTACCCCTCATATTATCCCAAATTTTTAGAATGACCCATATACAAATAGTGTTTTTGTCGACCATATTACACCCCCCTCCTCTCTATATTTTGGACCAGATCCGCGGTTGCTTTATAGTAAAATGTAAGCAATGATAAATTTAGATTATTTTTTTAAATAATTTAGTTCAGTAAAAAAGGATTGTAAACAATTTCCAACATAGCAGAAAAATCACATCAACGTTAAATTCACGTGAACAGAAATAACAAAGTTTTTTTTAACTTAAAAACAAGCTCATACCATGTAATATTTATTTTGATAAATCTACATGCTTAAAGATAACTTAAAAACAAGGAGAAATCAAGCTATAAAAATGTACTTTTTGCTGAAGTTTCTGGTGCTGTGTATAAAACGTGTTTTTTACCCTCGTTATTTTCATGTATCAAATTCACACTTAAAAAGTCCTCCACAACATGTTCTAAAACGCCACTAGATTAAGACTTGTCAAACCTACTGACTTTCTGCGTCTTGTTTGGTCACGTTTTTTTAATAACATTTTTTTAACTTAAAAGAGACGCGAAAGGAAGTTATAAAAGTTCACTAGTTTAAGACTACAACACTTCAAGACAATTTTAAAGATGGCGCTCAAGGCAAGACAAAATATCTATCTATATACATTAAGTTTCTTTTTAAAGCTAAACAAGATTTATTAACAGTAAACACTTTCACAGAATATTAATGTGTCTTTATCAGGTTAATAACAGATGCGTCGTGATCGTGGATCAGGGATCAGTCCCTTAACAGGTTTTTGGAGTTTAGAGGCCAAAGCACTGCCTGATAGATTTCGTCAAAGTGAAAAATCTCGACTATAGGTGGCGATGCTGCTAGTAAAATCTCAAAAATATTCGGTAGAAAAGCCCTGCATGTCGCGTCTTAAAATTCGTGTAGAAAAGGTGTGAATCTAATGTGATTTTAGCGTTGATAAAAATCACTTGAAACTAACGTAAAAACATTGCTGTTTTAATTTGATAAAGGCGTTATTAAAACGCAGTTTTTAGCAACGTTATTTTTTATAACGTTAATGAATGACCTATTAAGCTTGTTTTCATATATGAAATAAACGTTTTTTTTCTAGCAGCTTTTAAAATCAACGTTTTTTTTTTCTCACCCCTTTTTTACGTGTTAAACACGTGATTGTGCTATGTGGGTTGTGTGCAAACAGACTTCTATCTTTACACCGCCAACTCATATTACCTTCACCACAGTGCGTAGTAGCAATGACGTACGCAGAAATGACTCTTGGGGGTGGGGGGGGGGGCTTGAATGATACACTTTAATCTTCATTTTTGGTGAAAAATCATGTTTAAGGGGTCAATTTTCATTGGCTCTGGAGGGGTTAGGCTCCTAAGCCCCTCCTCCACCTCTGCGTACTGCACTGGTAGTAGCGCCACTACATCCTGGATGGCTAGCCAGGATCCGGTATAAGACGCTAGCCCTACCAATAGTACTTTGGCTGCCTGACTTCCGCATGCGCAGATCTACCAATATTATTTACCTCATGTATTACAATAGATGAGCAGGGTGATTTTCACTTGATTTCTAACCACATGAAAATAGAAAGGTTCAAAAACCTAACCTAAAGAAACCTAATCAAATCTAACCGAACCGAACCAAAGCAAACTGAACCAATAATTTTTTTCAAAAAAAAAACTTTGCTGACTTCCTACCCGGGATCCTAGAGGATGTGTAAACAATCCTTTTTTACTGAACTCCTAAATTATTTAAAAAAATAATCTAAATTTATCATTGTTTACATTTCATTTCATTGGACGCCAAAAAATAACAAACAAAAAAATTAATTCAATTTTTCAGCATGATGAGCCACCGTCTCGTCAAAATCTCTGCGTTGTATTTCATGCTTATTTTTGTGTTTATAAATTATGTGGAAAATATCTAATAAATAAGTAGTTAATTATTACTTATAGGTATTTAATTTTTTGCTTGTAAAAAGTCCTTATCCGTAAGTAAATATTCAATTTTCGCCTTTACCGCTTTCAATTCTAAAATATCAGTTGTGAAATTTTTGCTGTGGCGCAATTCTTTGTTTATTCACATAATAATTATAAAATTTTCCGATTTGACAGACAACCGAAGATCAAAGGCAAATATGTCAAAAACACGAATATCTGATCTGATTTCCAAATGCAAATGCTAAATAATCAAATTAACACGTCTGTCTGACAAACATCCTAATATTCCAAATGAAATGAAATAGTATATTAAAATATCTGTGGTCCGTGTAGTCGCGTGCCTCCCCTGCCTTTCTTTTTGCCAACAACGGAGTAGGTATAGTTTTTGCAAAGTCAGTTGAACAATTGTTAAAGCCGACCATCGGCATATCCTTTAAAGAAAGTGATATGGGCGGCGGTAGATATATTCATGAAAATTATTTCATTTAATTATGGCGTAAACTAAAGAAATAAAAATAGATAATGAAACTTTCTATTCCTATACCTACAGAAACGACACTGATTTATTTTCTAATTCTACATACTGCCGACTAAAGGAGTCCCGCAAAGAACACCTGAAAGCAATTAAAAGCGCATCTCAAGAAAATCTGCCAATCAATTGCCGTCTAGCCACCTGTGCTGGGTCGGTCAGAAAACAAATACTTTGTCGTCGGCCCGCAAAGAATCGCGCCTTTTCTTTGTCGGTAGGGTTGAAATTATACCAGGAAGATTTTATATGAATTTGGATAACCTTTGAAGAGCAGAATGAAGCAAAATTTCATGAAATCGATAGAACCCCGTATTAGAAGCATTTCTGGTGACTTTGCAAAAACTATATCAACAAAGGGACGCCAATAAATGTTAGAACAGAGAACCTAGTTGGGTGCACGTTATAAACAGTTATTACGGTCTAGGACAAGTGGGCGCCGCCAACTCGGCGCCGCCAACTGGGCGCCGGGCCAACTCGGCGCCGCCAACTGGGCGCCGGCCAACTCGGCGTCGGACTAAAAATTTTTTTTTGGATAAAATGTGTAGATAAAAAATAAAATATATTATTTATATAAAAACATCTTTAAAAAATCCTTTACGCAATATTTTTGAAATTTGTTTTTGTTAAGTAAAGTTAAATCCATTAAGTTGACTGTTGAATCTTGGTAGTTGTAGTGTTTGGTAACCTGGTAACACTACAATTTACATTTTTATAACAACGATGAAGGATCCAAAAATCAAAATGGCGGATCCAAAATGGCGGATTTTCTTATTTACTAACCGATTTGTCTCAAACTTGAAATATTACATTGCTTGAGGTCATTTAACAAAATTTTTTACTCAGACTTTAAAAAATCAAAATGACGGATCCAAAATGGCGGATTTTCTTATTTATCAACCGATTTGTCTCAAACTTGAAATATTAGATTGCTTCAGGTCATTTAACAAAATTTTTAACTCAAACTTAAAAAAATCAAAATGGCGGATCCAAAATGGCGGATTTTTTTATTTACCAACCGATTTGTCTCAAACTTAAAATATTACATTGCTTGAGGTCATTTAACAAAATTTTTTACTCAAACTTCAGAAAATCAAAATGGCGGATCCAAAATGTCGGATTTTTTTATTTACCAACCGATTTTTCTCAAACTTGAAATATTACATTGCTTGAGGTCATTTAACAAAATTTTTGACTCAAACTTAAAAAAAATCAAAATGGCGGATCGAAAATGGCGGTTTTCTTATTTACTAGCCGATTTGTCTCAAACTTGAAATATTATATTGCTTGAGGTCATTTAACACAATTTTTAACTCAAACTTTAAAAAAACAAAATGGCTGATCCAAAATGGCAAATTCTCTTATTTACTAACCGATTTGTCTCAAACTTGAAATATTCCATTGCTTGAGGTCATTTAACAAAATTTTTTACTCAAACTTAAAAAAATCAAAACCTCCTAGTTCATTCTTGAGTTATGACCCCTAAAATGTTACGAAATAACAACTTTTTCACAAATAACGCCACAACAAAATGGATTTTGCCGCAATTAATTCGTACTAGGCGAGCAACAAAATCCAGTTTTTGTTTCATGCCGATAGCTAAATCCAGTGACGAGATATGGCTGGTCCCCCTAACTTTACCAAAACTTGTTTTTCGCATATTTCTCGAAAACGGCTACAGCAACAAAATTGGTTCTTCCGCAACTAATTAGTACTGGTTACCCTCTATTTAACGGCATATGAAACTTTTGGGCCCCCTAGTTCGTTTTTAAGTTATGACCCCTAAAATGTTAGGAAATAACAACTTTTTCACAAATAACGCCGCAACAAAATGGATTTTACCGCAACTAATTCGTACTAGGCGAGCAACAAAATCCAGTTTTTGTTTCATCCTGATAGCTCAGTCCAGTGACGAGATATGGCTGGTCCCCCTAACATTACCAAAAATTGTTTTTCGCATATTTCTCGAAAACGGCTACAGCAACAAAATTGGTTCTTCCGCAACTAATTAGTACTGGTTACCCTCTATTTAACGGCATATGAAACTTTTGGGCCCCCTAGTTCATTTTTGAGCTATGACCCCACAATGTTACGAAATAACAACCTTTTCAAAAATAACGCCGCAACAAAATGGATTTTGCCGCAACTAATTCGTACTAGGCGAGCAACAAAATCCAGTTTTTGTTTCATGCCGATAGCTAAATCCAGTGATGAAATATGGCTGGTCCCCCTAAATTTACCAAAACTTGAAATTGGTTCTTCTGCAGCTAATTAGTACTGGTTACCCTCTATTTAACGGCATATGAAACTTTTGGGCCCCCTAGTTCATTTTTGAGCTATGACCCCACAATGTTACGAAATAACAACCTTTTCAAAAATAACTACTAGTTCGTACTAGGCGAGCAACAAAATCCAGTTTTTGTTTCATGCCGATAGCTAAATCCAGTGACGAAATATGGCTGGTCCCCCTAAATTTACCAAAACTTGTTTTTCGCATATTTCTCGAAAACGGCTACAGCAACAAAATTGGTTCTTCTGCAGCTAATTAGTACTGGTTACCCTCTATTTAACGGCATATGAAACTTTTGGGCCCCCTAGTTCATTTATGAAATATGACCCCTAAAATGTTACGAAATAACAACTTTTTCACAAATAACGCCGCAACAAAATGGATTTTGCCGCAACTAATTCGTACTAGGCGAGCAGCAAAATCCAGTTTTTGTTTCATCCTGTGACGAGATATGGCTGGTCCCCCTAACTTTACTAAAACTTGTTTTTCGCATATTTCTTGAAAACGGCTACAGCAACAAAATTGGTTCTTCCGCAACTAATTAGTACTGGTTACTCTCTATTTAACGGCATATGAAACTTTTGGGCCCCAATTTTTGAGTTATGACCTCAAAAAGTTACGAAATAACAACTTTTTCACAAATAACGCCGCAACAAAATGGATTTTGCCGCAACTAATTCGTACTAGGCGAGCAACAAAATCCAGTTTTTGTTTCATCCTGATAGCTCAATCCAGTGACGAGATATGCCTGGTCCCCCTAACTTTACCAAAACTTGTTTTTCGCATATTTCTCGAAAACGGCTACAGCAACAAAATTGGATCTTCCGCAACTAATTAGTACTGGTTACCTACTATTTAACGGCATATAAAACTTTTAGGCCCCCTAGTTCATTTTTGAGTTATGACTCCTACAATGTTACGAAATAACAACTTTTTCACAAATAACGCCGCAACAAAATGGATTTTGCCGCAACTAATTCGTACTAGGCGAGCAACAAAATCCAGTTTTTGTTTCATCCTGATAGCTCAATCCAGTGACGAGATATGGCTGGTCCCCCTAACTTTACCAAAACTTGTTTTTCGCATATTTCTCGAAAACGGCTACAGCAGCAAAATTCGTTCTTCCGCAACTAATTAGTACTCGTTACCCTCTATTTAACGGCATATGAAACTTTTGGGCCCCCTAGTTTATTTTTGAGTTATGACCCCTACAATGTTACGAAATAACAACTTTTTCAAAAATAACGTCGCAACAAAATGGATTTTGCCGCAACAAATTCAAACTAGGCGAGCAACAAAATTCAGTTTTTGTTTCATCTCGATAGCTCAATCCATTGACGAGATATAACTTTACCAAAACTTGTTTTTCGCATATTTCTCGAAAACGGCTACAGCAGCAAAATTGGTTCTTCCGCAACTAATTAGTACTGGTTACCCTCTATTTAACGGCATATGAAACTTTTGGGCCCCCTAGTTCGTTTTTAAGTTATGACCCCTAAAATGTTAGGAAATAACAACTTTTTCACAAATAACGCCGCAACAAAATGGATTTTGCCGCAACTAATTCGTACTAGGCGAGCAACAAAATTCTGTTTTTGTTTCATCCTGATAGCTAAATCCAGTGACGAGATATGGCTGGTCCCCCTAACTTTACCAAAACTTGTTTTTCGCATATTTCTCGAAAACGGCTACATCAACAACATTGGTTCTTCCGCAACTAATTAGTACTGCTTACCCTCTATTTAACGGCATATGAAACTTTTGGGCCCCCTAGTTCGTTTTTAAGTTATGACCCCTAAAATGTTAGGAAATAACAACTTTTTCACAAATAACGCCGCAACAAAATGGATTTTGCCGCAACTAATTCGTACTAGGCGAGCAACAAAATCCAGTTTTTGTTTCATCCTGATAGCTCAATCCAGTGACGAGATATGGCTGGTCCCCCTAATTTTACCAAAAGTTGTTTTTCGCATATTTCTCGAAAACGGCTACAGCAACAAAATTGGTTCTTCCGCAACTAATTAGTACTGGTTACCCTCTATTTAACGGCATATGAAACTTTTGGGCTCCCTAGTTCGTTTTTAAGTTATGACCCCTAAAATGTTAGGAAATAACAACTTTTTCACAAATAACGCCGCAACAAAATGGATTTTGCCGCAACTAATTCGTACTAGCCGAGCAACAAAATCCAGTTTTTGTTTCATCCTGATAGCTCAATCCAGTGACGAGATATGGCTGGTCCCCCTAACTTTACCAAAACTTGTTTTTCGCATAATTCTCGAAAACGGCTACAGCAACAAAATTGGATCTTCCGCAACTAATTAGTACTGGTTATCCTCTATTTAACGGCATATAAAACTTTTGGACCCCCTAGTTCATTTTTGAGTTATGACCCCTACAATGTTACGAAATAACAACTCTTTCAAAAATAACGCCGCAACAAAATGGATTTTGCCGCAACTAATTCGTACTAGGCGAGCAACAAAATCCAGTTTTTGTTTCATGCCGATAGCCCAATCCAGTGACGAAATATGGCTGGTCCCCCTAAAATTACCAAAACTTGTTTTTCGCATATTTCTCGAAAACGGCTACAGCAACAAAATTGGTTCTTCCGCAACTAATTAGTACTGGTTACCCTCTATTTAACGGCATATGAAACTTTTGGGCCCCCTAGTTCATTTTTGAAATATGACCCCTAAAATGTTACGAAATAACAACTTTTTCACAAATAACGCCGCAACAAAATGGATTTTGCCGCAACTAATTCGTACTAGGCGAGCAACAAAATCCAGTTTTTGTTTCATCCTGTGACGAGATATGGCTGGTCCCCCTAACTTTACTAAAACTTGTTTTTCGCATATTTCTTGAAAACGGCTACAGCAACAAAATTGGTTCTTCCGCAACTAATTAGTACTGGTTACTCTCTATTTAACGGCATATGAAACTTTTGGGCCCCCATTTTTGAGTTATGACCTCAAAAAGTTACGAAATAACAACTTTTTCACAAATAACGTCGCAACAAAATGGATTTTGCCGCAACTAATTCGTACTAGGCGAGCAACAAAATCCAGTTTTTGTTTCATCCTGGCAGCTCAATCCAGTGACGAGATATGGCTGGTCCCCCTAACTTTACCAAAACTTGTTTTTCGCATATTTCTCGAAAACGGCTACAGCAACAAAATTGGATCTTCCGCAACTAATTAGTACTGGTTACCCACTATTTAACGGCATATAAAACTTTTAGGCCCCCTATTCATTTTTGAGTTATGACTCCTACAATGTTACGAAATAACAACTTTTTCACAAATAACGCCGCAACAAAATGGATTTTGCCGCAACTAATTCGTACTAGGCGAGCAACAAAATCCAGTTTTTGTTTCATCCTGTGACGAGATATGGCTGGTCCCCCTAACTTTACCAAAACTTGTTTTTCGCATATTTCTCGAAAACGGCTACAGCAACAAAATTGGATCTTCCGCAACTAATTAGTACTGGTTACCCTCTATTTAACGGCATATGAAACTCTTGGGCCCCCTAGTTCATTTTTGAAATATGACCCCTAAAATGTTACGAAATAACAACTTTTTCAAAAATAACGCCGCAACGAAATGGATTTTGCCGCAACTAATTCGTACTAGGCGAGCAACAAAATCCAGTTTGTGTTTCATGCCGATAGCTCAATCCAGTGACGAGATATGGCTGGTCCCCCTAACTTTACCAAAACTGGTTTTTCGCATATTTCTCGAAAACGGCTACAGCAACAAAATTGGTTCTTTCGCAACTAATTAGTACTCGTTACCCTTTATGTAACGGCATATGAAACTTTTGGGCCCCCTAGTGTATTTTTGAATTATGACCCCTACAATGTTACGAAATAACAACTTTTTCAAAAATAACGTTGCAACAAAATGGATTTTGCCGCAACAAATTCAAACTAGGCGAGCAACAAAATTTAGTTTTTGTTTCATCTCCATAGCTCAATCCATTGACGAGATATAACTTTACCAAAACTTGTTTTTCGCATATTTCTCGAAAACGGCTACAGCAGCAAAATTGGTTCTTCCGCAACTAATTAGTACTCGTTACCCTCTATTTAACGGCATATGAAACTCTTGGGCCCCCTAGTTCATTTTTGAGTTATGACCCCTACAATGTTACGAAATAACAACTTTTTCAAAAATAAGGCGGCAACAAAATGGATTTTACCGCAACAAATTCGACTAGGCGAGCAACAAAATCCAGTTTTTGTTTCATCTCGATAGCTCAATCCAGTGACGAGATATGGCTGGTTTCAGTAGCTTTACTTAAAAAAATGGGGTTTTGCCTCTAAAAAAATAACGGTTAACTTTTTTGACCATATTACTTTTGATTGTTGATGGGCCTTCCGAGCAACAAATAATGCCGCAAAATTGACCTTTCTACTCCTTATCAAATCGGAGATATGCGTGGTCCCCCTAGCTTTACCGTAAAGCTAGAGGGACCGCCGTTTTTATAATAACCACTGCAGCAACCAAATCCGTTTTACCGCAACAAATTAGCAACAAATAGATAGAATTATATGCCAGTAAAAAAAATTTGCTGCCGGTGGCCAGAGAAGTTCTATTGAAAAAAAAAACAGTTTTTTGTCAATTGGAAGAAAAACTGTAAGTTTTTTGAAAATGTTATTATTGATTATTCTTGGGCCTTCAGAGCAACAATTAATGCCATAAAAACTAGTTTTGTACTTGGCCCCAAATTGAAGATATGCGTGGTCCCCCTAGCTTTACGGTAAACCTGAGGGGACCACAATTTTCTCGTAAACGGCTACAGCAACAAAATTAATTTTGTCGCAACAAATTAGCAACAATTAATGACATCAATTGTTTTTGGGCCCCTTATCATGGTCCCTCCAGCTTTACCGACTCGAAAAAGTTTATAGGAATGTCCGAGGAAGTCATGACTCCACATAGACGTGAAAAGTCCTCCCTCTAAGAATTTATAAGTATCTTTTGCCCGTTTTTGCCTCTTTGGAATTTACAATTATTTTTATTTATCTTGTTTCAGTCGTTTTTAACATGTTAATAGTTATTATTGAAACTACATTTTAGCTCACACATATACTATACTATAGTAGTGTCAGCTATGGTGATCCTAATTTTTTCGAAAAAAAAAAAGTTGCTCCAATTTCAAAATTTTTTATATATCTTTGCGTTTCAGATGATTTTGAAACTTTTTTGTTGCGCCGTCTGTCTGTCTGTCTGTCTGTCTGTATGTCTGTATGTCTGTCTGTAACGACCAACGCGCATAACTCAAACACCGCTTGGCCGATTTCAATGAAATTTGGTACCACTTCAAAATGAACAAAATCCACCGAACACAAACCAAATAAAAGAGTGGGGATAGATTAAAAAAATTAGAGTTTATGTGAAAATATGGCGTGTGTGATATCAAACGAAAGATAATTGAGTCTGGAGTTTAACAAAATACATTTTAGTTTTTGTTTTTTTTAAGGGTAGGGTGGATTTCAAAAATTTGAGTTCAAGTCAAAACATGGCTTGTGTGGTATCAAACAAAAGGTAATTTAGTGTGGAGTTGAATAAAATACATTTCAGTTTTTAGTTATATTAGCTCACACGTACACTATAACTATAGTACCTAGTGTGAGCTTAGGGGCCCATATATTGGCAGAGTATTTTGTTTTGCAAGATAATTTTTACTCGTTGACCAATTTTATTAAATAGTAACCCATACGAAAAAATTTTTGAGTTTACTTTAAGAATAAATTATTAAATTACCATAATGTTGAAATTGAACATGATGTTATAAAAGTTTATAGCCTGAAGTCGATTTTTCAATTACCTACTCTGATAAAAAACATCTAATATTTAATGGCCAATAACTTTTTTATTTCTTAATTAATTTTATTAAGTAATGCATCACCGTATGTGGTAAAGATGAGGAATTTTATCTGGAGTTTAGGTTTTATTACAGTGGCGTACTTGAAATAATTTCAGAAGGAGGGAAGTGAAAAATATCTGTTTAAAAGTAGTCCGCCATTTTGACATAGAAAACATAAAATCTAAAGTTTTCTTTTTCAACAACATAATTTTTTTTTAATTTTGAACTATTTTTTAAGAGTTTGTCCTCAGTTACACTTTCGGTGTTTTTTTTTTTTTTTATTGGGAGGAAACTATAAGTTTATATAAAAAAGTTTATATGACATTTTTTGCTAGGAACTAGATGTTCTATTTAATATATTTTTTAATAATATATTTAATGGATCCATAGCGGATCTGATACTTTTTCTTGCTCATTAGCACACTCCAAGGAACTCCATGCTATATATTAACCAAAAACATCAAATCAACCTTGAAAACAGTTTATTAATATCTCAGAAACGAAAGCTCCTACGAAGTTTTTGGTTACAACACAATTAGTGCTCTACTATATTCCTAAAACCGCATATTGATGCGATACTGTTAAAAAGTTTTTTTTTAAGTTTAACTGTCAAAAATTGTCATTAGCATTAATGGATTTTGACCAAAATCTAATCAGCTCGTCACAGTATCGAACATTATTTTACTTGAAAATCTACCAAATTTTATTAGGTATGGCGATGGCTACAATATTTCAATTATATTCAAAATATATATTTTTTTAGGTCTTTATTTTTTGAAATTTATACAGCATCTGATTTCTCATTTAGACATTTCTTACCCTTTCCGAAATTCCCACTTTTGTCTGGAACACTTATATTATACTATTATTTACCTGATATTTTTTAATACTCTCCATCTGTTCCTTGGTAGGTTCGGAAACCACAGACGTTCGTTTGCCATCGATATCGGTCAAGGTGGTCACCAAGTTATTGTTATTGTTAATCCTAGCGGGTAATTGCGGCGCAGGTGCCCTGTTCACCAGTCGGCCGTCTGCTTCTATCTTAAGGTGATCTCGGGGCGGGGGTACGGGCTTGGGAGGGAGGACGCTGGTCGGTGGGGTGGGGGTTGCCACGTGGTTGTGTGTGAGAGTGGTGGTCATAGTAGTGCCATTGGCGTTTGGCTGAAAACAAAGGTTTTTAATCAACAAAAATAAAGTGGTCCGAAAATGCAAGAAAAAAATAATGGTTGCGGGTTAGATTTATATGCAAGGGTTTTTTACATGCACAAGGGTCTGGGATTCGGTGTTACTTTGTTCTATTCTTAGATAGATTTTTATTATCTTTACCTGTTTGTGTGCAGACAGTAGGACTTATTGGAATAAAAGCTGTTTTAGAGTCGGCTTTATTCTGACAGATTTACAAAGGAAACTGGCAGCCGACCTCTCAAAATTGACATACCAAAGCCAAATTTAAAAATAAAGTCGCTAACTTTCATTTAATAAAAACAGACACTAATAAATTCGGTTCTTAAATACACAAAAGCCGAATTTTGAAAGAGAGCAGCTGCTTTTTATATTAGTCAAAGCATATTATTTTAAAAGGCTTTCCGTTTTCGGTCAAGAAGCAAATCATATTACTTTTTGGCAACAAATCATTTCCCCCTAATTTGACCCCGCTGAATCCGAATATCTCTGTTGCCAACTCGAAAAATCGACAGGGACGTAGAAAATCCCCCCCAAACCCCCAAATACCTGTTTTTTTTTTCAGTTTTATGCAATTTTCTCGAAAACTAACCTTTTTATCAAAAATTGCAAAGAACAGTTTTTTGTGGAGAATAAAATTCCCTTTCGACCGATGTATTGGCCAATAAGGTTAGGAAAAGCAAGTAGCTCTTCAGTGGCGTACGTAAATTGGGATTATTTAGAAAAAACATGTTTAATATAGGTTTTTCAAAATTTTCTCAAAAACTACACTTTTTAGGAAAAAATATGTAATATACTTTATTGTAGAACATAACATTTTCTTTTAAAAACTTTATTAAAATGTCGGGTTGTTACCATATTTAAGGCTTCAGGGGCGTACTAATATAAACTTATTTTCAAAAATAACTGAAATAATCAGTTTCTCTTGCATATTTAAATATCTTTTTTAACTAAGATTTTCAGAAAAAAATGTGCCTTTATTCTTTATTGAGGATAAGACAATTTCTTTTCAAATGATATATTACAAAGTGAGGTTAATGTTATGATAAATACTTCAAAGTTTCGTAATTTATACCTACTAAAATAAAATGTTTCCAAATTAAAATAAACTGTTTTTTGATTAGATTAGATATTTTGATTTATCTAAATAAGTTCTTTAAAGCAAAAAGACACCGGTGGTTATAAGAGGAGAGGGCATAGGGGCCATGGCCCCCCTAAGCAATATGTTTGTGCAGAAAGTAACAGCAGTAACTTTGACACAGGTGTTTTTGGTTATTTTTTAAGCATATGGAACTAAAAATAAAGTGATGAATCTTATGCAACGGTTTGGGGGGGGGGGGCATAATCATAATTAGGTACTCATTGGGATCAACAACCAACCTGTCAACCTGTTAGGAAGTAAGTTGGTAATTTTTGCAATTTACGGACGCCCCTGGAGAGTTCTATACTGGGGCTCACATTTTGTGACACACTGTTTAAAAGAACATTTTATTATCGGGCCCGCCGCCGAAGCCATAAAAGCTCGAAAGTACAAAAGGTCGACAAAAAATCGACAAAACAAAATTTTAAAAATACAAATTTACCGTATCAAGTCGAATTGACCTGTATAGTCGATGTGGACCCGCGGTCGTACTTTAGATCTTTTGTACTTTCGACCTTTTGTTTTTTCGACCTTTTGTACTTTCGACCTTATTTTTTCGACCTTTTATCCGCCGCTCTTTATTATCCACCGAAAAGCTAATAAGACACAAAATTGATTAGTATGGATTGATCTTAAATAATTTCTTTAAATTAAGAACACCACTGGAGCGGTAAATATAAAATAACTTCCACTTTGTTATACATCGTTTGAAAGAAAATTTTATTGGCTATGACGAAGTATAGAACACATTTTTTTATAAAGAGCTTGGTTTTTAAGAAAATTGAATAAAACGTATGAAAAACATGTTTTTTTTAATGATTTGTTGAAATCACCCCCATTGACGGACGTCGCTGGAGAGTTTGCTATAAGTCAAACCCCACCGAGTTTCACATTTTTAAAAAGGGAATTTCCCTGTCTACAAAATAGTGTAGAACAAGTTTTTTCATGTTAAGCTTAGTTTTTGAGAAAATTAGATAAAACTTGTAACAAAAATGGTTTATTTTCTGTTTTTTCATAATTAACTTAATTTACGGATGCCTCTGAAGTTTTATTTATAAAACCGATTTAATCATGTTATACGTCATTTTGAAGGAAATTTTATTGAGTATACCAAAATGTAATACATGGTTTTCTGTAGATATTAGTTTTTAAAAAAATTAAATAAATCTTGGAAAAAACATAGGTATTTTTTCAACTTTTTTTAATTACTTCAATTAACGGACGCCGCTGGAGAGCTTGTTATTAGTCTAACTTTATTAAGTTATACCATGTTAAAAAGGGAATTTTATTGTCTACAATAAAGTATATTATACATTTTTCTCTTAGAAGCTTAGTTTTTAAGAAAATTTTTAAAAACCTCAAACTTTCAGATTTAGGGGGTCTGGGGGGGTTTTTGGAGGTTTTTGCCGCCATTTAAAAAAAAATAATATGTTATTATTTTTTAATTATACAAATATATATTTTGAATGTACACCTGTGACAATTTGGGCTTTCCAGCGGCAATTTAAAATTCCGCCGCCATTTTGGCCGCCATCTTGAATATCTCAGCCCCTGTCAATATTTCGAGTTGGCAACTGGGATATTCGGATTCAGCGGGGTCAATATAGAGGGAATTGTCCATTTGCCAAAAAGTAATATAATATGCTTCTAGAAAGTGGATTTTCCCGAATCTTGCCTGAACTATATGTAAATCTGTCACAATACGGCCGATTTTATAATAAGGTCCGGTTTTATTCCAATAACTATCTATTGCCTGTCTGCCTGGTTACAGTATACTATATACATTTTACACTCACCCAAGGAATGTGAAATTAATAATCTCACGATCAAGTAACCTTAAACATTTCTGTATGCATGGATATTAGGGACAGAGGAGAGAGCTTGAGTGCTCAATTAAACCAGCCATAGCTGTTTATAAATCTGAGTCCAGTCCACAGACTTCAAAAAAAATTTTTTTGAAGTCTGTGGTCCAGTCATTATAGAATTTTAGCTTGCAAATTGTGGTATAGTCGCGATTTTGACATATGTTGTTGACATTGGTGTCCTAAAAACAAATTTTAGTTTTTGACTTTGGGGGGGGAGGCGGCTGTCCCCGCCATCTTGGATTTAGTGTGCACAATTCTTTTTTTAAATTACTTAGTTACTGTACGTTTTAGAAAAAAAAGTTTTAAACAAAAGCTAAAGACAATAAAAGTTCCTACAAAAACGCTTTTGTAAGTTTTTTTCTTAGACGAATGGTTTTCGAGTTATAAGGCTTTCGCCGCCATTTTGGATTTTTACCTATGTTTTTTAGTATCCCTTAACTTCAAAACTAGTTTTTGAGAAAATCTGTAATAACATAAATTAAAGACCAGCTAACTAATAGCCTATAAAACGAGACATCACTGAGTTCTCTGGGTAGTACCCTTGCTAAGATACAAACCCTGATTGTTAGCAATACCGCGTGTCCCATTTTCGATGGGATTAAATGGGAAACTCCGTTATTATTAAAGATATCAATTTTCTGATGCACCTTACCGTGCTCTTTTTTTGAGCCCTTAAAAATTGTATAATCAGATTTTTGCTATACCCCGTGGTTTCGCTAATACAGGGAGTTTTCGAAAAAATTGCATTTTCATTAATTCGTTGTATCTCGCTTATTTTGCAAGATATTTTAGCTCACACTACTACTATACTATAGTAGTGTGAGCTATAGTGAACCTAATTTTTTCGAGAAAAAAAAAGTTACTCCGATTTCAAAAATTTTTATATATTTTTGCGTTTCAGATGATTTTGAAACTTTTTTGTTGCGCCGTCTGTCTGTCTGTCTGTCTGTCTGTCTGTCTGTCTGTCTGTCTGTCTGTCTGTCTGTCTGTCTGTCTGTCTGTCTGTCTGTCTGTCTGTCTGTCTGTCTGTCTGTCTGTCTGTCTGTCTGTCTGTCTGTCTGTCTGTCTGTCTGTCTGTCTGTCTGTCTGTCTGTCTGTCTGTCTGTCTGTCTGTCTGTCTGTCTGTCTGTCTGTCTGTCTGTCTGTCTGTCTGTCTGTCTGTCTGTCTGTCTGTCTGTCTGTCTGTCTGTCTGTCTGTCTGTCTGTCTGTCTGTCTGTCTGTCTGTCTGTCTGTCTGTCTGTCTGTCTGTCTGTCTGTCTGTCTGTCTGTCTGTCTGTCTGTCTGTCTGTCTGTCTGTCTGTCTGTCTGTCTGTCTGTCTGTCTGTCTGTCTGTCTGTCTGTCTGTCTGTCTGTCTGTCTGTCTGTCTGTCTGTCTGTCTGTCTGTCTGTCTGTCTGTCTGTCTGTCTGTCTGTCTGTCTGTCTGTCTGTCTGTCTGTCTGTCTGTCTGTCTGTCTGTCTGTCTGTCTGTCTGTCTGTCTGTCTGTCTGTCTGTCTGTCTGTCTGTCTGTCTGTCTGTAACGACCAACGCGCATAACTCAAAAACCGCTTGCCCGATTTCAATGAAATTTAGGTACCAACGCTGGGTTTTGGGTCGAGATGGATGGTCCCATTTAAAAATGAACAAAATCCACCAAACACAAGCCAAATAAAAGGGTGGGGGTATATTTCAAAAATTAGAGTTTACGTAAATATATGGCGTGTGTGATATCAAACGAAGGGTAATTGCGTCTGGAGTTAAATAAAATACATTTTACTTAAAAAAAGGGTGGGGGTAAATTTAAAAAATTAGTGTTTATGTGGAAATATGGCGTGTGTGATATCAAACGAAAGGTAATTGAGTCTGGAGTGCAATAAAATATATTTCAGTTTTTAGTTATATTAGCTCACACGTACACTATAACTATAGTACCTAGTGTGAGCTTAGGTGCCCATAGATTGACAGAGTATTTATTCTGTGGAAACTCTTTTATGGCAACTTTTTTAGAGCAAAATAATGATTTTGAATAATGAAATTTTTTAAATTATTATTTTGTTTTTGAGATATGGTATTTATCATAAAAAAATTAAATACTGACCTGGATTATTTTTTACTATTTTGATTGGTTTCATGCTATTATTATCTAAAAATGATAAAACTTTAATATTTTTTTGATTTAAAAAATTATATAAAAATTTTTTTTGTCCGAACCTGGAAATTTCCAACGTAAATATAAATTAAAAATTCCAAGACACACTAGTTGAACGATTTTTAGTTTATCTGTTTTGAAACGTTAATAGAAAGATTTATAAATAAAGTTAAAAACGTTAAAAAGTTATAAAAAATATATTATAGTAATTATTTGATAGTAGGACAGCAACTCATGAAATTTACTTTATCATTAAAAAACAAAAGCGCGGAATTGACATTGTCATTTTACTTGTTTTTTTTTGTGAATGGCTCACTCAAAATTATTTTAAAAACCCTTTTTTTTTGAAAAATGTGATATGTTTGACTGCTTTATTCAAGCAACGAAATCCGAATATTTAAATGGCAAAAATATTTGTATGCAAAATGCGTTATGAGAAATTACTCAAAAATGCCAACAATGATAATGGCAATCAGTTTGAATATTTATATATAATTAAATAAAAATTAGGTATTATTTTTTGTAATTCGTTATTCTAATTTGCTAAGTATTAAAATAATCAAACCAAAAATCGTTCAACTAGCAATTTTAATTTATATTTATGTTGGAAACTTCCAGGTTCGGACTAAATTTTTTTTTAAATATTAAATATATTTTTTTTTACCTTAAAACAAAAAATAATACATTTTTATTATTTTATGATAATAATAGCATGAAACCAATCAAAATAGTAATAAAAAAAATCCAGCTCAGTATTTAATTTTTTTATGATAAATACCATCTCTTAAAAATTAAAAAGTATTTAAAAAAACTGACAACGTCATTATTTTCTTCGAAAAAAGTTGCCATAAAAAGGTTTTTACAGAGTAAATAAAAATATCTCGCAAAATAAGCGAGATATAAGGGATTATTAAAAATGCAATTTTTTCAAAAACTCCCTGTATTAGCGAAACTAAGGGGTATAGCAAAAATCTGATTACAGCATTTTTAAGGGCTTAAAAAAAGAGCACGGTAAGGTGCAATCAGAAAATCAATATCTTTAATAATAACCGAGTTTCCCATTTAATTCCATCGAAAATGGGACACGCTGTACACCCGTTTCCTATGTATTTCCATAGTATATGGAAAATAAACCGAAATTATTCAGTTTTATGCCAGGGTGGATCCAGAGGTGCTTCTGGGGGGGGGGGGGGGGTTAGGTGACATGCTCTGTTGGTAAAAAACGGTATATATTTTAGCATTTTATTGAATTAGTCAGTGGTTGTAATTTCGATGATAATAACAATAGAAACGCGCAGCAGGAATTTTTATTAGCAAAAACATTACTTTTTATAAATTTTTTGTATATTCAAAAAATTCTCGGGTGGGGCAAGTGCCCCTAGTGCCCCCCCCCTGGATCCGCCACTGGTTTTATGTCATTTTCTCAAAAGGTAAGCATTTTATAGAAAGTGTGTAATGAATAATTTTATTATAGAAAATTTTAATAATTTTAAACAATGTGTCACCGAGGTGGACCAAATCCACGGTTAGCACTTAATTGGCATCCATAAATTGGGGTTCCTTTTTAGGATCACGAAAAAAATCATTTTTTTTAGGTTTTATTCAGTTTTCAAAAAAACTAAGCATTTTAGCGAAAAATGTTAAAATACCATTTTTAGACAATCTAAAATGTTCTTTTACACAGCGTATCACAAAGTTCTGTTAAAGCTATCATTGATACTCCAGGGGCGTCCGCATATTGAGGTTATTTTTTTATAAATATTTTTTTTTAATTTTTTTATTTTTCTTAAAAACTAAGCTTTCTGAAAAATCTTGTTTTACTCTATTCTATTGAAAATAAAATTATCTTTAAAACTATATGTATCTAGTGGGTTGTTAACGGAAAACACTCAAAGAATATACGCATGTTTAGTGATTTTTTTTTCAATTTAGTTTTTGGGCCTTCCTGGTGTATTAACGGTTCCCTAATTATTATAACTATATACCTCGTTCAAAAGAAAATTTAATTGTCTATAATACAGAGTAAAACATTTTTCCCGGTAAGTCTTGGTCTTATAGAGTTAAACAAGATTTTTCAGAAAGGTTAGTTTTTAAGAAAATTGAATAAAACAAACAAAAATTTTAAAAAAAATAGTCAAAAAAAAAATCCTTCAATATGCGGACGCCCCTGGAGTGTCAATAAAATCTTTAACACAACTTTGTGATACGCCGTTTGTAAGAACATTTTATTTTCTCTAAAAAGGGTTTTCCCTATAGTGCTTAGTTTTTTTGAAAACTGAATAAAACCTAAAAAAAAATTATTGAACTTAAAAGATACCCTCAATTTATGGATGCCAATTAAGTGCTAACCGTGGACTTGGCCCACCTCGGTGATATATCGTTTAAAATATAATTTAATTTTCTATAATAAAATTGATTACACACTTTCTGTAATTTGCTTACCTTTTGAGAAAATGACATAAAATACATAGGAAACGGGTGTACTGCTAACACTTCAGGGTTCGTATTTCAGCAAGGGTACTACCCAGAGTTAGTTAGTTGGTCTTTATTTTATGTTAAAGGCCACTACAAAAAAAAATTGGTCAAAATCCAAAATGGCAGCGAAATGTTTAGCGTTATAACTCGAGAACCATTCGTACAGCAAAAAAACGTACAACAGCGTTTTTAAAGGAAATTTTATTGTCTTTAACTTTCGGTTAAAACTTTTTTTTTTAAATATACAGGGGAAGTAATTAAAAAAAAAACTTTTTGTACACACTTAATCCAAGATGGCGGGGCAAGCCGCCCCTCCACCCCCCTAGGTCGAAAACATATTTTTTTTAAAGACTCCAATGTGAACAATATATGTCAAAATCTTGACTACGCCACCTTTTGCAAGCTAGGGGTCTTTTTTTTTTCGCTCTAGTGACTGGCCTATCTGGCGAGCGCGTCGAGCTATTTGTCACTTAGTTCTTCTAGATCTTGAAAGTAAAGAAGACCTGGAGCGTTATTCTTGGCCTGGCAAGGCTTATGCCAGCGGCGTAGCGTGCCCGAAAGGGCGGGGGGGGGGGGGGGGGGCGACAGCTAAAAAGGGCGCCCCTGAAAACTGATGAAAAATCTTGTGGCAAAAAAACACAAAAAGGTCAAAAAGGCGCCTCTCAAAAATCTTGCGACCAAAAAAAAAAAAAAGGTCTTCATGTCGTTAGTTTCCTTTGGCACCCACTCAATTGGCCATTACCGGCCCGACTTAATAAAGCTGAGGGCGCTTCGGCCACCTATGGGGCGCCACTACCCTCGGGGCATGGGGGGGGGGCCGCGAACCCCCCCGCGCCCCCCACGCTACGCCGCTGGCTTATGCTCACAGGTTCCTCCTTGTCCCTGCAACTATGTCAGTAGTCAAGATGCTGTAATAACCGAAGTGATTTTTCTCAGCATTTCCCGCCTTTACCTAAGTAAGATTTCTGTCCTGTTCCCATCCCAAGCAAGATTCTTAACTCACTTGTGATGAGCGCTCTAACGCACTGGACCATCGAGGCTACACAATTTATATCTTTAATCACAAAGGATAGTTTTAGCGACCTAGTTATAAGTCATATATCGGGGAGAATTTAGTAGCATAATGTGTGTATTCCATTTCCCTCCCCATATAAGCTACCGTAAGCTTGAGAGCACACCTATACTAACAAAGAAAAATTAGAAATGATAAAACGATTTCCGAATTGGTGGATTTTGAATTAGTACCTCGGTGGCTCAGTTGGTAAGAGCATCAGCCTAGTAAGCAGAAGGTCGCTGGTTCAAATCCAGCCTGAGGTAAAATATGCTACTAAATTCTACCCGTTATATATGGGCTTTGAGTATATGACCCATATAGAGGTGCCTCCGGCCAGCTTTACAATATTGAGGCGCAGATGGCGCTGAAATAAATTCGTCTAGTACGCAATCGCAATATTCAGGGACTGCTAGTATGATGACCTAGGTGATCCGTGGTTCATGCCTATCATAAAAATGCCATTAGATCATAGTAGTTGTCTCTGAATATTGCGTACTAGATGAATTTATTTTAGCGACATCTGCCCCTCAATATGGTAAAGCTCGCCGGTGGCATCTCTATATGGGTTATTTACTCAATAATATGATGTTCAATAATCTAAATCTCCTATCAATCTTTTCTAACTTAAAAAATTTACAAAAACTTTGACTACTTTTCCCAGAAATCTACTCTAACTAGGGGTGAATTTAAAGAACAAAAAATTAAAAAACCCTAAAAATGGTTTTTTTAATAATTTTTCGTTCCTTAATTTTACCCCCTTCCTAGTTTACATTAGTCAATTTATACAAAAAACACCGTGCAAAAAAAGGTTATTACGCCAGGCATTATGGACACAAAAAGGCAAACATTGCAAACGCGCATGTATTTGCTTTTTTACCATTATGCAGTAAGGTCACTGTATAACGAAGTTCCTTCTCTTCGTTATACAGTGACCTTAAACTGCAGCACAGTGAAAGGAATTGTTGTATGTATGTAAGTAAATATGTATGTTTGTGTCACGCTAGAGGCTAAACGGCTAAACCTGTTTTGACAAAAAAGGTGTCGTTGAATTGCTACTGATGCCGAAGGTGCTATAGGCTATATAAACAGGAATCAACATGACGGTCTTAAGACGCCATTTGATGATGTAGGCTTTGAGGCATATAAATTATCTAAATTTCAGACGATTTTATTGAAAATCCTTTAATTACCCATTGCAAATGTCCTCTTATTTGCTGTACTTAATTTGTAGTCCTCCCTGATTCCAACCATCTCCCCTCCTGTCATTCCCCCCACTATAATAATTTTCTCAAATATAGAGCGATTTCAAAAATTCTTTTTGCATATGCTTTCAGATTTTTTTTCAACACCATTTTACTAGTCCCCTTCCCCCGCCTGTCACTCTCTCCTCCCCGCCATCCTTATTAGTAATAGTTATAGCTATAACTTTCACAAATATAAAGCGATTTCAAAAGTTCTTACCGCACACTCTTGAAGACTTTTTTCCAACATCATTTTACTAGTTTCCCCCTTTTAACAACAAATTTAGAGCGATGTCAAAAATTCTTTCGGCACACGCTTTAAGAGTTTTTTCGACACCATTTTATTAGTTCCCTCCTCCCTCTCTCCTCCCCCACCTTCACTCAATGGAAGGTAACACTGTTCGCGTCCGTAGAAACTCTACACGTACTTTTTGGGTAAAGCTAAATGGATTGTAAATGCATAATGCTTTTTATAAGGTTGAATAAGAAATAAACCTAAAAGTTGAAAAAAAATTTCATACAAAAAACACACAACTGCTAAATTTACTTGTAACTACTAGTCGCAGTTGGGTACAAAATTACCCAATAACCTGATTCATGAAAATACAAAACTGTATAATTTCGTAAGTGCGCGCGTATACATTATAGCGTTGTTTGCCTCAAACAACGGGTATACCTATCAATTTTGTAGCTAACTGGGACTAGTAGTTACAAGTACATTTAGCAGTTGGGTGTTTTTTTATTTTAAATTTTTTTATTTTATATATTGTTAGGATCCTTAAGAGTACTTCATCCTCAAGTTTGCAACCCTGAATTCCCTGTACTATTTCAGTGGGACTCGAAAAACACTAGCTTACCGGGTGGGCCAAAAAAAACCGGACAATCTTTTGTTCTGCGCTTGGCAGAGAATTCATCAGAGTTTTGAATGAACCCAATATACTTTTTTTGGCCGCCATCTTAAAATTCAAGATGGCGGACGAAATTAAATTTTACCCTTCAAAGATACTCGTTTATTCTTGTGTTGCAAACATGTTTAAATTACTTTTTAAATCAGTAAAAAAGCTGCGTTCTTGCCACGCACAACAAGATATGAATCAGCAAAATCGGTTCAGTGGTTCTAAAAAAAATTATTTTTGTTTTAACCATTGTTTTGAATATTAACGATTGCCTTGCAAAATCATGTCTGCATTTATTTCCTTATAAACATCCTGATGAGAATTGATTGCTTTTTAAAGTTAAAGATCATGATCAAAATTTATCGACATCTTAAAATTTAAGATGGCGGATAGATTCATATTTATATATTTATCGGTTTCACAACGTTCTACGTCTTCCGATACCCAATCTCCACTCGTTTCTGTTTGCCCATAATTCATCATCTAGGCCTCTTATTCTTATTTCACTGTCTATTCCTTCTCTCCAGCTTCTCCTTGGCCGTCCTCGTTTTCTTCGGCCAGTTGGTTTCCATTGTAGTATTTGTTTAGGTAGTCTTTCATCATTCATTCTTTGTACATGTCCGTACCACACCAGTTGTTTTGCTCTTATATCATCCACTAAAGTACGTTCACCCACTGTCATAATTTCTCTTATTCTTTGATTTGTAACTCTTTCTCTTTTTGATTTCCCTGCTGCTCTTCTCCTATATCCATCTCCGTAGCGGAAAGCATTTTTTCTGTTCTATCCTTGATTGGCCATACTTCTGAGCCGTATGCAATAATACTTTTTATAATGGTGTTATATATAAGCTTTTTGTTATGTTTTGATATACTTTGGTCCCAAATTATTCCATTTAATAAAGTTATTGCTTTTCTTCCTTGTACGTTTCGATCTTTTATAGCTTTGTCTAGTGTTCCGTCAGCTGTAATTTTTAGACCTAAGTATTTATACTCATCACAGGACTGAATTCGCTGCCCGGTATTTAAGATTAGATCCTGTTTCATTCCACCGATACACATATACTCTGTCTTATTGAGATTAACCTCTAATCCCCACTTATTGTACTCTTCTATTAGTTTTCGTGTCATATATTCGAGGTCGTCATAATCCTGAGCCACTACTATCTGATCATCGGCGAAACATAAAGTATACAAGGTGGTTTCGTCCAACGGAATTCCCATGTTTTGGCATTTTCTCTTCCATACTTTAAGGACTTGTTCCAAGTATATCTTGAAGAGCGTAGGCGAGATACAGCAACCTTGTTTAAGACCTTTATTTACTTGAAAGCCTTTGGTTAGTTTTGCTTTTATGTTAACTTTTGCCTTACTATTGCGGTATAACTCTTTGATGGCCTTAATTAGTTTTACGCTTATGTTTGTGTTTTCCAACGCTTTCCAAAGTAGATTTAATGGTATACTATCATATGACTTCTGCAAATCCACGTAAAGCAGATGCAGCTCTTGTCCGTATGCCATTTTCTTTTCAATAACTTGGGTTATACAAAAGAGATGATCTGAAGTTGATCTACCCGCCCTGAAACCAGCTTGTTCTTCTGCCTCCATGTCTTTATATTCGCTCTCTACTTTATTTCTTATTATTTTACCGTATATTCTGCTTAGCGTACTAGTCACAGATATACCTCTATAATTGTCACAAATATCTGTCCTTCCTTTTTTGTGTATTGTGGATATATATGACGTTTTCCACTCAGTTGGGACTACAGTTCCATTTAAACATTTTTGGAAAAGATTCCGTAATCTCCAAAACAGTTCTTCAGTGCCATATTTAATAAGTTCGGCTGGGATATTTCCGGGTCCGGTTCCAGTTCCATTTAAACATTTTTGGAAAAGATTCCGTAATCTCCAAAACAGTTCTTCAGTGCCATATTTAATAAGTTCGGCTGGGATATTTCCGGGTCCGGCAGATTTACCGCTTTTTAAGGTAGTGCACACGTTTTTGACCTCAGAGATTGTGAGAGGTACTGGAGATCCCATCGTTCTAATTATATTGTCTCTTGCGTCTTTCTTGAATTCTGCTCTATCTTCAGTTAAAAGTTTTTTAAAATGCTCATCCCATTCTTTGTCTGGTATTGATGAAATGATATCTCTGCATGTAGAATCATACTTGATTCTTCAAAATGGCGTGTTTATTCTTATTTTCTGAAAATGTTTTAGATTTTTTTTAATTTATATAAAAGCACTGTTTTTCCCGCGCACAACGAGGTATAAATTAGTAATATCGCTGTGGTGGTTCTCAAAAAATCTATTTTTGTTTCAGCCATTGTGTTACAGATTATACGATACGATTGCATTGTCAATCCTGTCTGCATTTATTTCCTTATAAACTCATTATTACTAAACCGATTTTAGTGAAATAAAAAAAAATCATAGTGCAAATTGATCGTTCTTTCAAGATTATAATCAAAATTTGCCGCCATCCTAAAAGTTAAGATGTTGGACAGAATCTTACTTGACCCTTAAAAGAGGCACTTTTGTTCTTATTTTCCGAAAACGTTTTTTTTTTAATTTATGGAAAAGTACTACTCTTCTCCCGCTTAATCAAGTACAATTTAATAAAATCGGTGAAGTGGTTCTCACAAAATCTGATTTTGTTTTAACCATTGTTTTACAAATTATACGATTGCATTGCCAATTTCTGTCCGACATCTTAAATTCTAAACCGGCGGCAAATTTCGATCATAATCTTTAAAGAGCAATCAATTGTCACCATGATTTTTTTTTATTTCACTAAAATCGGTTCACTAATAACGAATTTATAAGAAAATTAATGCAGACAGGATTGGCAATGCAATCGTATAATCTCTAAAACAATGGTTGAAACAAAAATAGATATTTTGAGAACCGCCACACCGATTTGAATAATTTTTACCTCCTTGTGTGGGAGAAAAGTAGTGCTCTTCTATAAATTAAGAAAAAGCTAAAACATTTTCGGAAAATAAGAATCAACACGCCATTTTGAAGAATCAAGTATGATTCTATCCACCATCTTAAAATTTAAGAAGGATAAACTTTGATCATGATCTTTAGAAAGCAATCAATTCACACCAGGATGTTTTTTATTTCATTAAAATCGGTTTAGGAGTAATTAATTTATAAGGAAATAAATGCAGACATGATTGGCAAAGCAATCGTATAGTATGCAGAACAATGGCTGAAACAAAAATATTGTTTTTTAGAACCACTGAACCGATTTTGCTGATTCATAACTTGTTATGCGTGGCGAGAACGCAGCTTTCTTACTAATTAAAAAAAATAATTAGAACATGTTTGCAACACAAGAATAAACGAGCATCTTTGGGTACATTTTAATTTGGTCCGCCATCTTGGATTTTGAGACAAAAAATTATAATAGGTCAAAACTCCGATTAATTATCTGCCATGTGCAGTTTGTCCCATTGAAATCTATTGTATAGTTCAAAATTTATAATAAAAAATAAAATGTCCGGTTTTTTTTTGGCCCACCCGGTAAAGCTCTTTTTTGGGTATTTATGTTCGGTAGCCAAACCGAAGCGCAATCCTAGCTTCCTTGGTGTATCAGTTGATTTTAACAAAAAGTTCTTTTTAGGTAGGGAATTTATAGAGAATAAAATTGTGTCTTGGTATTATAGTTTGAGCAAAAACGAAAAAAGTAGTAAAACATCGATGCTGCAGAAAACAAAAAAAAACGTACCAAATAATTATCGAATCTATAGCGTCTTTTATCGGATTTTTGATACAGATTTTATAACACCTATCTTACGCCTGACCTGTTCACAGACATAAAAATACTCAAAAGCTAAAACATCAAACGGTTTAGGCTAGAGTAATGAAACTTCACAAGCATATAATAATAGCCTTCAAATACTGCTTGTTTATCTGTTAAAAAATATAATAATATATGGGCTCTGGGGGTGTATGGGGGTAAAATGCAGGGGCGCACCCAGAGGGGGTACGGGGGCTCGGGTAAAATAGTATAAAATACGACATCATTAAGCTTCGGGCCCCCCGAATACATATTCCTGGGTGCGCCACTCAAAATCTGTTTGTTAACAGGTCAAGCATTGTTGGTTTCCATGAACCAATTAGGCGCTGACTCGTGACGTAGGTTGATATTAGCACCCCGACATAAATTGTAATTTTGGAACATACTCATTTGCATCTCTTTTTAATGCACAGCTTATTTTTTATTGCTGTCCAACTCATAGCGCTGCACAGTGGGCTCCCGGATCTGATTTTTGACCAAAATTAGAAAAATAGGTTTTGTAACAATATTTTGTTTTGAAATGAGAAAGAAGTAATTATGAATCAAAATGGCGAAGTTTCCTATTTATGAACTGGTAAGTATGAAATTTAGTGTTAATAGTCGCTAAATATGATTTTTGACTTACATTTAAAAAAACTTATTTACCAATAGGTTTCAAATTTGTAACTCTGGCGTGTTTAAAGTCGTATCATTATAAAATCAAACTTAAAAATTACATGACAGATCCAAAAGGGCAGAGTTTTCTATTTATGAACCGATATGTATCAAAATTGGAACTTTGAGGTGTATAAAGCCGATAATTAAGATTTTTTTTTTACGGGTATGCGCACTCGCAAGGAAATCCCTATCACGCTCGACAAGCGGCAAGTGCGCGGAAATGTTGGTGTGTGTTGGTTTTGAAACGGTTCAGGTTGTAACCTGCAGGGAAAACTGTCACAGGGAGTTTATTCCACAGCGATGCTGTTCTCCAGAGATATGAATTCTGATATAATGAGGTTCTTGGTGCCTCTATTTTGACAGTAAATTGATGGTTACCGTCTGTTTGACGTGTTCGCCTAGTAGGTGCTACTCCCGGGAGGATCATACGTGCCAACTCTTTAGAGCATTTTCCGTGATAATACCTGTATAAGAGAGAGAGAGATCGCCCACAGTTCTTCGATGTTCGAGACTATCCAAGCTACGGGTAAGTGCGGGGTCATTGATCAGCTTGATAGCTCGCTTTTGCACGGTGTTCAAAAGCATTAAGGTATGTTTGGGTGCCGCACTCCATATATGTGAGCAGTACTCCATAGTTGGTCGAATCTGGGCTTTGTATAGTGTCAGCAGTTGGCTTGGTGTATACAGATGTTTTGTACGAAATAGCACCCCAAGCTTTTGGGACGCCCTTTTAGCTATATCTGCCACGTGACTGTGCCAAGACATGTTGGTCTCTGCAGTGACTCCTAAGATGTTCAACTGGCTCTGCAATGTGACAGCACTTCCAGATAGCATAATGTTTGGCTCACCGGTGCTGGTCTTTTTTGAAAACAGGGCTGCTTGGGTTTTCTGCGCGTTGAACTGTACAAGGTTTTTGTTGCCCCAGTCCTCTATTATCTCCAGGTCGTTATTTATCTGCGATATTTGAGTTAGTCTAAGATGATGGAATTCACGTGCGGATAGACACTGAGTGGGTGGTATGACTGAGGAGACTACATTGCCATCATCTGCAAAGCAATAAAGTGGATTTACTGTTTTATCTATGAGGTCATTTATGTAAATCAGAAAAAGTGTTGGCGAAAGGATTGCTCCCTGTGGCACACCAGCATTTATTTGGTAAGAGTTGGAGTTCCGGCCATCCAGTGCAACACAAATGGATCTATCCTTAAGGTAACTTTCAAACCAAGTGCAAAGTCTCGGCGACAATCCCGTTGCTTTGAGCTTGTTGAGCAGATTTTCATGCCAGACTTTATCGAATGCTTTAGATATATCTAAGGCAATTGTTCTTGTTTCACCTCGCAACTCAATCGCTTTTTGCCATAAGTGAGTGACGTATGTAAGTAAATCGCCAGTTGACCTATATTTTCGAAATCCGTATTGCTTGTCGTTGATAATTTTGTATTTTTCCAAGTACTTGGTTAGGTGATTGTTCACAACTCTTTCCATTACTTTTGATATCACCGGAAGTAGAGCAATTGGTCTATAGTTTAACGGATCTGTCTTTTTTCCTTTCTTTGGAATAGGCTGTACTGCGGCAGACTTCCATGATGATGGATATACTCCTTGCCTGTAAGATAAATTGAATAATTTAGCGAAAGTTGGGGTGAGTTCGTTAGCACAATTTTTGAGTACTATCGCGGGAATGCCATCTGGACCCATTGCTTTGTTTGTATCCAACTTTTTAAGGGGTTTTCGTATTTCTCTCTACAAAAGGGTACCTCTGGCATACTGTGGGAAACCCTTTCAATGAACGGTGGAGTTTTTCCATTTGGCACTGTTAGGTTTGAGTTGGAGGAAAAGATTTTGGCCAGCATATTGGCTTTTTCCTCTGATGTTGTGGCTGAGTGAGTATTTTTATCTGTAAGTGGTGGTATGGATGACTTGGTGAAGTTTGATCCAACGGCTTTTGCAAGAGACCAAAAGGACCTAGAACTACTTGGACAATTCAGCAACCTGTTTTTTATTCTTTGATTGTATGTTTCTTTGGCGGCGTCAATAGTAATTTTGCAACTATTTCTGGCTTCTATAAATTCTGTGTGGTTTTGAGCGGTTTGTTGTCGTTTCCAAAGGTTATATGCTCTGTGTTTTTTCTGTACAGCCGTTTGACACTGGCTGTTGAACCAAGGTTTTGCATTAGCTCTGCGTTTTATTGTATGTGGGATATATGCATCCATTCCAGATAAGATTACTTTTGTTATTTCATTACAGCAAATAGTGGGATGAGCTGTTTTAAAGCAAACCTCTTGCCATGGAAAATCCAGGTAAAACTGTTTAAGGTCATTCCATTTTGCCGATTTATAGTGCCACATTTTACGAGGAAGTGATTGTTGGCTTGGCGGTATGAACATTTCGCACTTTGTTCTTATAAGTTTATGATCGGATGAACCAAGTGGGGGATCTACTTGAATTGTGTACAAGTCAGGATTTGTAGTTAGGAACAAGTATAAAAGCGCTGCAAATTCACCCCTTTCTGAGATACGGGTAGGTTCATCGACAAGCTGCGTTAGACCACAACTTATGGCAAAAGCTTCTACTTCCCTGCCTTCATTATCTGTTTTGTTGTGGTGTTTTAGCCAGGGTATATTGTGGACGTTGAAATCGCCTAAAAAAACAATTTCCGCATGTGGATAGTTAGACTGTATACTATCACAGTTTTCGGATAATGTCGCAAAAAAGTTTTGATACTCGGTGTTACTTGGCGGTCGGTAGAGGCAGCAAATGAACTTGGTCGATGACTTTGAGGTGAATTTCAGCCATATGATATCGAGGTTCGCTGGTTCTAGCTTCTCCTCTCGATGACATGAAAGGTCATTTTTAATGTACACACAAATCCCAAAATTATGTCGAAATCGGTGGTGTAGGTCATAGCCGGGATAAAGATAGTTCACAATAGGTGTTGCAGAACTGATTTTAGTTGCGGTGAGAACAAGGATGTCAGGTCTTTGTTCTTCAAGATGTTGGTGAACTGAATTCATGTTGGTACTTAATCCTCTTATATTGCTAAAATCAATTCTGAGTTGAGTTTTTGGTCTTCTTTTAATATCTTTGCATGAAGGACCCCCAGGATCACCCGACGCCCGGAGATCCGAGTGGTCGGGTATTTTACCTCCGGAATATTTTGATCCTGCAGGCGCCATCATGCTATCTGTTACTCATTGTTGGAACCGGACTGCCAGCGCAGTAGCGGAACGTGGTGATACCACTTAGCGCTACTCTCTTCTGGCATGGTGGTATCTCACCGGTCGACGCCCAATGAGTAAAAAGCGTCTACCACCTATAAGATTTATGAGTTAAACGTAGAAAAAATATCATGGCGGATCCGAAATGCAGAACTTCTACATTTATGAATCGATATGTATTAAATCTGGAACTCTGCGGTGTTTAACGTCGCTTGTTATTATTTTTTACTCAAACAAAAAAAAACTTGCACGGCGAACCCAAAATCTTTATCCTATAGACTATTCTATATTTATACACCGATTTGTGAAACTAGAAAATAATACGAACGTAACCCTGACTTTGCAACGGATAAGAACCTGCAAGTTTAACCACTGCATAATCACATAAGATTGATTTTTCTAGAAAAATTTGTTTTTAAGTCCAACCAAATAAATATTTTTAAAGCGTCCACTTTTTTATACTAGTTTGTTAAAAGTCAGGTGTGGTGCTGATGATTTGAAATAGAACCGTTTACCTTAAAAGTTTTGACCTATTTCTTTCATAAACAATCCACCTGTTTATGAGATATTGCAGTTGGTTTTTATTATCTTTTTATTTGATTTTTGAAACTGAACATAATTTTTTTTTATTTTTAACTTTTAATTTTTTTATACATTATTTATCTTTTTATTAATATATATTTTTCTATGTTTATTCGTTCTATCTAGCGTAAAGTGCTTTAAAAATAATAGACATAAACTGACATGCTTTTTTTTTAGTTTGATTTTTTCTCGAAGAAATCCATTTTTAGTAAACTAATAATATCTTTCATACGGGCAACTTGTGGCAGCAGATTTTGAAGTACAATTTTAAAAAATATGTATATATACTCTTTATAAAAATAAAAATTTTAAAGACATGGTTGATGAGGGAAGCAAAATATTTGTCCAACATTTATAAGAAATTTTTTTATATAATTTCAGAAATTCCACGCAAAAACCATTATCTGACCTGTCTGCACATCAAAATTGGAATCCAAATGTACAGTTCCTAGTCTAATTAGAGGAACGGGGGGTAAAATGGGATACTTAATTTTATAGGCTTTTTTCTCCTATTAAATGGTCATCATTGCGTTCGTCATTTGGAATTAAGTTGGCTAGATACGTTATCTTTATGTTTTAGTTTTTAGTTTAAACTATTTAGAACTCCATCATAATTTTATTTTTATTTTTGTAAAAAGTTGTCTTTGGTAAAATGGGGTGGCGAAACGGGCGGGCGGTTGTGTAATTTAGGATCAATATATTTATTTACTAGTTTTATTTATTAAAATACTAAACAAGTTAAAAATACTTATTTACAAAATAAAAAGTTGTAATATAATGTAAATACATTTATAATAATTAAATTTAGTAACTACAAAATTTATAAATAAACAGCGACCAAGTCATCGCTGTCGACTCTCCTACACGAATTTTGCGTCAATTTTTTGCAAAGACAACATAAAATACGACTTTCAGTGATGCTATCAAAAACAAATTTTTTTTTTGGGCAAAATGGGGTATGTGTTCCTAGGTATAACAAGGCACCCCATTTTGCCCCCATGAAAAAACCCCGTTTTGGCCCAAACCACCGAGTAAAAGACTAATTTTACGGGCGATGCGTTTAATTATGAATAATAATACATAGACCCACTAACTGTTCAATGTAAACAAAATTTTAAAAAGTCTGTAAAAAATGTACTTACCATCACAAAATGCGCAAGCTCTTTTAACAATAAACAGCGCAGAACATCACATGTTGAGCGAAAACGAACTTAAGCTCAACCGACCGGCACCAATCATATTGCAGAGAGTTGAACCAGTCATAAGGATAAAACATCTTAAAACTGTGATATCCCATTTTACCCGAAAAACCCATATTACCCCCCTTTCCCCTACCTCTTCTTACAAGTTTTATTTTATGCAAATTTTATGCAATATAAAATATTGTCGTAAAATGGCTTAAAATCTGGATCAAACCGCCATACAAATATGGTACTTTAACGCGTTCCTTTGAAAGGAAAAATGACACTTCTAAAAAATAACTGAATTACGTCAATTAAATCATAGCTTTTTCAAGGCCTGCTGGACTATCTACTCTTTTTAGTAAAGGTGTTAAGAAGTTTCAGTATGTTTTTAATTTAACCCTTTTTGGCCAAAAATTAGGTCCGCGAGCCCACTGTGTGCATTAGAAAATCGATTGACGTTGATTGTCAAAATGGCATGACTGTTTTAGATTGAGTGCGCCCGTCCCACTACTTTGAGTTAAAAAGAGAGAGTAAGTAGCTGAATGACAATGTGTGAGTTTAGTAAATAAAATGAGTAGACCACTGTTTTGTTATTAAACTCATGTTTGTTTAATATTATTAAGCGCCCTTACTAATACATTAGTTTAAAAAGAGATGGTGAATAATCGGATAATAATGTGTAAGTTCAGTCAATGACACGATTAGATAAGTTGGTGGTACGTTCCGGAATCATATTTTGTGTCGGGGTGCCGTTCTACGTCACAGTCAGCGCCTTATTAGTAATAGGGTGCTGACTGTGACGTAGCACGGCACCCCGACACAAAATAGAATTCTCGAACGTATCACCATCTAATCTAATCGTGTCATTGACTGAACTTACACATTATTATCCAATTATTTACCATCTCTTTTTAAATTAATGTATTAGTAAGGGCGCCTAATACTCTTAAACAATTATGATATCAATAAACAAACAGTGGTTTACTCGTTTTATTTACTAAACTCACACATTGTCATCCAGCTACTTACTCTCCCTTTTTAACTCAAATTAGTGGGACGAGCGCACCCAATCTAAAACAGTCTTGGGATTAGTTTGCAAATAGAAGTATTTATAAGATGTCATTATGACAATCAATGTCAATCGACGTTCTTCCATCAGCACACAGTGGGCTCGCGGACCTGATTTTTCACCAAAAAGGGTTAAATTAAATACATACTGAAACTTCTTTACTAAAAAGGAGTAGATAGTCCAGTAGGCCTTGAAAAACATATTATTTGATTGACGCAACTTTCAGTAGTGTCGTGTTTCCTTTCAACGGAACGCGTTAAAGTACCATATTTGCATGGCGATTTGATCCAGATTTAAAGCCATTTTGCAACAATATTTTATGTTGTATAAAAATAAATCTTGTAGATGGGGGTAAGTAGATTTTATCCCTGTAGATTTTGATTTCAATTTTGATGTATAGACAGGTATGGTAATGGTTTTTGCTTGGGATTTCTGAAATTCTATAAAAATATAGATTTCTTTTAAATGTTGGACAAAAATTTTGCTTCAGTCATCAATATTTTTTCTTGAAATTTTTATTTTCTTAAAGAGTACACATCTTTCAAAAATTATGTTTTAAAATCTGCTACCACAAGTTGCTCTTATGAAAGATATTATTAATGAATAAAAAGGGATTTCTTCGAGACAAAGTTATATATAGCCAGTCTTAACAAAGGTGCTTGTTTATTATTTTTAAAACACTTTAGGCTAACTTAAACAAATAAAAATAAAAAAATTATATTTTAGTAAAAAATACAAATAATGTAAAGAATATTCAAAAAATAAAAAGTTAAAAATAAAAAATATTGAAAAAATTTTTGAAAATCGAATAAAAAATTTCAAAAATCAAAAATTACAGATGAAGTTAACTTTAACAGGTGGATTGTTTATAGAAAAAAGGCCAAAAAAACTTTTAAGGTAAACGGTTCTATTTTGAATCATCAGCAGTTCACTAAACCCGACTTTTAATAAACTAATATAAAAACGTTGACGCTTTAAATATATTTATTTTGTTGGACTTAAAAACAAATTTTTCTAGAAAATTATTCTTAATTATGCAGTCGTTAAACTTGCAGGTTCTTATCCGCTACAAAGTCAGGGCTACCTTCTTATTATTTTCTAGTTTTTGGTACAGCCAAAGAATAATATTCTTTAACTCTTTTTAATATTTTAAATTTTTAGTTTGGTTTTTAGATATATGTTTATGGAAACTTTTCATCCTTTCCGATGCAGCTTTTTACGCATTACACGATAAGCTCAATTTAACCTTAAACAACCCCAAGTACCAAGTTTGACACAAATCGGTTTATAAATTGGATAGTCTATTGGATAAGGATTTTGGGTCCGCCGTGCTAGTTTTGTTTGTTTGAGTATAAAAATTATAATAAGCGACGTTAAACACCATAGAGTTCCAAATTTAATACATATCGGTTCATAATGTAAACGTGCTCCATTTCGGATCCGCCATGATATTTTTTTTTAGGTTTGAGTCAGAAAGTCAGCTTTATTCACTCCAAAGTGTTAATTTTGATACATAGTGGTTCACAAATAGAAAACTCTGCCTTTTTGGATCTGACATGTAATTTTTTTAAAGTTTAAGTTTATAATTATAATCAGCGACTTTAGACACGCCAAAGTTCTAAATTTGATACCTCTTGGTAAATGAGTTTTTTTTTAAATTTAAGTCAAAAACAATATTTAGCGACTATTAATACTCCAAAGTTCTAAATTTCATACTTATTGGTTCATAAATAGGAAACTTCGCCATTTTGGATCCGCATTTTGATTGATTTCTCATATTTAAACAAAATAGTGTTACAAAACCTATTTTTCTAATTTTGGTCAAAAATTAGGTCCGGGAGCCCATAGTGCAGCTCTATGAGTTGGACAGCAATAAAAAAATTAGCTATGCTTTAAAAAGAGATGCAAATGAGTATGTTCCAAAATTACAATTTATGTCGGGGTGCAGTTTTTTAGTGATGTCACGAGTCAGCGCCTAATTGACTGAAAGACAGGGGTTTCAGAGTTGCAAACTTGGATATGAACTACCCTCAAGGATCAGCAACATATACAAAAATCTTAGATACATGCGCATTTGCAATATTGAATGCTTTTGTGTGACTGGCCTATATGGTACCCAAGTTGAGTTTTTTACCTTCGAATTTAGGTTTGTTAAAGTAGGGTACCTCGGTGGGGTTTTTTGTCTTTCGACAAAATTTTCAGGAACGTCTACAGCTCTTTCGTTCGCTTCGTTTTCGAAAGTGATTATGAATCTGTCATATTCATAGTCAATAACCTAAAGATAATTGTAACAAGCTTTAATTGATATGCTTTAACAAATAAATTAAATGGATCCATGATGGATCTGATACCTTCCTAGCTGGCCTATTAGCACACTTCAAGTGAAGCCATGATAAAATATCAGCCTCTAAAACAGTTTTTTGCAAATGTCTCAGAAACTCAAGCCATGCGGGGCAAAATGGGGGACAAAGTCAACTTTTTACAAAAATTAAAATAAAAGTATGATGGAGTTCTTAATCGCTTAAACTGAAAATTAAAACATAAAGATAACATGTCTAGCCAACTTAATTCCAAATAACAAACACAATGGTGATCATTTAACAGGAGAAATAAGCCTTTCAAATATTGCCCCCCTTTCCCTATATATATATATATATATATATATATATATATATATATATATATATATTTTTTTTTTTTTTTTTTTAATTTGAAGCTATGAAAATGTTTGTTGAAAATGTAGACAATTCTCAATCTGAATTTTAGAACCGCGTTTCGCTAGCTGCTGTGGTTCGTAAGATATGATTTTTAAACATTTTGTTACATCTCAAAAACTGTGACTGGCGATTTAAAAAAAAACCCATATTAGTTTATGTTCTGCATCGGCATCGTTCTGCGCCCGGTCGACCCGATATGCAATGCTGCACGTTTACTTTAATGAATTTAATTTATATAGTAGGTTATGACTAGAGGCCCTCGATACATTTGACAATTGTTTTGGTGTAAAACAATTGTCAAATATATCGAGGGCCTCTAGTTATGACCTATTAAAATTGATAATAAAAAAATAAATAACCAAACTGAGTATTTGATGGAATTTCAAATGCATTTTCACTTTATTACCGCAATATCTCATAATACGGGTAAATAAACTCAAACCAATCCATTTGACGAAAAATAAATTTTAGAGAGAAGTTCTAATAAATTGTTTGTGTTAAATCGCTTTAAAGCGCCACAAAACGGACAGGCATGGCTTACGAAAAATAACAGACCAGTCATTTCATAATAATATCGTAGTAACAGAAACAAAATTTCGGACTTTTAACTGCATTGCCTGTATTTATTTTAAACACAACGTTTCGGTGAGTAAATATCTCAAATATTTTTCAAGTGTAAACTAAACAATCCAGTCGACAGGCTACTACTTACAGATGGCCTAACTGCAATACCCCATATCTAAAAAAATGCAACTTTACAGGGCAAGCAAATCATATAGGATTATTAGGAATCAAAAAAAAAAATTGCTACATGTTTTGTGGTTTATCTCATATATCTCCTATATCATTATAAACCATGAAAGTAGGCTGCCCAATTTACCTAAATCACAAATAATCTAAAAATTGTCAAAATGTTAGATCGGTTTTCGTGCGCAGTCAAGTGTGACGGCCCGCCCCATTTTATCCTAAGGCGTTTGTTTTCAAGGAGTGGTTTCTATATGTTTGGTATGTCAGTGCTTGGTTGACTGAAAATTTCTTTGTTCTAAATTATTAATGCTTGCATTTTCACCAATGCTTATGCTTATGAACAACTTATTAGCTTCATGTGACCAAGCATGATAAGCTATGCGGGATTTGTTTATTATTGTGACGATTATCCCGAAAAAGGCATTAAATGTTTCTTCAAACTTATAAATTGTATGTTGAATTTTTGGTTGACGCAATTTAGTCTAAATAATTACACAAACAACGTAATGGGTTTCTTGCCCTGGGTTCCTAGGCCAAAAACTAGGTTAACGGTTGATCTAGCAGAAATCGAAGTCATTTCGGGGTTTGCGATAATTGACCAATAGAACGGCTTCATGTTGGACTTTTGCAAGGACGTGGAAGTTAGCTGCCACGGACGTTGAAGCGGAACAGTGAAAGTGGCTTTTTGGGAGTCGTGGCATTCGCTTGTGGAATTTTGAAAATTAAGCACCTCAAGTGGCCCAGGACAGGTGATATGACGAATCGGTGATAGCCGAGTCAACAGGGCAGAAATAAGTGTAGTTTCTATAAAAGGCAGTGGAGTGAAGTGCCGGTGATACGATTAAGAACCCAAAGTGATCATTATAGCAACGTTTTGGGTACTTAAAAAGATACATCGTACGATGCCGCATCCGTTAACGTAATTTAAATTTAAAAAATATTTAAATTAATATCTTTGAAAAAAATAAAGCTTCAAGGATACGCACGTAGTCTATTTTGTTGTAATTACACATTTTGCGTCTGTTAATATGAAATAGGACCATATCTCCCAAATATATCAAAAGATGATCGAAGCTAAAATGCCGTTTTGGTGCAAAAGGTCCAAAAGTTTTGAAACTTGGCACGATTATAAGGTTAATGGCCCCTAGTGGTCAATAATTTGCTTTCTGTAGGTCGTGAAAAAAAGTGTCGTCAACAAAATTTACTTCAAAAATTCTAATAATAGTTTTCCAGTTATGATATTAACCAGTTTGCCTTCTTTTTGGATTTTGCCCAATGTTTTTTCTTTTGTTGCCTTTAATTTAAAACTACTCATTTTTGAAAATTATTGTAATAAACGTAAAATGAAGATTGATAAATAGCCTACAAAATGATACATAAGACAATGCTATTACTCTTGTTAGTTATGTATGTAATAGCACTGCAAACATAGAAGGCTCTTAGTATCATAAAAAATTGTGGATATAATTTTTTGCTGAAGAACCTTTGACCCCACCAAAAATGCCGTTGATTGATTGATTGATTAGTTCCGCCAGTAAAAATAGGTTTTGGGAGTCCCCGACACTGCAGCTATTTAGCTTATTGTATCTTCTGATAGGTGGTTTTCCCCAGTTTAGGAGGCTTGATGACCTCGCTAAGAGCAGCAGCCCCAGCCTACTAGGTTTCTCTGGAAGGGTTTTCCTCCAGGAGGATTTTTGTTCTGCAGAAGGTCAGTGCTGGGCACTCAAATATTATGTGAGAGGCTGTTTCGTCGTCCTCGTCACAAAGTCTGCATATGGGCTCATCTGGTTCTATGCATATGTTTTCTCAGTGTGCAGTGACCGGTTACCCGTTACCTGCCTGATTTGTTTTCTATTGAGTTTTAGTAGTTCACAGGTGAGTGAGAGTAATGGTGATGACACCATTTTCTTACTGTGGTTTAGCCTTGGTAATGAATGCCAGTTTCGATGTTCCTCACTTATCCATCGTTTGATGTAGCCACGTACCAAGGTTTTTGAAATTCCAAACGCCGGTTCTGGCCCTATGAATGGTTTTTCAGATCCGTTTCTAGCAAGCAAATCTGCCTTTTCATTGAAACCCCCGTGTGCCCTGGCCCCCACGCAACAGTAGCCTTGTTGTGTTTTGCCAGGGTTTATAAGGATTGCAGACAGTTCAAGACTAATTTAGAGTTAGTTTGTTGACTCGTTAAAGCTTTAATTGCTGCTTGGCTATCTGTGAAGATTGTAATATCCCTTTTGAGATATCCTCTTCCCAGATTTTCTTGCAGACAGACCTCTATAGCGTGTATTTCTGTTTGGAATACTGTGGCGTATTTCCCCAAAATGTAAACCAGTTTAATCTTAATAAATGCCTTTAATATACAGGGTTGGTTGATTTTAAAAGCAAATATTTTGAAAACAAAGCGGTTGAAAATAAAATAATAAGAGCTTTCTAATGAGGTGCCACTTAACACTTGTTCTCTATTTTAATTTTAGGGGAAAATGACCACTAAAGTTGAAATTGGAAACCAAGGTTAAATATCAGCTTGTTATATAATGCTTCGATTAGACTTTCTAATTCTGTACTTTTTAAAATTTGAACCGAGCTGTCTGTTCTTAAAATATGTATTTGCATTTAAAATTATTATTTTACATTTTGTCAATGTCTAGAAGATTAAGCGATACACTTTTGAAATAATATCAACCCTGTAAAATTATTTAAAAAACTTGTTGAACGAGATGTTAGTTGACCCACTTACCGTATCTAAAACAAACGGGTCAAAGCTACCCCAGCTAGGTGTTTAGAAATAGAAAGATCACAAAAAAGTGTCCCCCCTTGCAAACATAATCAAAAATTTCGGTACGTTTTCAGTGGCCCACCCTGTATTTTTTGTAACGATTATTTACAGTTTGGTATAAAAATCAATGTCTTTATCCAGTAGCTGTTGAGATCGGCTTAAAAATTAAATTTCATCACATTTTTTCTTAAAACTATGCAGTAAAGTAAGATACAAGTAAATTTGTTATAAGAGCTTTTGTAGATAATTAAATTTGCAGTCGACTGAAGTACAACGCAGCTACACAGCTTTGATACTACGGCACTATAAACATTAGTTTAAACGCAATTTATGACATAATATGAACTTATAGAGCGTTTATTTATGACTATTATATATAAATAATAAATATACGTTTTTTACATTTACTTTTCTTATAATTTTCACAATATCCCTGATTAATAAAATACGATTTTAAAATCTTTTATGTGGAATTGATTGTATAGTCGCTGGATATATAAATTACCTTATGGGCATAAGGTATCTTTTATTAATAAAAAAGGCCAGGGGGGAGCAGAACATCCCTGGGAAGTCCTAGCTGCCCGCTGGCAATAACACTTAATCTATCATTATTATGAATATCAACAAAAATTTAAGGTTTCAAGAAAAAAAAGCTATATTTTTTTGAGGACCATGAGTCTAGTTAAAAATATCATAAATTTTAAGTAGACTTACGTGTGACTTCATATGAAGTTAGCGAAGCACCCAAAAAAAGGGTCAAAAATAAGAGCGACAAAATTAATTTTTCCACAACTAATTCACGACTAATTAGCGGCAAATTATCCACCATATTCGATGTTGATAAAAGCCATTTTTACGAGGGTGCTTCGCTAACTTCATATGAAGTTAGCGGAGCACCCTCAAAAACGGTCAAAAATAAGAGCGACAAAATTAATTTTTCCACAACTAATTCACGACTAATTAGCGTCAAATTATCTACCATATTCGATTTTGATAAAAGTCATTTTTACGAGGGTGCTTCGCTAACTTCATATGAAGTTAGCGGAGCACCCAAAAAAAGGGTCAAAAATAAGAGCGACAAAATTAATTTTTCCACAACTAATTCACGACTAATTAGCGGCAAATTATCCACCATATTCGATGTTGATAAAAGCCATTTTTACGAGGGTGCTTCGCTAACTTCATATGAAGTTAGCGGAGCACCCTCAAAAACGGTCAAAAATAAGAGCGACAAAATTAATTTTTCCACAACTAATTTACGACTAATTAACGGCAAATTATCCACCTAGTCACGGTTCGATCTGCGGTGGGTGCTTCGCTAACTTCATGCTCATTGATCTTTAAGTCTTACCATTAAAAAAAAAATAAACAAAGCTTTTAGACTTCTCTATCTACGGAATTTAATTTGACGTTTAGCGTAAACTCGGAACAGTTGCTTTTTTACTTGACGAATCAACTTTGTTTACTTCATAAACTTTGTTTTTCCAAAGGCCAGATTTTTTTTTTTAAATACCTTATGACCATAAGGTAAATTATATGTCGGGTGACTGTACAATCAATTCCACATGGAAGATTTTAAAATCGTGTTTTGTTAGTCAAGGACTATGTGCAGATTATAAAAAAAAACAAATTTAAAAAAATGTATATTTTTTCATCACAAAAACTAACTGAGCCAACGAGTTATAAATCTCGCCACGTCGATAATAATTAATTTTAAAACTTTTATGGGGGGTAGTGGGGAAGGACTATAAACGTTCTTTATGTTTTTTATTAAACGCATGAAGGGAGTAACAAAAAGTACTAGAATAAAAGTCTGAAAGGGTTGGATATTTCTCTTTGGGGAGGGGGGTGGTAAGAAAAGGTTGCGGGGTGCCGTATATAAGTCCTTAATAGCTCGTTTTTCTATTGTGCCTAATGTATTTTACTGTTTTGCATGATAAATAACATTGCCTCAATTATTTTACCCATCTTTTAGTTATAAGACGACGGCCATCTTAAAAATCTCACTATCGGTTGGCAAATTTTAGATATTTTTTCGCTAGATTTGCTAGTCTAACAAAAGGCCTGCCCATTTCGCAGGCTATTTTTAAAGTGATACATTCTGTTACAAAGTGTTTCATTAAAAACCGTTTCGATTTGAACGGAAATGGACACCGCTTTGAGTTGTTTACCTCAAATATGCACTACAGTTAAAAGCGTTATTCATAAGTAATTGAAAAAGCATTTTGCAATCATTTCAATAAATCGAATCGAGGGGAGATAGGAAAAAACTGACCCCCCCTTTGGGACACTCAAATTTTAAGAGAAGCTATCTTGATATAGCAATCTGTTGTTAAGCTACGGGGTGTTTTTGAAAGTCTGCATTTTAAGAAGGGGTCTATAAATTTTTTCTTTATGAAAATTTTGTTTTCATGTTAAGAGCTGTATTATAATATTTTTTCTTGAATAATTGACAGATGTCAACGGTTTTTATATATTTTTCTTATTTTTTGAGACATTGCATAAAGTTATAATTTTTCTTATTACATTACACATATTACCCTCTTTTCATTCGATTTTTAAAATCAGCGTAAAGTTTTCTTTGGAATGACGTGCTACACTCAATATTTTATTTTTTTGATTTTTAATTATTTTTTAATTTGATTATTTTAAAATATTTTCAACCTAGTGTTTAAATTAAATTATAAAATAAAAACAAAAAATATTTAAAAAAACAAAAATACTTATAAAAACAATAAAAATTTTATATTGAGTATAATACGTCATTCATAAGAAAAATAACAACTTTATGCAATATCTCAAACACTAAAAGAGATAAATAAAAACCGTTTAAATCTGTCAATTCTTCAAGAAAAGATCTATAAGAAAGCTCTAAAAACGCGCAAAAAAAAATTCCATAAATAAAAATGTTAAAGACCCCCTCCAAAAATTCAGGCTTTAGAAAAACACCCTGTAGTTTAAAAACGGTTGGCTATATCAAGTCATCTTTAAGCTTCTCTTGAAATTTCAGCGTCGCAAAGGGGGGGGGGGGTCACTTTTTTTTCTATCTCCCCTAGAAATATCCGAAACCCACCAAAAACATCGAATTTGGGACACCCTGTACAGTGGTGGTCAAAATAATAAGAGTGGTAGCGGTACATTTAAAAACTTTTCCCTAAAATGTTTAGTTTTTTTGAAAACTGCATAAAACCTAAAAAAACGTGATCCTAAAAAATATCCCCAATTTATGGATGCCAATTAGATGTTAGCCGTGAATTTGGCACACTTAAGTGATACGTCGTTTAAAAGATAATTTAATTTTCTACAACAAAGTTAATTACACATTTTCTGTAAAATGTATACCTTTTGAGAAAATGACATAAAACTGCATAATTTCGGTTTATTTTGCTTATACCATGGAAATACAAAGAAAACGGGTGTACTGCTTCAAGGTTGGTATCTCAGCAAGGGTACTACACAGATAACTCAGTGATATCTTATTTTATAGGCTATTTGTTGGTCTTTATTTTATGTTTATTTTCTCAAAAATAAACAGTTTCAAAGTTAAAGGCCACCAAAAAAATCTTAATTATTAAATTAATATTAAAATTATCTCACAAAAAATGTACAAAAGCCTTTCTGTAGGAAATTTTATTGTCTTCAACTTTTGGTTAGAACTTTTTTTGCTAGAACGTATAGTAACCAAGTAATTAAAAAAAAACTTTTTATGCACACTAAATCCAAGATGGAGGGGGAAACCGGCCCCCTCCCAAGGTCGAGAACTCAAATTTGTTTTTAGGACTCCCATGTCAACAACATATGTCAAAATCACGACTACACCACCTTTTGCAAACTAAAATTCTATAATGACTGGACTATTAGAAAACCAATCAACACACAAAAGCCTCTTAAGGAGACAGCAACATACTAAAAACCAACAGCAACCTAATATAAGACAAACTTAAACAATACACGAATTAGTTTACAAATATACAATAATTTTTTGAAAAATTTCTTTAATAAACAATATAAATATCTTTATTTTATTTTTTTTTACTAAAAACATAATCTCTTGTAAAATAATAAACTAAGTCGACGTCGTGGTGTAGTGGTAGCAATGTTTGCTTCCCACACTGGCGGTCCGGGTTCGATTCCTGGCTAGGTACTTGGTTGTTTGTGTTTGTTTAAAAATACTTTAACCTTGGCCGAACTTTGTGAAACTGGGCAGTTCATCCTGATGGATGGAAAGTCCCAATATAAATATGTTTTGTAAATAATTTGTATACTGTTTAAGTTTGTCTTATATTAGGCTGCTGTCGGTTTTTACTATGATAGTTTACTATGAGCAAAATCAGTTCTTCATACAATTTTAGGGCTCTTATTATATTTTTTTACATGGAGATTCCAAAAATGTTTTGTTTAAAAACTAGAAAGCCTGGCAAAAAATCGTTAACGTCATTCGATTGAGCACAGTCGCAAATACAAAACTACCAAAATTTATTAAATATTGAATTCAAATTCAAATCAATTTCAATTTAATTTTTTTTACAGTTCAATTCAATTCAAAACGTTTATTTCGTCAATCGAATACAACAACAATAGAACTTATTAAAAATATGTTTACAAGACGGCAAGGATATTTCAATTTTTCAACAAAAAAATATTACTTTTTGCTCGATATTTTGAAAGCCTCTGTAGATATTGTTCATTTTGATTCCGCATCTGATTACGCTCATTATAGCGCCAATTTTTCCCATTTATCGAAAATAGTCTGTCTTACCTTTTCCGAAATGTGTCCCAAATACAGAAAAACTACGTGGGACTTTTGAGATTTCGGAAACAGTAAGAGATACAAATTGAAAAAAGTGGAGCTATTCCAAACACAATCAGATGTATCGAAAGTAAAAACATCTTCAGGTGATTTCAAAATTTCGAAAAAAAATTAAAAAGTAATCGTAAAAAGTATCGAAAGTAAAAACATCTTCAGGTGTTTTCAAAATTTCGAGAAAAAATTAAAAAACTAAATGAGCTTTTTCCTTTTATTCATGAAATTTGTGGAAAATATATTTTAAAAAAATTAGGCTTGGCGTTTCCGAACTACCCATGTCGTTACTTTTATCTGAGACACCCTGTATAAACGTTATTTCTCCATTTTAATAGGCCAAAGAGATCATTAATTTAAAAAAAAAACAGCCTGTACATACCGTTTTGATAGGTTTGGGTGGCGGATATCTCGGTGGGGTCTTATTTCGGGCAACAAAACTTTCTGGAACATCTACGGCCATTTCTCGATGAGGTACTCCTCCATCTCCGCTACCTGGAGGTACCATTGTGACCTGGAAAGAAGGTTTATTACTTTCTTCTACATATACCATTTTTACATTTTCATGCTAATACTTGCAAAATAAGAAAGATATATGGGATTTTCGAAGTAATGATACTGAGAGAATTGCAAATAGAGTTATTTCGAAAATATTCTGGAAAAATATTTTTGTAGCAACTTTCTTTGAGTGGTTGAAAATTTTGACATTCCTTATTAAAAAATTAAAAATAATTTTTTGAAAATTCAAAAAAAATAAAAAGTTTAATTCAATTTAAAAGGGCATAATCACCAATTAAAAGCAAAACTTTCCTGTCCAGATTAGATAAGTTCTTTTGTTATAAAAACAACAATTTTTCGTGGCTAAGCGGGCATAGAAAGATTTTGTTTCTCTTGTATTTTTCCGTGGGCATCTCGAAAGCTGTACACTAACGCGGGGGTCCAAGATCTAATGGACACGTATTAAGTGATGACAGTTAACTGTTGCGTCCTTAAGGGACTCTTCAAAACACTGCATGGTCAATGTGACACTTTTGTTTGAGCAAATGTTTTAGAGAATTTTGTCTTCGAGATTTTGTCTTTCGATCTTTTCACCGCCACCCAATATTTACCATATCAAACGCGGTGCCGTCTATTAGATCTTCCGGTGGTCTTTTGATGGGTTCTTGAAGATCAGAATCCAGGACTACTATGCTACTTCCTGACCTTCGACGTGGCCTGAAAAATAAAGACAAAATTTCACAAAAATAAATATTAAAGCGTCCATAAAATGGTTACAGAACGTGCGTTGTAAATATATCATAAATATTGAAAACTCCATTATAAGACAAGTAAAGAGCAACATATTTTGAAACACATTTTGTACTAAAATTGAAGAAGTAATCCATAGCTTCAAATGGCCGAGCAAGTAGAAGAAAAGCCAATCTCTTAGTCTTCATCCACTGTGATTTTTATTTATATAGTCGTACCGGTTGAAGCCTATTAAGCCATCGTTAGAGTTTGATTTTTCTTCTGAATTCTGTACTGATGTTTAACGTTTTTTTTACCTTCCTAGCCCGCGTAGCAATGACTAGAGAAGGTATTATTTTTGACGAAAATATTTTTTGTGAGATAACGCCGAAAATGTGTTATTTGGGTTTCATATTGTCACACTTCGAGTGAAGCCCTGATAATTGTATATTAGCCTTGAAAACAGTTTTTTGTAAATACGTATCTCAGAAATAAAGATCCTACAGAGTTTATGGTTATAACACGAATTATTGAGCAAAATATAGTCTACTATATTCCGAAAACAGTGTATTGATACGATGCTCCGTTAAAAAGTTAGCATTTTTTTAAGTTTTAATTGTCAAAAAACTGTCATTAGCATTAATGGATTTTGACTAAAATATAATTAGCTCGTAAGCGTGTCGAACACTATTTTACCTGAACATTTTATGAAAATAGGTGCAGCGGTTTAGGAGCTATCGTGTTACGGGCAGAAATAATATACACACACACAGACAGACATCACGACGATATTGCTAGGATAGGTCAAAATACATCCAAATAACACATTTTGGCGTTATCTCAAAAAAAAAAATTTATCGTCGAAAATAATACCGTGTCTAGCCATTGCTACGCAGGCTAGGAAGGTAAACATATGGTCACGTTACCTACTTATAAAGAACATAAATTAATTATTATCAAAATGGCATTTATGACAAAAACAATTTTTTCCAGAGTGGCTTTGCATTTTTTTGTTTATAAATATTTCAAGCTGCTGCCAAATTTTTATTTCTCTCCCTTAGAAAAGTAATCTATACTTAACTGCAAGGATATAATTAGTTCTCGTTAAGTCTAAATGAGATTCGTTTGAATAAAAATTGATAGTTTTTGGAAACAAAACAAAACATTTCAGAAACACCATTTTTGAAATTGTTTTAAACTATAGGTTTTAAAGTACCCAGATAAGAATAAGGGTCAAATTACTTAAATATCTCCATAATGGTATCAGGTACCTGACTAATGGTGTTAATTTATGGATTTATCCCTTACGACTGCACTTGACATTTTGACGTCTAGACGGTTTTATGCCAATCCTGGGACCATATAACTCCTAAGTGTAGTAAAAAGGTTTTTAACATTTTTATTTTATTTAAGTGTTAATAAGTGTCCTTTTACTATTCCATGTGTTATTTGATGTCTTTTTTTTTAACAGGTTTTTAAAAAAGACCTGTTTTTTGGTTGATAAAGATTTCAGCCCGTTTACTTTTCAAATAATTTAGTGAATTTTTGTTCTTCGTTGTTCTTTAATCAGTAGTGCACCCAGGAATTTTTCGTTGGGGAAGGCGACTCCATGATGTCATATTTCATGCTATTTTTCGTTTTTATTCGTGAAATATGTGGAAAATTTCTAAAAAGATCTTAGGCTTGGGGGGGGGGTTGTTTGTTAAGCTTATTCTAAATTTGATACTGTGATATTATCCTTCCCTTAGTTTTTTTTCACAATAGGTACAGTTTGTCAGAAATTGGATTCAAATTTTAGGTGTTTCTGAGGGTGAAACGCAGGTGAACTGACTTCCATTTTCACGAGAAGCTTAAAGATAAAAACCGCATCTTGATATGGCAAAACTGTTTTTAAGTTACAGGGTTTTTGAAAAGTCTGCATTTTGGGAGGAGCCCTATAATTAATTTTAAAAAATGGAATATTTGTTTAATAAGGAATCCAACTGTCAAATTAAATGTCGGTCGCTTTTAGGTTTTAGATTATTGCACAAAGTTGGCATTTTTCTTATAAAACAGTGGCGTACGAATGGAGAGGGGGGCTCAGGGACCCCCCACAGTGCCACTGAATATTAACCCCTAAAACCCCTAAAAAATGTTTCCAAAAATCAAGATTAACTTATCGATCTAAGCATAAGCCCCCCAGGATCCATCTCTGAGTATCGATCCACGCTCAAGCCCCCCCACCGCCACTATATAAAATGACTCTCTTTTTCGATTTTTGACATAGGCGTGAAATTTCCTTTAAAAAAACGAAAATATTACACTTATCATTCAATTTTTAATGTAAAAGTTTCACGGGCCAGTCCTCAGAGGTAAAGGTAGCTCGATGACGCTGCGTTTCGGCCTCATTAGAACATAAGCATAAAATGAAAAGAGATGAAATGATGATGTGGGTATCTGAAAAAACTGACACCATATTTCTTTTTTAGATACCCACATCATCATTTCACCTCCTTGCATTTTATGGTTATGCTCGGGCTGAATAGGGAATGAATTTGTTTTTTATTTTTTTATTACCTACCTCTTTATTTTTAATTATTGTTTTCTGATTGATTTGACATTCCAAAGTAGAATGTTTTTAGCCCAGTAAAAAAAATTTATATAACATATAAACTATATAAAATAAAACCAAATAATATAGGAGAGGGTGGGGTGAGTTGGGATAGGGGGAAACTGTCGTTTTTCTCGGAGATGCGAGATAGTTTATATTCTCCATTAGGAAGTTTCGGATTGTATATATAACGGACAGCGTAAAGACGATAGAATTTGATATATTTTCGTTTTTTGAAATTTCACGGGTCCGATGTAATATTTTAACGAATATTTATTCATTTTAACCGTAAAAAGTATTTTTATTTACAAAAAAACTTAAAAATGTTTACTGTTGAGGTAATGGAACTATTTTTGCACAGAAAAATAGTTTTTTGTAATGGTGCCCCACGGGGAGACTTTGGACAGTGCCCATCCCAATGGTTTCAGGATATCCAAATTTTTCAAAATATTTAGATGTCACAGAATTTAACGTACGTTAGACTCAAATGATTTATTGACCAAAGCTTAGGTTGTATGGTTGTTAAAATAACTATTCAAATTTAATTTTACGATAATTTTACTGAGATTGAATAATAGTGCCCCGTCAATGGTAAAGTTGTTTTTTTCAAGTTTTTCAGTTTTAGTAATTACTTATTTCTTTGATTTTACATAGGACAGCATAAAAACACCTACGTGGATTTTTTAGAGGTAAGATATGACCCTTACTTTATTGAAGTATTGATTAATGATAACTATTATATTTTACGAATTATTGAAGAAAAACTAAAAATTGTCCAGTGTCGCCCCACCCTCCCTAAATTTGAACCGAACTGAACCAAACACAAAGAATATAGAGAAATAAAAGTGTCATTCCATACAAAACTTAAAATAGTATATAATATCTTAAAAATTAAAAGTGACAGATAAAATTTTATTTAGGAATTGGATTCGAATTGAATTTGGGACAACCTGTACAGAATTACCACAAAGATAAACGAAACTTCACGTCAAATATTTCTGTTTATGTCTATCTATAGGTCTATTATTAAAAGAAACAATAATGCGTTTTTTTTCTTTCACAAATCAAAGAAAAAAACTTAATTAACTAGAAATTTTTTTCAAATTAAAACGGATTACCCATCAATTAATTGATAATCAGTTTACTTTTTGATTGTTTGAAAAAATTAATTCCTAACCTGACAATGCTATTATTTATTACTAATTATAATTACTATACTATCAGTGGCGTAGGTACAGAGAAAATGAGGGAGGAAGGAGGAAGAATGATGTATAAAATGTCATCACTCTTTGAAAAAGCTTATATTTTATTTTTTGTGTTTATTTCTTTTTTATTTAAAATACACACTACTTGTACAAATTACAAAAAAAAATTGTTAGCGTTTCTACCTCTCTACGTTTTATATTTTTACTTTTAAATGATTATTTCAACATTGATAATACTAATTAATATTAATTGATCAAGTCAAAACAGCAACAGTAAAATGATGTGGCGAATCTTCCTACCTACCGCACTTTTTTTAACAAAACCTAATTTTGGCTGCAACAGACTAAAAATAAATGGATCCATGACGGATCTGATACCTTTCTAGCTAGCCTATTAGCACACTTTAAGTAAAGCCATGATATATCAGCCTTAAAAACAGATTTTTGTAAATATATCAGAAACTAAAGCTCTTACGAAGTTTTTGGTTATAACACAAATTATTGAGTCTACAATACTACGAAAACCGCATATTGATACGACGCTCGATTAAAAAGTTAGCATTTTTAAAAATTATTAAAATTAGCATTAATGGATTTTGACCAATCAGCTCGTTAGAGTGTAGAACACTATTTTACCAGACAATTTTATAGAAATCGGTTTAGCGGTTTCGGAGCTATCGTGTTACGGATAGAAATAATGTACACAAACACACACACTTGTAATTTTGTTTCGTGCCATAAATTGTGTGCTTTTTAATTTTTGTCCCTTCTGTAACGTTGATGTCCCTTCGGTAACACCTAAAATAGCAGATATTTTTATTAAATTTGCAAGTCCAGGGTTATTTTAAATCAGTTTTTTTAAGTTGTTCTTTAGATACAATTTAAGTGAAAAAATAATAAATTATTTTTCAGATAAAGTGTATTTTATGCATGTGTGAGGAGAAAAATACCAGAAATACCTAACCCAAATCTCTAAATATTAGTTTTTTTAGAAACATTTTGCTAGTTATTATAATAGAATTACTGCGCTATGTGTTTTTTACTCAGTTTCTCACTAGCTATCTTATTTCAGGCATATTTTAACACATTTTATAGATTGGGTTATAGCAGTAACGCACCCAGGAATATGTCTTGGGGGGGGCCCGAGGCCTCATAATGTCGTATTTCATGCTATTTTTTGTGTTTATTTATGAAATATGTGAAAAATATATACAAAAATCTTAGGCTTGGAG